>CM035123.1:91141768-91741768 GCA_020205555.1 Panax stipuleanatus
TACACAAGGGTGGCTTATTTCTACCACCAAGTTCAGAACTAGTTTTGTTTAGTGTCATAGATATACTCAAGTTATAAAGCTAGTTCAAGAGAACACAATTCTAATATTGTGACGCCCAAAATCCGGGTATCTTCCAACCCTAGATATGGTGCTACATGGTGCTATACGGTGCTACAACATGCATATATTATATAACTTAACAATATGAACGTAATTACAAACTATTACAACATATCTTAACAATCAACCCATGTTTCTATAACCATAACATTCTCCATTTGTCATAGTATTAATTAATACAAAAGTAATACTAATCTATTATAGGAGAATCTATTTATCCATCTTCGCTTTTCCTTTATCCTTATCGGATCCCTTAATCCGTTCGTTCTTAGCTGCAATCATATAATTCAAGCAAGGAGTGAGCATTAACAAGCTCAGCAAGTTTAACATTTATAATACCACAACAAAATCCAGAATCATATGATTTATCTTCAATAACTGAACAAACAGTTATAAAATACTATGAATAACAAAATAGTACTTTTCTTTTCCTTTAAAACATTTTCATATGACGAAACATCATTTAAAATTTTGAGTTTGTTCAAAAGACCACTAACATTCTTTAAATTTCTTTTTTTGAAAAGGACAACCCGACACTAAGACCGTAAGTCTGATATTCCTTACGAGCACTTTTAGGTGATCAGCCTTGTGACGCCCCCAAAATAGGTTCAATACTCAACCCATTCTAAGTCGCCAAATACATGGTACAGAATCCAAATACAATCTTTTATATCATACGTTCGTACGACCACACAACTGTGAATGTCAATACAAACATGTAGAAAATATAAACACTCAAACTAAGTTCTCATTACAATTATTATCACACTATTTTACAAAATAGTGAGAACTACTACTGCTCTAACTCGGACCATCACTCTGTCCCCCGACTAGTCCCGACGACCTTCTCATTTCCTGAAGATGACATTAGAAGAAAAGGGTGAGCTCAACTAGCCCAGTAAAGAATATAATGACTAAGATAATGGAGAATAATTTATCGTTAGTCTTCAACAAGTCAAATAAAATATTATGGACAACAAGTTTTAGATCAACAACTGCAGCGAAAATAACAATTCATTAGAAGAGTTAAGTAGAAAATGATGTCTACTATCTTCTATGATTTAAAAGTCCATCATCAATATTTTATCCATGTAACATCAATCAATAAATATCTCAAATCAAATATTCATCTTGCACTACAGCCAAAGATATTTGTATCATTAGTGGTCATATTCATCTCAACACATGTCCATCTTTGCATTACGGGCCAAAGATATTATCAGGTAATCACTCATCTTTGCACTACAGGCCAAAGATATTCATCAAGTAATCATTTATCTTTGCACTACAGGCCAAAGATATTCATCAAGTATCATCATTTAAGACTGAGGATGATGAAAAATATTTTAAAGAACAAATCCAGTGAGATAAAGGACAAAGATTAGGGATTTGTAATTTAGTTTATCCAAGTTCAAGAATACTCCATAATAATCAATTGTAGAGAAAAATTTAAGAATGAAGATCAAAACATGAATACAATCAAAGATAGGAACCATAACAGACAACTTGGACAAAGAAAAAAAATTTAATTTTTTTGTGAATAGTACCGTATTTGTGAATAGTGCCGTATACGTAAATAGTAACTCCAACATGAAAAGGTAAAAATTTTATAATAAAATTCATACCCATATTTCTGTGAAATGATATTGAAAGAAATAAATTCATTTACAAGAAAAATAATATCCCTTACGAATACAAAAGAAATAATACCCCTTACAAGAAAAATATCATCCCTTACCTTAGTAGGAGATTGGATACTGCAATAATGTAGTAGCAGAATACTCTTCTTCTTTCTCTCTTATTCTCTCTCTAAAGCTTCTCTCTGTATAACTTTGTGAATTGGTGAGAAATAATGAAGAATTGAACTTCTATTTATAGAAGAACTGAAAGTGGCCCTTGGCTTTAACGAAGGGTCAAAATGACTCCTGGTAATATTGAAGAGACAACTACTATTTGAGTTACTATTTGCGAAAATGACTCTTAGCAATGTGAATAGACAAGTAGCTCTTGGATGATCTGTGGGTCCCACGGACAAGCCAACCTTACAAAACGCCACATATCACGATTATTTCCTTTGAGTGTCGGTAACTTCCTCTAATGGTTATGTTACTCATCACACAATTAATCAACGCTTTTTAATCCTTCCATATTTATTCACAATTAATATTATAGATTCACAATATTGACAACCAGATCGTTCCCAGGAAAGAGTAGGCTTTTCGATAAGGATTTCTCCTTATTGGCGCGCAATTAAATAACCTAACCCCTTTCCTCGACAGAACTTTCTAGACATTGCCGATAGTGTTAATCAATAATATCATTTAAATAATATTGTGATAATTATTGAATCAATAATTGTAAAATACTGTGCAATTATCATTGTAGCAATTATTGAATGAACTACTAAGTGACTTCTTACGTAAGCATTAATAATCAGAAATACTGTGCAATACCGTGTACTACTGTACAACAACGCGTATTACTATATTTTTATCACCAGGTATTTCAACTGTTAACGGTAAAAGTTCCGCCATTATCATTAGAAAACTTATTCTTGTCTTTTTTTTCATCCGACAATTTTTTATTATAGGGCCCACCAATGATTGCACCGTCACACGAATATTTCTCGATAAAAAAAATATTCTCCGACCAAACGAATATTTTATGACCACTTGCTTACTTTGTAAAATTTGCACATATTACCCATAACTTACCACATTTATCAAATCAACACCTTATTATTTAAAAAATAATATATAAAAAAATTAAATCTTTATTCATAAAAGTTGGGGTCTTACAAGCCTATAGTACTCTATGCTGATTAACATTTCTCCGTTAAATGTATTTACTTTTAATTTGTGACACCCTTCCGTGTTAGCCGATATACGACTTAAAACATTTGTTTATTCTTCCTCGAGCTTACCTTTGAATCCGTACCAAAGCAATTGGCTTAGGATAGCAACAATAATATTTTGAAAGACTTATAATAAATCAACAAAATATTTTAGCATTCGTCTAGCCGAATCATAGGCATCAACACTTTCTTAATCATTTCATGGCATAGCATACTTGAACACTTGTACAAATACTTAAAGAGTTGTATAAGTTGGAATACACAAGTTCATGGAAAAATTGTGTATACTTAACATATCATATAGCATCATATGAACAAAATCAAATGAAGTAACAACTTGTCTAGCACAAGGAATAGACAACAGTTAGAAAACTTGCCTTAAGCGTCTTCTAGATTTTAATTCATCTTTACTTTGGTCTTTATATACTCTACATGATATAATCATATGGCACACCCACTAGCTAACAAAAAATCTATACACATTGTTTATATTAACTTCCTCTTTCTTTATTGCTTATTCGAATCGTTAACTAACAACGTTCGTTAAGGTATTTATTGTTCTTACGGTTTAATAACAATTTAATGTCATAACTTGATATTATTCCTTAACGTCTAAGATATACAACCAATGTATTCTTAGAACGTTCAACCAACGCGATTACGATTCACTAATATCATTCACGTACTTTGTGTTTACAATTCGTAACCCTTTAATCAATATTCGATTATTAACTTAGATTTTAAATCACTCTTTTAAGTGTTACATTAGTTGAACATTAAGTTCATTATCTTCCTTAAACATTTCCCAAGTTTTTATGTTCATAAAAGTTCTTCTCTAAGTTTGGTTCTGGGCCGACGCTGCGGCGCCAGAACCCTTTGTAAAACTGGCGCTGCAGCGCAAGTTAGCAGTAGCTTCCCTCTATTGAGGCGTTACGGCGCCCCATTTTTAGCCTTGGCCGGTGCTGCAGCACTATGCCATTTTTCTTGAATTCTTTTCAAGTGTTTTTCTAAGTTCAAATCGCCTACTTTGTGATCTCGTAACTTCTTCCATATAACTGGAAACGAATCCGTTCCAAAGCCATTTTCTTGCTTTCATTACGTACTACAAATTCCCTTGGACAGAATATTTTTCTGAATCAGTTATTAAGCCTTTTTATTGGCTCAAAATTCATCATTCGTTCATTCTTACGTTTTTAACATTTTTCATTCTTTCGTTCGTAATTCGTTCATTCGATACCCGAATGCGTTCATTCTTGAGCCTATGGCTCATAAATTTCATGTTCTTCAACATACTTAAGAAATCTTATTTTTCTAGGTTCATTATCATCATTCCAAATTCTTTCAGAAATCATAGTTAACTACGATTTCAACGGTTAACGTCTTTTACTAAAATTTCTTCATAACTTCGCTATAGCATATTTTTACTCTGTTCCAAATGAAACATTTCCACAATACATCCATCTAACATATCCTAACCAAGCATATTGCAACTAAATTATATGCGATGGTTTTAAACTTGTCCATCAACAACTAGCTCTAATTTTTCATACATTCTTCGTTTAGTTCATTATTAACGATTATGATTTCACTTGACATGCTTTCACTAGTATTTTAAGTTCACTAATATCCTCTTTATTTCATCGGATCATATAATATCCACCAATAACACTTCTCTACCAATTTACAAATAGAAAAAGATGAAGATTAAGGATTAAAGTTATTACCTCTTGATGTTCTTGGTGTTCTTGATGTTTAATCAACTTAGCTAGCTTGTTTCCGTCCTCTTTGATCCTTGATTTAATCTCTCACTTCCTTTCTCAATATATGTCTAAGTGTTGGTGAATTTAGGTGAGAGAAATGAAGACAAAACTTGCTATATATAAAATATGCAAGAGTTAGGGCTTTTTGATCATTAAGACAACTTTCATTGGCTTATAATTTGGTCACTTAATTTATGGTCTTGTATGGTCAACACCCCTTAAGTTTTAAATCTTACATATCACCCCTTCATCATCCACCACACATTTCCATCCAAACCATCAAATAAACTTTTGAGTCACACATTCACTACTCACACCTTCTCACTTTATTGATCTTTTTGCCCAACCAAGCTTCCCTTGGAAGCTTTGGCCAGCCATATGGGGTTAGTGGGGCCCTCATGGGTTGCCCCAACCCACTTCATCTCTCCTATGACCCATGGTTCGACCCATCTTTGTTGGATTTTGGTTTGGGTTTGGTTTAAATTCACTCTGGGCCAAACTTTGGGCTTGAATTAACTTTCCTTTGGGCCTTAATTTAATTCTTCATTGGGCCTCCTAAACAATTTCTATTGGGCTTCTCAAAGTCCAAGTCCATTAACCAAATAGTCAACCTTAACTTTTGTTGACTAAGACTTTGACTTTCTGTATTCTTTCCGTATAATTCTCGTATTATTTACATATTCACCTCGTATAATTTTTGTTATATATGTCGTATTATACTTGTATAATACTTCGTATTATAATTGTATAATACTTCGTATTATAATTGTATAATACTTCGTATTATACTCGTATTCTTCCCGTATAATAATAATTCTTATTATACTTATTCTTTTCTTTTCTTTTATTTTCACTTTCCCTAACCTTAAATTGAGTACGCAGTCGGAAAATTGCGTTTTCCGTTTTCAAATTTTTATTTGACATTCCGTCTTTCTTTGTCATTCTAACATTTATGCGTTCTTCGAAAAATCAAAAATACGCAAAAAAAAAAAATCAGTTTTCGAATGAATAGTGTTTTTACATCTTTTTCTCAGGAATTTTTTTTTCTTAACTTCCTTGGATTCATAGCATTGAAACACATTCCAGGTCATTGAATCGACCTTTAAATACATAACACATAATAAATCCACATAATTTTGTTTTATTCAATATAATTAAATAAAACTTATTTACATTCAAGTACGATTTTCTCGGTCGTTACAGATATCACTTGTTATTCCCAAAGAGGCACGAAAGAGATCTAGAAGGGGGGTTAAATAGATTCTTTAAATTTTATTTTTAAAGATGTATTACCAAATTAGTTAAGCAATTGATTATATTAGAACAGCATAATGTTTTAAGAAAAGCACTTCAAATATTATGATGAAATTCACTATTCTAAATTTAATGAGATAATGTAGAAATACGACATAGAGATAAAACGTAGAGCAATATAAACAGAAATGGAGAATATAAACAACACAAGACTTTTATAAGATTAAGAGCACAAAAGTCTCCTAATCCTCTCTTCTACTCTGAGAGTATAGAATTTCTACTAAGGAGGGTAATCACCAATATTAAAGCTCACACAAAACTTTTACACAATGATTCACGACGAATCCTTCAAGTCACATAGACTTGGTTTACAAAGGATCACATAGATCAGACTAATCACTAAGAGAAGTAGTTTGTTTGAGGTGCTACTAAGTTATTTTAAGGCTCTCTTCGAATGGCATAGCAGCAAAGTGTATTTCTTTGAATCATAGAGTGGAGTAAGTATGAACTCAGAGCTTCAGCGTTTCTGCTTGACTGATCTCTTTGTATATGGTGTAACGAATGAGAATTTTATATATGAATTTTAATATTTATTGAATTAAATAAATATTTTAATTGATTTATTTATTGAGATAAATAAATAATTTATGTAATTGTTGTGGAGTAATTTAATTAAGTGCAATATATTAATTAAATGAATACTTAATATTAAATTATTATGTAAGTAATTTTATGGTATAGTTCTAATTTAATTGAGATAATTAATTTAAATGAATATTATGTGATATTTGTTACATGAGATTATGATTAATTAGTAATTATAATTGTTATGTGATAAATTTTATTTAGTTAATTGATGTTATCTTTAATTTAATTAAATTAGAATGTTGGGATTTAATTAAATAAAGTGTAACATTAAAAGTATGTGGTAAAGGATTTATTAAGTAAATTAAAAGGGTTTTTAAATTAGTTTTATCAAACAAGGCCCTTACACCTATTTTAATTTCGTTTTACCAAATAGGGCCTTAACTACAAAATTTTTTTATTTTTTTAAAAATAAACTGTTTTGCCAAACAAGCCTTATGGCTTTTAAATTTCAAAATAAATTGTAACTGATATATACTTAATATAGTTATTATATTTTTGTCAGTTATATGTTTATATCTATTATGTAAATTATATGTATAATATATCATATCTATTATATGTTAAGTAAAATAGAGTTAGGAAGAACAAAGAAAGAAAATAACAGAGAGCTAGAGAGAAAAGAGAGAGAAGAAGGAGGAATCTTGTTAATCAACTCAACACCATTATCTTCTTCTTCCAATCGATTAACAATGGTATAATCCTAATTCTAATATTACTTTATGTTCTTCCATGTTTTCATAATAAGAACTTCTCTGTAAAAGTAGTTTTTCATGAAATTATGTGATTATTATGTATACATGTTGTATTGTATATATAAATTGTCTACATGATTAGTATAATGAATTTAGTGATAAAATCCATGTGAACATGATGAACATGAAGAAATCATGTTCATCAAAAGTTACAGTGGACTCCTTTTGGAAATAAATAGTTCTTTAAAATCAAAATTCATGTTTGATTGTATTATAATACATAAATTGATTATAAATGAGGATAACATGCTTAGAAACAAATTCAATATGCTTTGAATTATGTGTTTTGATTTAGAAACAAACTCACAGTGTTGAATTTCATCAAGAACACTGAAAAATGGCTTTTCTTCAAAATTAATAAAATTAAGTGTTTTAAATTATGTGCTTTGATGTTATATGTATTAAAACATGATTAGAAACATAAACTGATGTTTTTACAAAAATTAATGTGAGTTATATATGCTAACATCGGAATTTGGTATGGAGAAATAAGTCAAATTGGCTTTTTCTCTGCACAGTTCGCGACACTGTCAAAACAGTCTGTGCAGTGGCGCGGCCGCGTCGCTCCAAGGCTTCTGAGGAGCGCACCCGCGCCAGGCAGTGCTGTCGCGCCGCTCCCAAGGCTTATTGGAGCGTGGCCGAGCTGGTCCTGCAGATTGTGCAGAAAGTTATTTTTTTTTAAAAATGCAACTTTGTGAGATTAATGAAGTAATAAAATATAAAGCATGTTAATAAAATTAAAATGCTAAATGGTCAGTAATGAATTATATTATTAAAATATAATATGTAATTATAATTTAATTAATTATAATTAAAGTAAATGTATAATTTAAATTATAATTTATTTAATTATAATTTAATTAATATGAGTGCATAATTTAAGTTTGATTAATTATATGAACATGTGATGTGATTATGTGATGTGATAATTAATTATTAAACCTAATAATTAAAGAGGAATGAGTTAACCTAGATAGGTTAACTAGTTATGTGAATTAGTTATATGATAACTAATATTATTATGGGTCCTTTACAGTAATATACAACAATTAGAAAGTAATTACACCATTAGTGCATCCACAAAATAATTACAAAAATAACGTAATAAATTCAAACTATTCAATTTCACATTAATAAGGAAACCTAAAATCAAGGTTGCCATAATTAATAATTCAAATTCAAATCTTTGGGATCTAACAACAAAAACAAATCCATAATTCAAAATTCAAATCAAAAGGATGAAAAATAAAAAATTATTTTCTCGTCATCTTTCTCCCTCGTCATCTTCCTCCTCTGCCGCGAATCTTAAGCTTGCTACAAACAGAATAGAATAGAACAGTACAGTACATTGGGTGAAATCATCCAATGAATTAGGAGGAATGGAGAGAGAGCGACGATTGCAAGAGAATAGATCTGTCATGATTAAGTGGTGATGGTCGGAACTAATTATTTGATTCAAAATTCAGATGATGATATTAATCAATCCCTCCTCCCCCTTCACCGGTGAGACAGAGCGAGAGTCAACCAAAAAATGGTCGATGGGATGGAGAAAGGAGGTGGATATTTGATTTTTCATAATTTCTTCATGTCCGGAAATTTCAAGTCCAATTTCATGTCCAAAGGAAAATAAGAACATTGCATAGGAAAGAGTGAGATAAGAGAGTGATGTGTAATGTAATATTAATAACCAAACCTTCATACCAAGGTAACCAAACCTTTATACCAAGGTAACCAAACCTTTATATCAAGGTAATCAATCTACCTCCACACCTGCAATATGAATTGGTTACCTTGGTCTGAAAGTTTGGCAACCAACTGCATGAAGGTTTGGCTACCAACTGCATCACATTCAAAATAAATTGGTTACCTTGGTATGAAAGTTTGGCTACCAACTGCATCACATTCAAAATAAATTGGTAACCTAATAAAACTGAATTGGTTACCTTTGTACGAAAGTTTGGTTACCAACTGCACTATGAAAAAACTGCAGGTGTGAAGGTAGATTGGTTACCTTGATATGAAGGTTTGGTTACCTTGGTATGAAGGTTTGGTTACCAACTGCATTATGAAAAAACTGCAGGTGTGGAGGTGGTTTGGTTACCTTGGCATGAAGGTTTGGTTACCATGGTATGAATGTTTGGTTACCTTGGTATGAAGGTTTGGTTACCTTGTTATGAAGGTTTGGTTACCTTGGTATGAAGGTTTGGTTACCTCATTCTCTTTTAATAATTGAGATCCTGAAAAAGCAAGGTGACTGACAGACTTCCGCTGATTGGGAGGTGTTGCCCATAATCGCACAGCAGCGGACAGGGCAAATGATGGCTTCCCATTTTGGTGAATGTATAAAGAGTCTATGGACCATGAACACCAAGAGTACATATCAGGTGTTAAAGGAATGAAAGCCTTGTCGTTTGGGTTTTCATTGAGAATAAAACCATAGTGTTCCAGAAGCTCCAAATTTGTGTATGTTCCATAGCTTAACAGAACCTGCAGGCAAGATTCATGTTTTAAAATCCAAATTCCAAGATCAATTCTATCAAAAAAGAATAGGGTGGGGGGGGGGGAGTGAGAACACACGAAACTTGACAAGTCGGATAGTTTATGCAAATTTTGCTTTATGCAGACTGATGGATACTTCATACACCTTCAAATGGGTTGGCTGCTGCTTCATCTTTAATTCTAGAGAAAGCAAATAAACAGAAGCACATGCATGACAACACCAAAGATTAGTGAGAGAACCTGTGCGCTTTACGAGGAGGAAGGCAGAGAGAATTAAAAGAAGGGAAATATAGTGAGAGGTGGCGGTGGAGGTGGAGGTGGAGGGCGATGGTGGGGCTTGATACAGAAAAACAAAAGTTGATCAAATGAATACTAATTATCAACGGGAACAGTTTTTTAATTGGAACACTGATTTGTCATGTCAACACTCCATTATTAATCACCTAAATTAAAGGAATACTAATTATATTAATTTTGTAAATAAACTATTAAAAATGTATTAATTTTGTAAATATTTTCTGCATGCACTGTTGTTGTAATTTTTTTTAAAAATATATTAGAAAATGTAATTGTTCCTATTATTATTGTTAATAACGTATATGTAGGGTTAATTAAGGAACGTGAGTATAACTTGTAGCATTGCGCTCGAGGCAAGTTTTCTAAACTCAAACTTTACTTGAGCAAGTGTTTTATCCTTTCTTGATTTTATTTATGCGAGTTATTTGCGTTCTCTATAATTTCATATTGAGCAAATATCTTATTGAAGTTATTTTTAAATTGACGTGATCTTGACTTAATTTTTCAAGCAAGTTCTATATTGTCTTTCAAATGCTTTAAGTTTAATTCTAAAGTATAAGTTAATTCATAATTCTTTATTGTCGAATTATTATTTATTGTAAGTGATTCAACTACTCCTTAGTTGATGATAGTTGAACTCCTAAATTTCTCATTAAGCTTATCCAAACCAAACTTTCTTTGGTGCGGGCTTGTTATCAAATACTGAGATGAACAACCCTATTTAGTAGGGTCCATGCGAAAGCGTTAAGATGTTTGTGCACAATACATGGTACAAAGGGTTGATCCCCCTAAGTACGAGTTAAGAGTCCATATAGTCTAATGACTGTTAAAGATTTTAAATAGGAATGTTTATAACCTAGGACATAGTTCAAGGTCTTATGACCCTCAAATGATTTCTATATTCGATTTTAAATTTTGATGAAAGAATTATTATTCAATTCATTATTATTGATGAAAGAAATGTTATTCAATTCATTTGAAGCTATTTAGTAATCTATAATCACTATTGTTGTTATTCCAAGTGAGCTTTTGTTTGCTCACTCTTGCATTATATAACCCTTGCAGCTAAAGTCAAAAAAGTTGACAAACCGTCAACTAGTAAGGACAAGAGCAAGATGAACAAGTGAAGACTTGTTGATATTTTGATTATGATGTGTAATAAAACTTTAGATTTTATCATGTGATGTTTATTTTCTGCAATTTGTTTATGTTAAGGTTAGATAACCCTAAGATATTTTGAATAAGGTTGTAATCCTTTTGATAAGGAAGATTTTATTATTTATTCAAGGTTGTAATTTATTTGCATTCCTTATTTATGGGCAGTAGTTATGTTTTATTTAGATAGTGAGCACCAAATCCCGTGGAATTGAAGTACCCGGATTTGGGGGTGTCACATATGGAAACTTGAATTTGTTGAGTTTATATAAAGTTCTCTTAGGATCTTCCTGTTGAAAAGCCACCGTTGCTCCATTCTTGCTTGGACACTTGTCATCCAATAATTGATTGACGACATTGAATTGTTGTCTACTTGGACCACCTCAAGTCACTTTCTTTAGTACAGAGAATAGTGCAGTAGCAGCCACGTGTCCTTTAACTCTGCTAAAATAGTTGTTAGATAGAGGCTTTATCGACTTATCCTTATCGCAAAATCATATGGAGATAACCTCGAAGGGTTGAGTGTTAGGGTTGATAAACTTGTCACTGACTTGTTAGATAACTACACTCTATGATTTTGAATTCCTCAGAGTGGAAACATAGAGTGGTTCTTCTGCTCTACAAATGATGGTGACTTTATGATATTGACTTTGCAATCTTGACTCTGCGATCTTGACTCTACGATCTGGGTTGTACTCTACGATCTTAAAGTGATTTTTCCTCTGGCACTACGATCGTCTTCTGGTTTGGATAACTTAGCTATAACAGAGTTCTAACTCTACGAAATTGAATCAACCTAATAAGTTTGATTCTTAAACTAAGTCATTTTACACAAGAATCATTTCATAAGTACTTAATATTGGAAATTGCATGTTTAAATTTGATGTTGGAATAAAAAAATATGAATGCATTGTCAAAAGTGTAAAAAGTCCTTAATAGAACATATGTACAAGGACTTGGATTAAAGATCAGAAATGTTAAGTTGATCTGAGCTAAACGATTACCATCTTTATCTTATTGTAAAGTATTTTGAATTAGAAAGATTATGATGTACAAGAACTATGTAATAGAAAGATCAAACTTGTTAGGTTGATCTTATGAGTTGTAATAGATAGGCCAGAGCAGAATCATAGTCTGACAAGTCAGCCAAGAGATTGCAGAAGTCAAGGCAGAAATGTAGTTTGTTAAGTGAGCTACTCACGGAATCGTAGAGACAGTCTGCTAAGCGCCTGCCGAGCTAAAACAGGAATCGTAAGCTATATTCGAAATTATAGAGACTTACAAGTCATCACCAATTAAAATTGTAGTCAGTAATGTACTTACAAAGCTAAGACAGAATCGTAGAGCACTCTACGATTCTCAACAGATGAGCAATCTAAAAATAATCTCCTACAAGCACTCATCAAGACACAACGATCGTAGTAGTGAGATAACGATCGTAGTGCTTATCAGTCAGTATCAGAATCGTCAAGCTCATTTGAGTGATGAGAGAGGATGTCTAACAGGGAAGACTGACACACGAACGTTACTAATTGAGAATCCCGATACACTCACCAACATCCTTGGTCTAAATCGAAGAAACGAAAGGAAAAAGAAAGGTGACTACCAACTTGTCTGCTGAAAGTGACATTTCAGAGGTGTTAGGTGAAAAAGCAGATTGATGTGTCAAGCAAGTCAGAAAGGAAGTTTTCACATAAACCCATAATGTCAACATCAAAGATCTCAGAATATCTGAAGCATTAAATGCTACAAAGAAAGCCTTTCAACGGGAAGATTTCAAAGGCTCCTACATAAGGCAAACAGATTGAAGATATCAAATAAGCAAGATCACACAAATCATAAGAAGATCATTCAAAGCCTCACTCTACGAATCACAAGAAATATCTTGCTTCGCTACTTAGTTCTTCAGAACTTACGCTTAAGGCAACTGAGTAGCACAACAACAAACTCTCATCACAGAGCAGCCAAGTCTGCTGGGCTTAAAGAGTTCCTAGTGAACTAGTGTTCCAAGTCTGCTGGGGTTGAAGAGTTCTCAGTGAACTAGAGTTCCAAGGTTGTTGGTCTTGAAGGAATTTTAGTGATTCGAAGTTGTATCTATATCCGTAGTGAATTTCCTACTCGTGGAGCAGAAGAGTGGATTAGGAGTCTTGAGTACTCTGAACCACTTAAAACAACTGTGTCATTTTTATTCAGTCATTTTCTAACTGTCATATCTGCTATATCTGTTATAACTACTACTTGAACTATAACATTTGTTTTATCTTAAAGGGGATAATTAAATCATACATTCTGCTGTGCTTAATTAACTTATTATTAACAAATCTGTTATGCCACTATTTGGAAAAAAAAAGTTTTAAAGTATCTATTCAACCCCCCTTCTAGATAACTTTCGTGCCTCCGGGAACTAACAATTAACAACAGAAACTACTTGACACACTGAATGTTACTAATTGAGAATCCCGATAAACTCACCAACATTCTTGGTCTAAATCGAAGAAACAAGAGGAGAAAAGAAAGGTGACTACCAACTTGTCTGCTGAAAGTGACATTTCAGAGGTGTTAGGTTAAAAAGCAGATTGTTGTGTCAGGCAAGTCAGAAAGGAGTATTCACATAAACCCAGAATGTCAACATCAAAGATCTCAGAATATCTGAAGCATTAAATGCTACAAAGAAAGCCTTTCAACGGGAAGATTTCAAAGGCTCCTACATAAGACAAACAGATTGAAGATATCAAATAAGCAAGATCACACAAATCATAAGAAGATCTGTCAAAGTCTCACTCTACGAATCACAAGAAATATCTTGATTTGCTACTTAGTTCTTCAGAACTTACGCTTAAGGCAACTGCGTAGCACAACAACAAACTCTCATCACAGAACAGCCAAGTCTGCTGGGACTTGAAGAGTTCCTAGTGAACTAGTGTTCCAAGTCTGCTGGGCTTGAAGAGTTCTTAGTAAACTAGAGTTTCAAGGTTGCTGGTCTTGAAGGAATCTTAGTGATTTGAAGTTGTATCTATATCCTTAGTGGATTTATTACTCGTGGAGTAGAAGAGTGGATTAGGAGTATTGAGTACTCTGAACCACTTAAAACAACTGTGTCATTACATTCAGTCATTTTCTAACTGTCATATCTGCTATATCTGTTATAACTACTACTTGAACTATAACATCTGTTTTATCTTAAAGGGGATAATTAAATCATACATTCTGCTCTGCTTGATTAATTTATTAATTAACAAATCTAGTTAAGCCACTTCTTTAAAAAGAAAAAGTTTTAAAGTATCCCCTTCTAGGTAACCTTTGTGTCTCCGGGAACTAACACTTAACAACAGAAACTACTTAAATATAATCATACATTTACTTCATGTCATTATCAATCAAATATATTCATCATAGATTATAAGCACTAACAATAACTATTCGGGGGTGGTACAGAGTCGGGATTGGGACAGGGGAAGTAAATATCATCCATTCCCCATCTTCATATATAATTATTTACACTTCAAAAATTCGTATATGTATTCGTGTCAAAGCGGATATTATCTGTATTCGAGTCAAAGTGAATATTATTTCTATTCATATCTGTCCAAACCCGATACGAATATAGATATGTACATATTTGTATATGTTAATATTTATATCCGAAATATCAACATACGTAATACATACATATACATATACATGTAAGACCCCAAATTTTATGAATAAGATTTAATTTTCTTTATATATTATTTTGCAATAGTAAGGTGTTGATTTGATAAATGTGATAAGTTATGGGTGAGATGTGCAAAGTTTACAAAGTAAGCAAGTGGTTATAAAATATTCGTTGTGTCGGGAAATATTCATTTGGTCGAGGAATATTCTTTTTGTCGGAGAATATTCGTACGATGGCGCAGTCATTGGTGAACCCCACAACGGAATGAATGTCAGATATAGAAAGCAACAGAAGTAACCTTTTATAAAAATAACGGCAAAACTGTTACCGTTAGTACTGTTGAAATACCCGATGGTTAAAATATAGTAATACGTGGTGTTGCACAGTAGCACACGGTATTGCACATTATTTCGAATTATTGATTCTTACGTAGGAAGGCACTTACTCAATTATTGTTACAGTAATTACCGTTCAATATTTTATATTATTGATTTAATAATTGCATAATATTTTATTGGTTCAATATTTGCTACGTTGATATTTTATATCAATAAGTGCTACTTTGTTATTTTATATTAGTGATTCAATAATTGTCATTGCACAGTATTTCAAATTATCAAATCAATAATTCATATTATTTGAATAATATTATTAGATAGCATTATTGGCAATGTCTAAGGAAGTTCTGTCTAGGAAAGGGGTTGATTAATTACGCGTCAGTAAGGAGAAATCCTTATCGGAAGGCCCCTTCTTTCTTGGGAACGACCTGGTTGTCAATATTGTAGTTCTGTAATATTATTTGTAGATTGTATTTGGATTATGTACCATGTATTTGGCGACTCAAAATGGGATTGAGTATTGAACTTATTTTGAGGGCGTCACATACATGTGTAAATCTCTCATTTAATATTGGTATACAATATAACAAAGTATTAACATCAATTGATCATACATCTTTTATGACTATTTTATGATATACGATATAAAGAAAATTACATATGAATATTATATATAATTTTTATTATTTTATTTGGTTGATTGTACATCATTTCTATTTTTTATTTGATTAAGTAAATATTTTTTTGTTATTAATTTAATATTGTGCAATAATTAAAAATAATAATTCAAAGTTTTAAAATTTATTGTGAACGGATGCAAATACGAATATACGGATATTTGATATATTTATTCATATTATATTGTACAAAACGGATACAGATAATATTTGTATCCGAATATTATCTATCGAATGTGAATATGAATACTTTCGTGTTGCATATCCATCGAATAAAGATACGAATATGAATATCAAATTTTATTTTCAAACAAAATACGAATATACATGTATCCGCATGTAAAAATATTCGTTTACAACCCTAATCGTAGAGACGAGACACATTGTCATCTTTAAATATAATTGTATAGGAGTTTATATTTAAAGATGCACTAATATCATATTTAGAATAATAATTTTTTTATTTCTAATATTTGTTTTCTCTTTCGTTAATTTTAAATATAAATTTCTCTTTTCTTTTATTTCTTCATTTTGTGAAAAAAAAAATATGTAAGGAATAAATTCCTGACCCAAGATAATTGTGTGACTTCTGAATTTAATAGAATTAATCAACAAAATGT
The DNA here is from genome assembly GCA_020205555.1 of Panax stipuleanatus. Taxonomy (NCBI): domain Eukaryota; kingdom Viridiplantae; phylum Streptophyta; class Magnoliopsida; order Apiales; family Araliaceae; genus Panax; species Panax stipuleanatus. The sequence goes on from CM035123.1 coordinate 91,158,398, forward strand.
TTTAAATTTTAAACTTTTTCATTTTTCTTTCTAACTTTTCAATATATTTATCTCTTTTTTAACCAATAAGGACATAAGGGAGAATTCAAAAAGGGCCGAGTTTCGTGTACTTTTCCGTCGGTGGGACTTGAGGCAGGATGACAAATGGAAATATAAATCATAACATATCCAATTATTGAAACCAGCAAAAGTGCCAAATACTGTGCTTCTAGAACGCCAGCTAATCTTTCTTTCCCAAATCGCAGACATGTAATATCACGCGCATATACTGAGCGGGACTGCCCGTGTATTGCACTTGCCACGGGAAATAAATGCAATACTTCATATCTTCACGTAATTTGTAAGCATTTCACGTACACATTTTCTTTAAAAAAAGTATTTTCTAAAACCTCATTCGTTTTTCTTGTGTGCCCTTTGATTCTGTTTTACATGCTTACATCTTTATTCTTTTTACGTTTTTATCATTTTACTTTATTCAAATGTTAAAATTTTGTTTTATTTTCACACATCATCATTAATTTGACGTGTATTCGTGTCATATCATTAATTAATTAAATATTATAAATAAGTAGTTACTTAACTTAAATAAAATATTTAACCTAATCAATTAACTCAACTAAAATAATTATCATTATTAATTAATACTCTCTCCGTCCCAAAATAACTGCTTAGTTTTGACTTTTTAAAGTCAAATTGATTATTTTTTAAAACTATTTTTTGTACCATTTTTGCCATAATATAGGTGCAGAGGTTATAACAAAAAAAAGTATATACAATTTACTACTAATACCAATTTTTATAATGTTAAAAATAAATTTACACAATTATTAATTTTAAAAATAGTCAATTTGACTAAAAAAAATCAAAACTGAGCAGTTATTTTAGGACGGAGGGAGTATAAAAGAACAATATTTGTCATATTAATGTGGTTAATGGCTTATTTGACCTTAGTTTGCACACATAGAACTCATGTAACTTGTCTTTCGTTCAAAAGTCTTACTTTTGTTAAAAACTATAACTAAATTAGTCTTGAAAACCCTTTAATATTATTAATGAAAGTTTAAAAGTAAATTTTGCGAGAATTTTTTTCTTTCTTGAAAAACGAGTTCATAAAAAATACACAAATTAAAAGGTAATAATTTTGCATTTTAGTTGGTTTGGTGGTGTCAATACAAAAGACCATGTAACTGATATAGTAATATAATTCACTAGGCCGTGTTTGTTTACTAGGATAACCCTTGGGATTGGACTAATAATTCTTAATCTCTTGTTTGTTTTTTAAATTAGATTCTGGACTATTAATTCCGGGATAACAAAATAACTTAGAATGAGGGATTATTTAATACCATGTCTAACATGGTATTATAATCCCATGTAACGTATCCTTAAATTAAATTGAACATCTTAATTGTGATTGATTATCATAAAAAAATTTAAAAAAATAATAGAGATAAGTTCAGATGACCACCTAGGGTTTTACGTCTTTTTCACGTAAACACCTGTAGTCAGTAAAGCTACATTTAAACTCCCGACTTTTTGAGTTGAAGTGAATAAATGCTTTCCGTCTTAACTCCGTTACTTGAGTTGGCTAAAGACTTAATTACCCTTCATATATATATTGAAAACGACAGATGAGATAGGCTTTTGTTTCATTTCATTTCAGTTTTATATCTAGGGCTAGAGAGAGGCGAGCGATCGTGGTGAAACAGTCCAAATCTGAGAGAAATAAGTTGTGGGTTAGTGTGTTCGTGGTGGAACTTGGAGATTAAAGGCATCAACTTCGTGATTTACTGGGTTCGTTGTGGAACTTGGGGTCTGTGATACTTAATTTGGTGCAGATTTAGGTAAATTTCACCTTGTCTGATAGATTTCATACGTCTGATAGATTTGGGGTCTGTTCACTTTTTGAGTTGTTTGTTGTATATACATGCATGTTTTTTTGTGGAATTAGTTAGTATATTTGGTCCTGGATAAATTATGCTTACTATGCCCCCCCCTTTCTTTATTACTATTATTGTCCCCCCATGTCTGCCACTGACTTTGGTCCACTACATTGTGATTGTTGTTATAATGTGTTGTATATTATTCAAACATTTCTCCTTCATTTGTTTAATGCAGAATGTCTGTCAAAATTGTTTTTCATTATGGTGGGAAGTTTGTTCAAGATCCAGTACATAAATATGTTGGGGGTAGTGAAGAAATAATAGAGAATGTTGGGTTGGATTACCTTTCTTTGCTTAGTATACATGAATACCACTTTACTTTAAATTCAGTCTCACATGTGAATATTTATTATATTGTACCGGGATATGAAATTTGGGAGGGTGGGGCATTATATATGCAAAATGACAGGGATGTCATTGATATGATTGATTTCTTAGTTAATGCAGAGAGTGAGGAGGTGCATATATATGGAGAAGAAGGGGAGGGTCCCATACAAGTTGTTGACCCAGAAGTTGTTGACCCAGAAACTGTTAGGCAAATTTGTGGTTTGACAACTGATAACATTAACCAAAGTGAAAATGAAAAAGACTTTGGTGTTCAAAGTGAAACAACTGATAACATTAACCAAAGTGGTACTACTAATAAAGGGAAGCAAAAAAAAACAAATAAAGGGCAGCAGAAAGAAACAGAAAAAGAAAAAGGGAAACAAACTGGAAAGCCTAAAAAACAAACAAAACATACAATGGAAAAAATTCCAGACCACGCTGATAATGATATTGGGGAAGAAGCAGAGAATCCACCATGGATGGATGAGGATCTAGAGGGGCCTGGGGATGATGATATATTTGAAGAAGGCAAAAAAAAAACAGATGAACCAAAGGTGAATGTGAATGATGTCTTTGTAGAGGATTGGTGGAGTGATGATGATGATGGAGAAGGGAAAGATGCATTAAGGAGGAAGTTTGTTCTGTCAGATGATGAGGACAATTTAGATGGAAATGGATGTATGGAGTTTAATGAGGCAACTGATATGGGTAAAATAGAATTTGAGATTGGAATGGAATTTTCAAATCATGACATTTTTAGACAAGCATTAGTTGAATTTTCTGTTAAAGGGGGGTTTGACATAAAGTATATTCAAAACGACAAAAAAAGAATAACTGCTAAGTGTAAAGATGAAAATTGTAAATGGAGGATTCATGCATCAGTCAAACAGGGTGAACAAACTTTAAAGATAAAATCTTTGGGGGGGGACCATACATGTGCTGGACAGGATAAGAATCATCTTGTTGACAGTAGATACTTGGCCAAAAAATATATGCATGACTTGAGAGATAATCCTAAGTGGGATTTGCAGGCATGGAAGAAGAAGGCACAAAAAGAATGTAACTCTAGTCTAAGTAAATCATCCCTATATAGAACTAAAAGAAAGGCTTTACAACATATGCAAGGTGATGTAGGAGAGCAGTATAACAAGCTGATGGATTATGTGGAGACAGTCAAACAGTTTAACCCTGGAACAGTCTTCAAATTTTGTAGTGAGGGTCTAGATGAAAGACCTGGTTCACTACCTGTTTTTCAGAGGCTTTATATGAGGCTTGCTGCTTCCAAAAATGGTTTCCTAGTTGGGTGTAAACCTATTATAGGATTAGATGGGTGTTTTTTAAAGGGGGTCTTTGGAGGGCAGCTACTGAGTGCTATAGGAAGAGATGCTAATGACAACATATTTCCCATTGCAGTTGCTATAGTTGAAATTGAATGTAAAGATAGTTGGCAGTGGTTTCTTACTCAGCTTCTAGATGATATAGGTGAAAATGAAACAAGAAGGTATGTTTTCATTTCTGATAGGCAGAAGGGGCTAGTAGAGGTGTTCAATACAATGTTACCTAACAATGAACATAGATTTTGTTTAAAGCATTTGTACAACAACTTCAAGATTAAGTTTAGGGGGAAGCTGCTTAGGGATTTGTTCTGGAATGCAGCTAGTTGTGGTGACATGTTCTCATTTGAAGCAGCCATGAAGGAGGTGCACAAAGCTGATGCAGAAGCTGCTAAGTGGTTAATGGCTGTTGGACCAAAATTTTGGGCCAGATCTCATTTTTCACCCCACTGTAAGTGTGATGTAGTAGTGAACAACTTGAATGAGTCATGGAATAATTACATCCTGGAGGCAAGGGATAAAGGTATAATAAATATGCTAGAGTGGATAAGAAAGAAATTAATGGTTAGGTTTCAGGTAAAAAGGGAAGGCATGGACAAGTATGTAGGGTCACTTGGGCCCAGAATTCAGAAAAAATTGGAGATGATTAAGAAAGCTTGTAGGGGATGCACTGCTTTGAAGTCTGGGTGTGGAGAATTTGAAGTAGAAGTTGATTACAGAACATGGGTTGTGAATTTGAATGAAATGATTTGTGGTTGTAAGATGTGGCAGCTTAGTGGGATTCCTTGCAGACATGCTGTGTCTGCAATATGGGCAAATAGGGAGCAGCCAGAGGCTTATTGCCATCATTGCTATAGCAAGGATGTATACTTGAACACATATAACTTTATCATAAAGCCTGTGCAAAGTCACCATGAATGGGTTCATTCCAATTTTGCACAGATTCAGCCTCCACTCTATCATAAGCCCACTGGCAGACCAAGGAAACTCAAAAAAATGGCTGCAGATGAACCAAAAAACCAACAAAAAGCATCAAGAAAAGGTGGCACTGTCACATGTGCAAGGTGTTTAACACTAGGGCATAACAGTAGGGCATGTACATTGCCTTTTCATCCTATTTCAAAGATGAACAAGGTATATACTTTATGTTTTTCATACTATCAATTGTATTTTTAACATTTATTTATAACAGTTTAACATGTTTCGATTTTCAGACAAATAGCAAACAACATCAGTCAACTGCACAAAGTGCAGCACAGTCAGACATTCCTACCAGACCACATCAGTCCACTAAAGGGACTGCAACTAATGTGCAACAGATTCCTGTTAAGGTAAATCAAACAAAATATACTATAATATGTTGTTTGAAACCTTTATTTGGGATAACAAACAGGCTTATGCATTACTTTTCAGCCAAATCCCAAACCACAACAGCTGCAGACTAGAGGACAGTCCAGTAAAGGGGCTGCTACAACAACTTCAGAAATACCTATTCAACCCAAATCAAGCTCTCAACCTAATCCCATACCAACTTTGTCTACTATGTGGAGTAATCAGCCTGCTTCAAGCTCACAGCCTACGAGGAAGAACATAAAGAAGGGAGCCATAAAGAGCAAGATATCACCAAAAAAGGGAGGAAGGGGGGGATTAAGGCTTTAATGTTTCAATGGGTAGTTTTTGGTTAATTTTTGTCTTGTCAATGTTTTTGGCATCAATGGGCAGTGTTTTATAGTTGGTAGAATTAACTGTAGGTACAGTCATATACTTTGTCTACTATAATGGGCATCAATGGGCAATGTTTTGACAATGTTGATTGTCCATTTTGGAATTATTTTTGCAATATTGCTTTACTGCACCTTGTTTAATCACCTTGCAATATTTCATTCCATGAAGATAGTTTATACATTCCATGAAACATTACCATTAAACATTAAACATTACCATTAAACATTAAACATTACCTACCATTACACATTACAAACATTCATTTGTTACTAATAAAATACATCATGACTGACATGAAATACAACGCAAGTCCAACAACAATTATCATCTTCACATTACTTTCAACAACTATCATCCTACTTGGTATGTTATTCAGCTCACACGAACACTTGCATTTTGTTCCACTCACCAATGTCCCCATTCTGTCATTGTCTTCATTGGGGCCACTGACTATACCACTTGAGGTTGTTGTAGAAGGAAAGCACCATGCCCAAAACTCACACTCATCGCATACAAAATATAACCTCCCCTTCGATGGTTTGTTCGAGTCAACAATTCTTACACTTGCCTTTTTTCCACATTTACATCGCCTAGGTATGTAGCGCAAGTCACCATTCATCCTTCCTACATCATTGCTTGACGAAGACATGACTCCTAATTCACATAAACAACACGAAGAATAATATCAAAGAGTAGACCATAAATGTATATATATGTTCAACTTCACTGAATTCTCTCTTCAACATTGCCAAGTGATTTCAATCCATCTCTCAACATAAATCATATGCATAAGTAAATCAACCATATAATAGTCTCACAAATCGACTATGATGAAATTACCTTCAGAAAATCGCAAATCTATCCAACAAAATATTCGGGAACAAACAGATCTGTGATCTTTCCGAACAAAATCAGATCAAAATTGAGAGATGGATTAAAAAAGATGAGAGAAGAGGATAATGGATCTGCAGATCAATGGAAAAGATGGGTCAAAATTGAGAGATGGATTAAAATCACTTCGTCTGCTAGTAGTTCATGTGCATACCTTAGATTGAAATCACTTTTGGATTGAAATAGGGAAGAAATAAGTTGATGTGCATACCTTAGTTGTGAATTTGGTCTTTTAGTAGCCTTCAATTTCGTCTGCTAGTAGCCTTTAATTTCGTCTGCAATGGAGCTGCAATGGGCTAGAAAAAAATGAAGCTGAATGTCTTTTAAAAGTCAAGAGGAAGAAGAAGGGGGTATTTCAGACCTTTACCAGTCTTTTTTTTATCGTTACAGCCCTTTCTCACGCTCTTCTGGCGTCTGACATACACGCACAGTTAAGTTGGATGGAAAAGGTGACATTTTCACTTCAACTCAAAAAATCGGGAGTTTAAATGTAGCTTTACTGACTACAGGTGGTTAAGTGGAAAAGACGTCAAATCCTAGGTGGTGATCTGAACTTAACCTAAAATAATATTTATTGATTATATATACACCCCCACCTTACCCTCCACCCCCACCCACACCCACCCACACCCACACCCACCCACACCCCCATCCATCCCACCCTATACCACAAAAATTAAAAAAAAAATATTTACTGATTATATATACAGCCCACCCCACCCCACCCCACCCCACCCCACAAAAATTAAAAAATATATATTTATTGATTATATATACACCCCCACGCTACCCCACCCACCCCCACCCCACCCCATAAAAATTAAAAAAAATAATATTTATTGATTATATATACACCCCCACCCTACCCCACGCTATGCCACCCCACCCACCCACCCCCCCACCCCACCCACCCCATAAAAATTTAAAAAATAATATTTATTGATTATATAAACACCCCCACTCTACCCCACGCTACCCCATCCACCCCACGCACCCCCACCCACCCCACCTACCCCACCCCACCCCACCCCACAAAAATTAAAAAAAATAATATTTATTGATTATATATACACCCCCACCCTACCCCGCACCCCACGCACCCACCCCCACCCACGCCACCCCACCCCACCCCCCCACCCCAACCCACCCCACCCCACAAAAATTAAAAAAATAATATTTATTGATTATATATATACCCCCACCCTACACCACGCTACCCCACCCCACCCCACCCCACGCACCCACCCCCCCACCCCCACCCCCACCCCCCATTACCTCCATCTCAAAAAAATAATATTTACTAAATAATATAACTACTTATTTAAAAGTTTTTAATTAATTTTTTATTATTTTTTGATATATAAATAAGTTTAAATTATAGTTTAAAATATGTTATTATTGGTAAGGGTATAATAGTCCAAACGATATTTTTTAATCCAATCCTTTAATTAATCCTGGAAAAAACAAACATAATATGGGATTATTTTAAGTTATCCCCTAAATAATCCCGTAAAAAACAAACATGTGACTAGTATTATTTAATTCTAGGATTAATAGTCCTGAATTATAATCACATGGATTATTATCCCGGAATTATAATCCTTGCAAACAAACATGGCCTAAGGGTACTTGAAATCCCGAAAAGTTACTATCTAAATTCATTAGAGGATACGAGAGATGAGGGCTATCTTATATTTAGGACTGAGCAAGAAATTAAATTATCTTCGAAATCGTACTAAAAATCGCACAAACCGTACCAATGGTTCCGGCGTATGTGAGGGTTTTAAGTGGGTTTAAAAACCGAATTTACGGTTTCAGTTTGGTTACTGGTCAAAACCGCATACATAAACTCAAATCGTACCATACTTCTTACATATAAATTTTCAAATATTCTAACCGCATACATAAAACTGAAATCGCACCATACTTCTTACATATAAATTTTCAAATATTCTTACATAAAAATTGTTATATTCAGTGATATAAAGATAACAAGAAGTTCTTGTACAATGAGATGAACACCCATTTACCTGGTCCATCTATTCCCCCTCAAAAAGACTTGGTGACCAATGAAAGTTCTAGAGCCAGCAGCAGGCAACAACAAAGCATATAAGTATCAAAATAATATAAAAATGAGGATGGGGCAGAAAAAAGGTTCACAACGTAAACAGATGTGCGCAAACTAACATATCTGTACATTTTAATCACATCATTAATCAACCATATGAATAATGAGCAAGATCTTGAAGCAAGTAACTGAACTTATCATTTAGTAAATGCCATCAAACTCTTAATACTTTATGAGCCAACTCACAAAGCACTAAATCACAACAACTGCATAATTTGACTTGTTTGGCTACTAAGAAAATGTTACAACATATGATTATCAATTTTCCTGTTAAAATATTGTGGATCCGTAAAGTTAAAACAAATGAGAACACAAAATAAGTAAGGTTGTGTGTGTTATCAAAGTGATATTTAATATTGTGTGATATTAAATTGTTATTTAAATTATATAAATTTTTGTTGTTTCAATTAATTTTGGAACTGAAATTGCACCAAATGAAACCGCATCGCACGGTTCAAAACCGCACCGCACCAATCATAAGCGATTTCATGTGAGGTTTTAGATTTGTCAAACCGCAATTAAGCGATTTCGTGTGCGGTTTGGACTTCAAACCGCATCATGCTCACCCCTACTTATACTCTTGTATGAAGAATTCCTTTATAATAATAAAATTTTTAAAAATTATAAAAATATCATTTTGTGCATAACATGAGAAGGAGTATATTTAATTATACAAAATGATATATAAATTTTATATAGGAAAAAGTTGTGAATGAGACATAAGATTAATTTATATGTATAATATTTTACATGTAACTTTTAATTAAGAAAAAGGCACAAAAAAGAAGAAGAAGAGGGACACCACATATAATTGTGTGAGCTATCATATAAAAACGATTTCGTTTTGTGTAATTGAATACACTTCTTCTCATGTTATGTACAAAAAGATATTTATAAAATTTTAAAATATTGTTATTATAAAAGGACATTTTACGCAAAAATGTGCGTTATCCCTTATCTCTCGAGCATCAAGGAAAAATTGTACTCGAATTTTTTTTCTAAAATATTTGTTTAAAACCCCTAGCTTTACCAAATAAAAGAAAAATAAGTATTACCGGTTGTTTGGTTGGATGAAATCGTTTTATGGCGGAATGGAATGATGGCTAGAATTGGAATCAGATTATAACGAAATAGGAATGAAACATTTCATTCATGCGTTTGATAAGTTATTTGAAAATTGTATAGGAATAGAATGAAATAAAATAAAATGACCAAAATATTCATATATATATATATATATGTTCGGGTAAAATCCACCGACCCCTACGTGGGCTGGAAGCCTGGTTGAGAAGGGTTCATTGAGCCCAATGGGCCGAAGCCAGTGAAGGGAATTATTGATGTTCGGGGTTGGGCATCCGAGTCCTTTGGGCCGGAGCCCAGACTAGATTGGTAGTGTTCGAGATCGGGCATCCGAGTCCTTTGGGCCAGAGCCCGGACCAGTTTATGGGGGTTCGAATGATTTGGGCCCATACAGAAGGTTATTCCTCGCATGGGGTCCGAAGTGATAAGGAGTATAAATGGTTAAGGATTCCAATCCTAATCATATTTAAATACCAACTCCAAAGGCAAGTGTTTGGATTGTATCCAACTTGCACTTTTAAAGGAGATTGTGTTGGACCCAAACAATGGTAGCTGCCATGTTTAGGAGTCCTAATCCGATTCGGTTGTGGACTCTAAGGCGGTGAGAATGACTATAAGTACAAGGTTTGACCTCTATTAACAGGTAATACATTTTTGAGCACTAAAATACTAAAGCCTCCATTGTTAAACCCTTGTACCAGCCTGTAATCATTCTCACACCGGAGCTATCACCCGGCGGCACAAGCCGTCAAGCTTCGCGTGTGATCCGTTATTGTGCAGGTTTTAGCGCGTGGATTCTGTGATTGGACGTGCCGGCAAAACTTGGCGTTAACATTGGTGCTAGAAGGAGAGGTAGTGCTTTTACAATCACTCTAAGACTTTTCCGGTTGAAAGCCATGGCAAGCAAGGACGGTAGTGCTTCAAACCTGGAAAAGGCCAAAACTCATCTGACGACCCAAGTCAGGGCATCCGTCAAAGACAGACTGGGGCCAAGTAACCTGGAAGGCAATTCGGTACATGGCCAGTCAGCCCGACGGCAACTGTTTGTGCCCAGTCAGCATACTCCGATCCCCCAGCATACTCACGTTGAGGACAATCAATCCCAAGCATATGACCGGCAGGAGAAGGATCGGATTGAGGACAATCAGGACCAACGTCAGTTCATTCTATTGACGAAGATGCAGCAAAATAAGGACGCCATGATGGCCCTACGGCTTCAGCAAAAAGAGCTCAAAGTACAGATGGCCAAGTTGGCCAGAGAACAGGAGGCTTCATCAAAGAGGCGCAGGCATCCGAGTCGGTCCCCTGACCAAAGGTCTTAGCCCCCGAGGAGATCGGGCAAAGGAGAATGATCGCGTCTCGTGAATATGAGAGGGACCGACATAGATTGTCCCCTCGTAAAGAGGAGTCCAACCCCCTCACCCAAAGAGTCACGAAATTAGAAAAGTTACTGGTGGCAAAGAATCAAATAGGAACACCCTCAGGCTGCCCCAGTTCACCATTCTCACCCAAAATCAACCAGGTCACGGCCGACCCGAAGAAGAAAATGCCCCCGATGGAGACGTATGATGGATTGGGGGATCCCTATGACCATTCTGACGGATATGACAGACTGATGACTTATTATGGGCATTCGGATGCCGATAAATGTCACATGTTTGCAACCACCTTGAAGAAGAGTGCCAGAGAATGGATAGGGACCTTGGCATCGGGATCAATCAGTTCGTGGAATGACCTTTGGGAAAAATTCCAAGCTCGGTTCGGGAGTAACAGGAGAAGAGGGAAGCTCACTGCTTCTCTCATGCAGGTGAGGCAACGTTCGGATGAAAGTCTCGGTCAGTACGTCAAGAGGTTTCGGCGGTGGGTTTGGTGGCAGAGTTAAATTCACCTCAGGCCTTGGGATTCTTCACAACAGGTCTTGACATAGGAAAATCAAGGAAATTGATGAAAGACCTGGTGATCAATCCTCCCACGAACCTGACTGAAGCTTTCCATCTGGCTGAAGGGTTCATTGCCATCGAGGAAGCTATGGGGAACTTCAAGCCACACTCACAGTCTTACGATAAGGCGAAGGACAGAGATAAGCAGACGTATCAACGTTCGGATAACAACTAGGGGAGATCAAATAATCAGGGGAAGAAGAACCACAATGGTGAGGGATCGGGCAGTGGCCGACCACCCATCCCGAATAGGAACGTCAACAAGATCTACACCCCCCTCAATACCGATCGGGCGAAGATACTGGATGAGATCAAAAATAAACCATTCTATGAGCCCTGCTCGACGAACCCGAAGCCAGGGAAGAGGAGTCGGAATAAATTTTATCAGTATCATCAGAATTCGGGCCATACGACAGAACGGTGTTACGACTTGTGCGATCTGATAGAGAAAAATGTGCAGAATGATCAGTTGGTCCAATTTATAGCAGGTCAGGACAACACCGAGGAACAACAAAGGGAGGAAAATGGAGCATAAACGCGGGACAAACAGCCAAAATAGAACCAGCCTGCTCGAGGCGTAATTGATGTTATTTCAGGCTGTTCTGTAGGGCGTGTGACCGGAAAGAAAAGAAGTGAGCATCTCGATGCAGTATTGTCGGTTGCAGGGCCTTTGGCAAGAAAGGATTGGGCCTTCCCGGGAACAGTTATCTCTTTTTCGGACGAAGACTACCCCACAGACCCCATAGAATCACATGACGGGGCACTGGTGATAACAACTTAGGTCGGGCCGATGGACATGAGAAGAATGATGATTGACAATGGATCCTCGATCGATATACTGTATACCCATGCTTACCAGAGAATGGATCTAGAGGGAAAAAAGATGGAGTTAGGAGGGGAAGGCCCCTTATATGGATTAAGTGGAGACCCGGTGCATGTATCGGGCACAATTGAATTGCCGGTCAGGTTCGGCACGGCACCTCAGCAAATTGAGGTTATGGTCAGGTTCTTTGTGGTCCAGGTGGATTTGGCATACAATGCAATCTTGGGAAGGCCGACCCTGGCATCCTTGCAAGCAGTCACGTCCATACCTCACTTTAAAATCAAGTTTCTAACACCGAACGAAATCGGGGATGTAAAAGGTGATCTCGATATTGCCCGAAGGTGTTATCAGAATACATTGTTCTCCTCGGGAGTAGGGGCAAGCAAGTAGAAGCAGACAATGGCCATCGAGATAGATCCATTCACTAAAGCTAGCACGGAGCCACTTGCCTTGTCTGCCGAGGAGACCGAGGACGTGGAGTTGATCCCGGGGAATGAGGAGAAACTGATAAAAATTGGTTCGGGGTTGACAGAACCGTTTCAGACTGGGCTGATAGACCAACTTCGGGTATATGCTGATATCTTTGCATAGGTACCCAGCGACATGCCCGGGGTTGATAAGTCGGTAGCATTGCATAGGTTGCATGTGGACCCTAATAAGAAGCCGGTCATACAGAAGAGAAGAATTTTTGCCCCAGAGAGACAGAGGATCATTTATGAGGAGATGGCCAAACTTCTGGAGGCAGACTTCATCTTCGAGATTGACTACCCGGAGTGGCTGACGAATATGGTATTAGTTCAGAAATAGAACAAGAAATGGAGGATATGCATTGACTATACCGATCTGAATAAAGCCTGCCCAAAAGATTTCTATCCTTTACCCAATATTGACCAGTTAATTGACGCCACTTCGGGGTATGGCATGCTGAGTTTTATGGATGCTTTTTCGGGATATCATCAAATCTCGATGAGGAAAGAAGACATCTCGAAGACCAGTTTCATCACGCATCGGGCCATTTATGCTTATCGAAAAATAACCTTTGGATTGATCAATGCTGGGGCAACATATCAGCGGATGATGAACTACGTTTTCACAAAGCAGTTAGACCGAAGCATGGAGGTCTACGTGGACAACATAATTGTTAAAAGCGTATCAGTTTGAGACCATCTGGATGACCTAGAAAGCTGCTTTGAGATAATTCGAGAACATAAGTTGCGACTGAACCCGACCAAGTGTACTTTTGGGTTGGGGTCAGGAAAATTTTTGGGATACCTGATCAGCACAAGAGGCATCGAGGCGAACCCGGAGAAGATTCAGGCAATCCTAGATATGAAATCACCGAAGTCATACAAGGATGTGCAGAGGTTAATAGGTCGGATAGCTGCCCTTCGGAGATTTATGTCAAAATTAGCCGAAAGGTGCTTATCATTTTTCGACACTTTAATGGGCCAAAAAATAAGAAAAGTTTACAGTAGACCTCAGAGTGTGAAGATGCGTTCCAAGGGATCAAACGATATTTGTCTTTGGCACCTCTGTTGATGAAGTCGATCCCTTCGGAACCTCTAGATTTGTATTTGGCTGCAAGCTCGATGGCAGTGGGGGCAGCTTTGGTACGGGACAAAAAGGGAAAATAGTTCCCGGTATATTATGTCAGCCACGTCCTTTGAGATGCAGCAACCAGGTATCTGAACCTGGAAAAGTTCGCCTATGCTCTAATCATTGCAAGTCGGAAGCTTCGGCATTATTTCTAGGGACGGTTGGTGGTAGTGTACACTGATCAACCATTGAAAAAGGTACTGCACATGCCAGAAATCTCGGGTTGACTTGCTGCATGGGTGATGGAATTGACTCAGTTCGTTCTGGAATACCATCCCCGAACGGCAATTAAGGGACAAGCCTTGGCAGATATTTTGGTAGAGTGTACTTTCTCCGAACCAGATGTGGCTTTGGTTATCGAAGCACAACCAGCGCAAACTGCATGGACTCTCTACGTGGACCGGTCATCAACTTCGGATATCAGTGGAGCAGGGGTTATTCTGACAAGTCCTAAAGGATTCCGGGTCCAACAAGCCATTCAGTTTCGGTTCAGGGCCACAAATAATGAAGCAGAATATGAAGCGATTTTGGCTGGACTTCGGTTGGCCCGAAGCCTGGAGGTTCAAAAGCTGGTTATTTATAGTGACTCCCAGTTGGTCATTAAGCAGATATCGGGGGAGTATGAGACTCGGGGGGCAAGGATGACAAAATACCTGGCCGAGGTAAAAGACAGACTCACATACTTTAACTCGCAAAGTTGCCAAGGAATAGACCGGTCAGATAACACAGTAGCAGACGCTCTGGCCCGATTGGCTACAACCGAAGCAAGTTCTTTTACCGGCTCGGTATATTTGGAAGTATTGGACAGACCCAGTGTTCAGAAAGAGGACGTATTAGCCTTGGATCGGCTAGATTGCTGACTTACGCCTTACATCTCCTATTTGACTGATGGGGTTTTGCCTTTAGATTGTATATACGCTAGGAAAATCAAGCACAGGAGTTCAAACTTCATCTTTATTGATGGAGATCTGTTCCGAAGGGCATTCAGTTCTCCACTGCTCAAGTGTTTGACACCTTCGGAAGTCGAGTATACTCTACGGGAAGTGCATGAAGGAATCTGTGGGGATCACATGGGGGCCAAGTCATTGGCTTAAAAAATTCTAAGGCAGGGGTACTATTGGCCGACCATCTTTCAAGAAGCAAAGGATTTCGTCAAAAAATGTCCTAAGTGTCAGCTAAACAGTCTCATCCCTCATCAGCCTCCCGAAGAGCTGTATTCGGTCTTATCCCCGATCCTATTTGCTATGTGGGGAATCGATATCTTGGGACCAGTGCCGAAAGCCAAGGGACAAGTCAGTTTTATGATCGTAGCCATTGACTACATGACCAAGTGGGTGGAAGCCAAACCATTACAGAAGATCACAGAACAGGAATGTCTTAAGTTCTTCAAGGAATATATTGTATATCAGTTCGGCATCCCGATGGCCCTGGTTTCGGATAATGGCAGGCAGTTTGTGGGATCAAAATTCGAAGCTTTTCTGAAGGAGTTGGGTATTCAACATAGAAAGACTTCAGTTGCCCACCCTTAGTCGAATGGACAGGTAGAAGTCACCAACCGGACTCTACTTAATAGCATTAAGAGAAGGTTGGATGCATTAAAAGGTTGGTGGCCCGAAGAGCTACTCAGTGTCTTATGGGCATATCGGACTACCCCGAGGACGACCACCGGGGATTCACCTTTCAGAATGGCCTATGGGACCGATGCACTTATACCTGTCAAGATCTGGTATTCTATACTTCGGGTCAGTCAGTACAAAGAGTTGTATAACGAGGACGGCCTACGACTAAACTTAGACCTTCTAGAGGAGGTGCGGGATTCAGCTCTGGTAAGATTAGCTATCTATCAAAAGCGAACAGCCCGACACTATAACCAGAAGGTGAAACAGAGAAGGTTCGGGGTTGGAGACTTAGTGCTTCGGGAATCAGAAGCATCTACCCCCAGAACACAGGCAAGTTAATGCCGAACTAGGAGGGGCCTTATGAAGTAATAGAAGTGCTGAAGCCAGGTACCTATCGGCTTCGAGCAATGGATGGCACAGAGGTGAAGAATACATGGCATGCTGGAAGACTTAGAAAATATTATCAGTGAAAGTTATGTTATTCTTTCCTTTATCTCTGTAAATTATTTCACTCATCAATAAAATAATAAGGATTTCTCTTCGGAAACTTTTGTACTTCAGTTGTGTTCGTAAGTGGCTATAAATCCGATCAAATAAGCGTTATACAAAATCGATCAGAAAAGTTACAAACAACTTAACAAATCGGATAAGTCACACGCATAACTGATTGGGAAAGTTACAAAAGGAAAAATGATTACAAAAATTACAAGTAAAAAATCCTAAAGCAACCCATCCTCAGCATTGGACTCTTCATCAGAGCAATCAAGGACAGAAGTATCCAACCCAGCAGCTATCATCTTCGCCCGAGCCTTCTCCCTATAAGCTTTACAGCCTTCGGCGAATTGAGCCATGATTGCGTCTTGGAGTTCGGGCGACTCTTCATATTCTTTGACAGCCTGCTGTTTGGCTTTGGCACATTCTTTCCCGAGAGCAGTATTTTCCCTCATCAGCTCCATATGTTGGGCGTGCATATCGGATACCTTGCTCTCGAGGATCAGAAGGGCGCTCTGCTGATCCTTATCTTTCTCTTTCAAAAGAGTCCTCTCCTCGAGAAGTTGTTTGTGATAGTTGTCGAGACCAACGAACTCCTTCTGCATTGCATAGAGTTGATTCTTGAGTTCGCTGGCCTGACTTTCGACGTGAGTCACCTTGTTGCGGGTGTCGGCATGAAGATCTTTCTCTTTCTTCAGCTCAGACGACAGACCCCGAACCTCAGCCTCAAGCATCTCCACATCGCACCAAAGCTGAGCTTCCTTTTTGGTGGTCTTGGCGAGAGGTGGGATGGCTCGGGCGAGGATGGCATTAGCCTGCAATAAGGTGGAAATATGTGTTAGTTATGATGCCAACAGGATACTAAAAGAAGACATTTTATGCTTTCGGGTTTACCTGATATTGGGTTTTGACATATTCCACAAGATAGTCCTCGGAAGTGTATCCTTTGAACCAATCGTCATCTCCAGATAATCTAAAGTGTTCAAGCTGGTCAAAGGAAAACACTTTCGAAGGGCTCTTCGGCCAGAAGAAAGAAGGCGTCCCTTTGGAGGGACTGGCCTCGGTGGAAGGATGACCAGAGGGGTGACCAGATGGGGTCGAATCGACAACTGGGTTGGATTCGATTATTTGAAGGTCTGGCTCGTCAGTCAGTCTCAGCCTCTTGGGAAGAGGTTCGAGAGCTTCCTCCTCGGTTTCCTCGGGATCCTCAAGGCCGGCAACTGGATGATGTGGTGGAGACATCGGTGATAGTAGTGTGTATACAAGCCAATCATGTATGATGATAAAGCACATACTTTGAAAACAATCTTATTTATTTATTAATAAAATATTCATTTAAGGCATTTAATTATCTACATGGTGCTGTTTTTAATAATATGTAAATAACTCATAGTTTTAAGCAATGCTTTTAGAATCATGATGAGATCATGCTAATGAGATCTAAATTCTTAGTAAGCTTTAAAATTAAAATAGTTCCCAATTGTGGGATTACTAAAATAGATATTAGTAAATCCCGATAGATTGGTACATATGTTGCTTGCTCATTGGATGAGGATGACTGATCTCATGGTCATTTATGTGGAGACACTAAAGCAAGTATGTAGGTGCTTATCGGAGAATAAGTTGTAAGACCCCAAATTTTATGAATAAGATTTAATTTTCTTTATATATTATTTTAAAATAGTAAGGTGTTGATTTGATAAATGTGATAAGTTATGGGTGAAATGTGCAAAGTTTACAAAGTAAGCAAGTGGTTATAAAATATTCGTTGTGTCGGGAAATATTCGTTTGGTCGAGGAATATTCTTTTTGCCGGAGAATATTCATACGACGGCGCAGTCATTGGTGGACCCCACAACGGAATGAATGTCGGATATAGAAAGCGACAGAAATAACCTTTTTATAAAAATAACGACAAAATTATTACCGTTAGTACTGTTGAAATACCCGGTGGTTAAAATACAGTAATACGCGGTGTTTCACGGTAGCACACGGTATTGCACAGTATTTCAAATTATTGATTCTTACGTAGGAAGGCACTTACTCAATTATTGTTACAGTAATTACTGTTTAATATTTTATATTATTGATTCAATAATTGTCATTGCACATTATTTTAAATTATTAAATCAATAATTTATATTATTTGAATAATATTATTAGATAGCATTATTGGCAATGTCTAAGGAAGTTCTATTTAGGAAAGGGGTTGATTAATTGCGCACCAGTAAGGAGAAATCTTTATCAGAAGGCCCCCACTTTCCTGGGAACGACATGGTTGTCAATATTGTAGTTCTGTAATATTATTTGTGAATAATTAATTTTTGATATATATGATAAGGAAATATTTATTTAATGTAGATTTAAACAGAAAATTTTTTAACATGTGACATTTGTTGAAAGTTGATATTTTATCTTGTCCGATAAAATAATTCATTCAAATATATTATTATAATATTACATTATAGTAGTATGATGTGATTATATAATAGTATAATTATTATAATTTGAATGGTAACATTATTATAGTAAATTCATGGTATAAAAGTTAAACGAGGTGGAAGAGTGCAAATTGAATTTAAACTCTTATTATGCAAACAATGATGTCATCGGAGCGATGAGGTAAGCAATGATGTCATCGGAGCGATGAGGTAAACAATGATGTCACAGATCGATGATGTAAGCGATGATGTCATAAATTATGACGAAAAGACTATTTTACCCTTACTCTGCCGAGCCTATAAATAGAAGCTCATTTCTTTATTATTTCTCACCAATTCACTAAAGCTATAGAGAGAGAAAGTATAGATAGAATAAGAGAGAAAGAAGAAGAGTATTCTGCTATTACGTTAGTGCAGTCTCCAAATTTTAAGGTAAGGGGTATTATTTCTTTCGTATTCATGAAGAGAGTTATTTTTTTTAATACTCGTAAGGGTTGTTATTCCATTCTTTATTATTTTGTTGGAATAACCTGTCTACGCGGACTACCGCATGCATGGTGAAATCCTGTTGTTATTTTATTATTTATTATTATGTGAAAATAATCTGTCTACGCGAACTACCACATGCCTGGTTAATAACCCTTCGTATTCAGTTATTATTAAATTGTGGAAATAATCTGTCTGAGCGGACTACAGCCTGACGGGTGAAAATTCAATTGCAGTTTCGTATATTGTTTCATTTCAGATTCCTAACTCTAAACTTACTACGGTAAGTATTGCTTCTATAATTCCTGAAATGATCAGATATTACTTGAGTTTTGCGCTTCATCTAATATTATTTCACTGGAATATTGGTCTGAACTTTCTTGTGAAATTTTTATCTTTTCATATCGAGTTACTATTCACGAGTTACTATTCACGGGATACTATTTATGGTAAAAAAATATTTTTTTTCTTCTAAATCATCTTTGATTGGATCCAGATTTTGATCTTCATTCTTAAACTCTGGATAAATTCTATAATATTTGTCTTTTATCTCACTGGATCCGTTATTCGTATTATTTTTCATCATTCTCAGTTCTAAATGGTGATATAACTGAATATCTTTGGCCTGTAGTGCAAAGATGAATAATTACGTGATGAATATCTTTGGCCTGTAGTGCAAAGATGAATGATTACTTGATAAATATCTTTGGCCCGTAGTGCAAAGATGGACAGGTGTTGAGATGAACATGACCAACTGATGATACAAATGAATATCTTTGGCTCGTAGTGCAAAGATGGATATTTGATTCGAGATGTATATTGGTTGATGTTACAGGGATAAAATATTGATGATGGACTTTTAAATAAAAGAAGATAGTAGACATCATTCTCTACTTAACTCTTCTAATGAATTGTTATTTTCGCTGCGAATATTGATCTAAAGCTTATTGTCCATAATATTTTATCTGATTTATTGAAGGCTAACGATAATTTGTTTTTCATTATCTTAGTCATAATATTCTTTACTGGGCTAGTTGAGCTCACCCTTTTCTTCCATTTTTCTCTTCAGAAAATGAGAATATCGCGGGTACTAGTCGGGGAATGGAGTGATGGTCCGAGTTAGAGCTGTAGAAGTCCTCACTATTTTTTTTATTTAAAATAGTGTGATAATAAATGTAATGAGGACTTAGTTTGAATGTTAATATTTTCTACATGTCTGTATTGACACTCACAGTTGTGTGGTCGTATTTTGCACGACCGTGTGATATAAAAGATTATATTTAAATTTTGTTGAGTGTATTTGGCGACTCAAAATGGGTTGAGTATTGAACCTATTTTGGGGGTGTCACAGTTAGTATCAGAGCTTGGCGGAGATCTGGGAATAAGAACTAGGAGGGGAGAGACGAGTAAAACCTTCGCTAGTGTGTCTTACCTAAGCTTAATTGTTATTTAATTGGTCGGTTAGAATATAGGGTTAATATGTGATATGTTAATTTGTTTGATTAACCCTTGTTTTGTGGCAGTATTTGAGAATGGCAGCTGAAAATTTAAACAATGGAGTGAATGAGACCGTTGAGACACCTTTAATCACCAATGAGGAGAACGTGCAACAAGAAGGCTATATTCCTCTTGTAAACAATCCTACCACAGAAATGATAAATGACGGGATGTTTAGAAGCTTTTTGCAGTTCATGCAAAACCAGACGAGGGAGACTCGTGTTCATAATACTGGTGGAAATAATAACTTGCGGCTTGTCACTGCCAAGAAGTTTAAAGAGTTGGGACCACCAGAGTTTCAAGGAAAGCCAGATCCAATCAAGGCAAAAAATTAGATTAAGCAAATTACCAAGATATTTGATTTCTTGAGATGCACGGAGGAACAGAAGGTTTCCTTTGCCACCTTTATGTTCCGTGGAGAAGCAGATTACTGGTGGGAATCTGTGAAACGTACCCAGCCTGCCGCACTCAAGATGACTTGGGGGCGTTCCAGAAACTGTTCAATGACAAGTACTTTCCAGAAAGTATTCGTCACATGAAAAAGGTAGAGTTCATCAGACTGGAACAGAACAACATGACTGTGTCCCAGTACGAGGCTAAATTCGCGGAGTTATCCCCGGTTTGCACCTCATTTGGTGGAGAATAAGGAACGTATGACGTGGATGTTTCTGAGAGGTTTGAAACCCGAGATTCGTCAATACCTCATTTCTCACAAATTTTCTCTATATTCGGATGTAGTGATCAGGGCCCAGTTATTAGAACGAGATAATGATTATGTTCAACCAAGGGACAACA
Source organism: Panax stipuleanatus (assembly GCA_020205555.1). Classification (NCBI taxonomy): domain Eukaryota; kingdom Viridiplantae; phylum Streptophyta; class Magnoliopsida; order Apiales; family Araliaceae; genus Panax; species Panax stipuleanatus. Next base: position 91,179,514 of record CM035123.1, read on the forward strand.
ACCAAGGTCGTACCGGTGGCAGCAGTCATCGGAACAATGACAACCAGCAGGGAGGAAAGTATCATGCCAGAAGCGGTAACCACTCCGGTGGTAATCGTGACCATGATAATAGAAGAAGTGAGTCATGGGGAGATTTCAAGAAGAGAATGTACAACAATGAGAACGTGAAAGCATCGACAGCAGCACCAACATCAACTGTTTCTAGGGGAGGAGAATGACCGTCGGTCGTATGCTATAAATGCGGGCAAGAGGGACACATCAGCCCCAACTGCACACAACAATCCATGTTGTTTTATAACTGTGGAAAGGAAGGGCACATAGCTCGAGTGTGTCCTGTAGCGAAACTAAGTCCAGCAGGGATGGTGACTCCTAAGGCTATCCCTGACAAGTCAAAGTTAGTGATTCCTGGAAGAGCTTTTGTCGTGACTGCGCAACAAGTAAGGAACCCGAACGAGATTATTACGGGTAAGCTGATAATAAACTCTTGCGAAGTTTACACTTTATTAGATACTGGTGCTACCCATTCTTTTATTTCACCTGCTTGTGCTCAACGTTTGAACTTGACACCTGAGAAATTAGACTTTGACTTATCTGTTGAAACTCCATTGGGAGAAACCTTCGTTACATCTACAGTTTATAAATCTTGCTCGATTCAAATTGGTACCCTCACCCTACCTGTTGATCTTATATCGTTGAAAATACTTGCATTTGATGTGATTTTAAGAATTGACTGGTTGACCACTTATCATACCAAAATTGATTATTTTCGTAAGGTTGTTAGTTTTCATATTCCTAACCAACCTATTGTGCGAATTCAAACAACCAAACCACTAAAATCAATTAATGTTATTTCAAGTCATAAAGCTATTCGTTTATTGAAAAACGGATGTCAAGCTTTCTTAGCCCATGTCACTGATCTACACCAGAATACGTCAGGTTTGAATGATACTACCTCTGTCCCATAATAAGTGCTTTTTTAGCTTAAGTCACACATACCAATACACAAGTTAAAATGACAAAAATACCCTTAATATACTTTCTTTGTTATGTTTGAGCTGACCTTTTTTTTATTGCCTTTGGTCTCTCTTTCTCTTTCTTCAACCTTTCAACTTCCCAATAAATACGCAATAAATACCATTGGATGCATAAGGGCACATATGAAAAAATATTGTAAAAATTGTATTGGAGTTCTAACACATCACTTATTTTGGGAAAAAATATTAAGCTTAAAAAAGCACTTATTGTGGGACGGAGGTAGTATTTCTATTGTTAATGAGTTTCCTGATGTATTTCCAGAAGAACTTCCCGGTCTACCCCCGGAACGTGAAGTTGAATTCTTTATTGACCTTGAACCCGGTACAAAACTCATTTCTAAAACCCCATATCGAATGTCTCCTATAGAACTTCAGGAGTTAAAGGTCCAACTACATGAGTTATTAGACATCGGTTTTATACGTCCTAGTACATCTCCTTGGGTTGCTCCTGTTTTATTCGTAAAGAAGAAAGACGGGAGTATGCGACTTTGTATTGACTATCGGGAGTTGAACCATGTCACAATCAAGAATAGGTATCCGTTACCTCGTATTGATGACCTGTTCGACTAGTTGCAAGGTGCACAATTCTTTTCAAAGATCGATCTTTGTTCTGGATATCATCAGTTGAAGATTAAAACTGAGGATATTCCGAAGACTGCTTTCAGAACTCGATACGGGCATTATGAATTCTTAGACATGTCTTTTGGATTGACTAATGCTCCTGCTGCCTTCATAGATATGATGAACCGTGTATTCAATGAATATTTGGATCAGTTCGTGGTTGTCTTTATTGATGACATCCTCATCTATTCCAAAAGCCGTGAAGATCATGAGCACCACTTGAAGCTTGTACTTCAAAGGCTTAGTGAAAACAAGTTATATGCTAAGCTGAAAAAATGTGAGTTCTGGCTTGAGGAGGTAGCATTCCTAGGGCACGTAGTATCAAAACATGGAGTATCTGTGGACCTGGCGAAGATTGAAGCAATACAAAGTTGGGAGCAACCGAAGTCGGTGACCGAAGTACGTAGCTTTCTGGGCTTAGCTAGTTATTATCGGAGATTCGTGATAGGATTTTCTCGAATCGCTACTCTATTAACTCAGCTGACTCGGAAAGATACAAAATTCATATGGAACGAGGAATGCGAGAAGAGCTTTCAAGAGCTCAAGAGGAGACTCATTTCAGCATCTATTCTGACGATACCATCTAGTTCGGATGGATTTGTCATTTAAAGCGATGCTTTGGGCAAAGGGTTAGGATGTGTTCTCATTCAATATGGGAAAGTCATAGCCTATGCCTCGCGGCAACTCAAGGAATATGAGAGGAATTATCCTACTCATGATCTAGAGTTGGCAGCAGTTGTTTTCGTGTTGAAGATCTGGAGGCACTACCTGTATGGGGAGAAAGTGGAGATCTATACGGATCATAAGAGCCTCAAGTATTTCTTCACCCAGAAGGAACTCAACATGCGGCAACAACGTTGGCTTGAGCTGTTGAAAGATTACGATCATACCATCCAATACCATCCTGGAAAAGCGAACGCGGTTGCTGATGCGTTGAGTAGAAGATCATAGGCGGGAATGAATGCGATGTTTTCAAGGCCTATTTTGTGTGATTTACAAAAGATGGAGATAGAGTTCAAGACTCCGGGGACCCATGCGATGATATCAAGTATACGCGTAGAACCAACTTTGATTGATAAAGTTAAAGCTGCTCAAGCTACAGACCCGGAGCTGATGAATATGTGGAAGAAGGTGCAAGAAGGTGCTATTCCAGAAGCAAGGATTGATGAAGAAGGAATACTTCGAGTCAACTCCAGACTTTGTGTTCCTGACGATTCTGATTTGAAGTATAGAATCATGATGGAGGCACACAACACACCATTTGCAATCCATCCTAGAAGTACCAAAATGTATTGTGATCTTCGACATACATTTTGGTGGAGCAATATGAAGAGAGAGATCCCGAAGTTCATCTCGAGGTGTTTAACGTGTCAACGTGTCAAGGCGGAGCATCAAATGCCAAAGGGTCCATTGCAACCACTTGTGATTCTAAAGTGAAAGTGGGAACACATTACCATGGATTTCGTTACGGGTCTTCCCAAGGTTTCCCAAGGCATAGATGCAATTTGGGTTATTATTGATAGATTAACCAAGTCTGCTCATTTCTTGTCGATACGAGAGACTTATTCCCTTGAACGTCTTGCTCGTATGTACGTGAATGAGATTGTGAGATTGCATGGCATGCCAGTATCCATAGTTTCAGACCGTGACCCAAGATTCACTTCACAATTTTGGGTCAGCTTGCAGAAAGCTATGGGCACGAATTTACGATTTAGTTCGGCATATCATCCACAAACGGACGGGCAATCGGAAAGGACTATCTAAACTCTTGAAGATCTATTGAGACTCTGTGTTCTAGACTTCAAAGGGAGTTGGGATAAGTACCTACCATTGATGGAATTCTCCTACAACAACAATTATCAGGCAAGAATAGACATAGCTCCATTCGAGGCGTTGTATGGACGAAAATGTTGTTCTCTAATATGCTGGGACGAGGTGGGTGAAGCAACATTGTTGGGACCGGAGTTAGTACGTATGACTACGAAAAAGATTCAAATGATCCGATAACGTATACAAACTGCACAAGATCGCCAAAAGAGTTATGCTGATCTTCATCGAAGAGACGTGGAGTTTAATGTCGGAGATCATGTATTATTACGTGTTGCTCCATGGAAAGGAGTTATGAGATTCGAAAAGAGAGGAAAGCTCAACCCACGATTCATTGGTTCATTTGAAATCCTTGACCGAGTAGGAAATGTGGCCTATAGACTCGCCTTACCTCCAAGCTTGTCTCGTGTTCATAACGTTTTTCACATATCTGTGCTTCGTAAATATGTGAAAGATCCAAACCACATTATTGAGTTAGAACCAGACAAGATAGCCAAAGATTTAACATACGAGGAGGTACTTGTTAAGATCTTGGATAGGAAGGAACATGTCCTACGCTCAAAGGTTATACCTCAAGTTAAAGTTTTGTGGAGGAACCATGATATCGAGGAAATGACCTGGGAGTTAGAATCGAAAATGAAAACGAGGTATCCTCACCTTTTCGACATACCAAGTACGTACGTCAATTTCGAGGACGAAATTTCATAAGGAGGGGAGGTTGTAAGACCCCAAATTTTATGAATAAGATTTAATTTTCTTTATATATTATTTTGAAATAGTAAGGTGTTGATTTGATAAATGTGATAAGTTATGGGTGAAATGTGCAAAGTTTACAAAGTAAGCAAGTGGTTATAAAATATTTGTTGTGTCGGGAAGTATTCGTTTGGTTGAGAAATATTCTTTTTATCAGAGAATATTCGTACGACGGCGCAGTCATTGGTGGACCCCACAACGGAATGAATATCGGATATAGAAAGCAACAGAAATAACCTTTTTATAAAAATAACAATAAAATTGTTACCATTAGTACTGTTGAAATACCCGGTGGTTAAAATACAGTAATAAGCGGTGTTCCACGGTAGCACACGGTATTGCATAGTATTTCGAATTATTGATTCTTACGTAGGAAGGCACTTACTCAATTATTGTTATAGTAATTACTGTTTAATATTTTATATTATTGATTCAATAATTGTCATTGCACATTATTTCAAATTATTAAATCAATAATTCATATTATTTGAATAATATTATTAGATAGCATTATTGGCAATGTCTAAGGAAGTTCTATTTAGGAAAGGGGTTGATTAATTGCGCACCAGTAAGGAGAAATCCTTATCGGAAGGCCCCCTTTTTCCTGGGAACGACATGGTTGTTAATATTGTAGTTCTGTAATATTATTTGTGAATAATTAATTTTTGATATATATGATAAGAAAATATTTATTCAATGTAGATTTAAACAGAGAAATTTTTAACATGTGACATTTGTTAAAAGTTGGTATTTTATCTTGTCCGATAAAATAATTCATTCAAATATATTATTATAATATTATATTATAGTAGTATGATGTGATTATATAATAGTATAATTGTTGTAATTTGAATGGTAACATTATTATAGTAAATTCATGGTATAAAAGTTAAACGAGGTAGAAGAGTGCAAATTGAATTTAAACTCTTATGATGCAAACAATGATGTCATCGGAGCGATGAGGTAAGCAATGATGTCATCGGAGCGATGAGGTAAATAATGATGTCATAGATCGATGATGTAAGCGATGATGTCATAAATTATGACAAAAAGACTATTTTACCCTTACTCTGCCGAGCCTATAAATAGAAGCTCATTTCTTTATTATTTCTCACCAATTCACTAAAGCTATAGAGAGAGAAAGTATAGATAGAATAAGAGAGAAAGAAGAAGAGTATTCTGCTATTACGCTAGTGCAGTCTCCAAATTTTAAGGTAAGGGGTATTATTTCTTTCGTATTCATGAAGAGAGTTATTTTTTTTAATACTCGTAAGGGTTGTTATTCCATTCTTTATTATTCTGTTGGAATAACTTGTCTACGCGGACTACCGCATGCATGGTGAAATCCTGTTGTTATTCTATTCTTTATTATTCTGTGGAAATAACCTGTCTACGCGGACTACCGCATGCCTGGTTAATAACCCTTCGTATTCAGTTGTTATTAAATTGTGAAAATAATCTGTCTGAGCGGACTACCGGCAGACGGATGAAAATTCAATTGTAGTTTCGTATATTGTTTCATTTCAGATTCCTAACTCTAAACTTACTACGGTAAGTATTGCTTCTATAATTCCTGAAATGATCAGATATTACTTGAGTTTTGCGCTTCATCTAATATTATTTCACTGGATTATTGATCTGAACTTTCTTGTAAAATTTTTATCTTTTCATATCGAGTTACTATTCACGAGTTACTATTCACGGGGTACTATTTATGGTAAAAAAAAAAAATTCTTCTAAATCAACTTTGATTAGATTCAGGTTTTGATCTTCATTCTTAAACTCTGGATAAATTCTCTAATATTTATCCTTTATCTCACTAGATCCGTTATTCGTATTATTTTTCATCATCCTCAGTTCTAAATGGTGATATAACTGAATATCTTTGCCCTGTAGTGCAAAGATGAATAATTACGTGATGAATATCTTTGGCCTGTAGTGTAAAGATGAATGATTACTTGATAAATATCTTTGGCCCGTAGTGCAAAGATAGACAGGTGTTGAGATGAACATAACCAACTGATGATACAAATGAATATCTTTAGCCCGTAGTGCAAAGATGGATATTTGATTCGAGATGTATATTGATTGATGTTACAGGGATAAAATATTGATGATGGACTTTTAAATAAAAGAAGATAGTAGACATCATTCTCTACTTAACTCTTCTAATGAATTGTTATTTCCGCTGCGAATATTGATCTAAAACTTGTTGTCTATAATATTTTATCTGATTTATTGAAGGCTAACGATAATTTGTTTTTTATTATCTTAGTCATAATATTTTTTACTGGGCTAGTTGAGCTCACCCTTTTCTTCTATTTTTCTCTTCAGGAAATGAGAATATCGCGGGTACTAGTCGGGGAATGGAGTGATGGTCCGAGTTGGAGCTGTAGAAGTCCTCACTATTTTTTTTTATTTAAAATAGTGTGATAATAAATGTAATGAGGACTTAGTTTGAATGTTAATATTTTCTATATATCTGTATTGACACTCACAGTTGTGTGGTTGTATTTTGCACGACCGTGTGATATGAAAGTTTATATTTGAATTTTGTTGAGTGTATTTGGCGAGTCAAAATGGGTTGAGTATTGAACCTATTTTGGGGGCGTCACATAAGTTCACTGAACGTGACTCGCTATGGAATACCTAATGGAGTTTTACTCGCCTGTCAATAGGAATTCCTAATGTGATAGTAGTACAAGTGATCCTTGGACTTAAGATCATCATAATATCTTGTATGTAACAAATTATACTTTGACTTATTCCTTAAGGCCTTTTAAGGCATATATAGGGTATGCTTGGGTATAATGAGTTGCATATGAAGATAATGTATGATCAATAAAGAATCTACCACCTCTAGTAAAAGAGGAGATATGTCCTATGTGATTCGTTAAATGACAACTTAGGAATCCTTGGCCAATGTAGAATGAAATTAGAAAGAGGTTTCTAATTTGCATTATTTGGAGTTGTGCGTTTTCTAATCGAAATACATATGATTAAATAAATTAAGACTTGACAGTAAATCCATGTCTTATTTTTAATTGGGACATTGTATGGTGGAAGGATTGAATTGTACGGTAACTATTAACTCACAGGTTCTTTTATGATTAATGTTAAAATCTATATTATCTGAAAAGTCGTTGATCGCTAGGGAGGCTTATCCCTATTGTAGAATAAATGTTATTTATTTAAATAGATAATTAGTTTAATTTATTTATTTAAATAAGATTAAAATTATTCTAATTGATTTATTCACAACCGATTTAATATGGAGAACCTAAAGGGTCACACCATAAAAGGAAGAAGAATTATTTAAGAAAAAAATGGCATGATAGTAATAATGCATTAAGTGTAATTAATTTAATCTATGGTGATAGAATAAATTAAATAGTTTAATTTTTATTATTTAATATTTTAGAAATATTAAATATAAATTAATAAGAGAAGTCTTATTAATATTATTATTATTATTATTATTATTATTTTAATTCTAAAGGAGTTTAGGAATTAATATAATATTAGTACTCTCTCTCAATCCTAATAAGATTAGGATATAAATTAATTAAAAGTGTTTAATTAATTAATTAAATAAAATTCTATTCTAATTGGATTAGGAGGGTTAACCTAATATCTATATAAGAGAGTCTTATATCAGAAATAAGGTACGTGAATTTTTCAAAAGGTTGGTGAATTTTTCAAAAGGTTGGGAGTACACATATTCTATAGAGATAGAAACAAGGGTTAAGCCAATAACATCTTCTTGAGTTCTTCATCTTCCTTGGTGGATCACCGTTAGAGGCCAAACATTTGGGTGGCTGACATTGATCAAGCAAAGGAGCCACTACAGTGGAATCAAAGGAATCAAAGGAGTAGAAATTGTACCTGAGGAAGCTTAGATCTTCAAAGGTATAATTCCATCCTTTCCTTCTATGTATTGACTGATAATTTATGCATAAGAAAGATCATGGTTAAGGGTTTGTAAGAAAATTTTAAAATCTGATTTTTCATCCCTTCCGCTGCGTTTATGTAATTTGATTGCATGCTTATGTTTCTAGCAAACCCAACAGTCGGCTTCGGGACGATCGACTTCGGAAGAGATGGCTTGGAGGGGCCCTTGGCGGGAGCCTTCTTCTTACCCTTCTTCAACTGAGCCATCTTCTCCAACCGATTCATCTTCATAATGTTTTTATTGGCGGGTTCGGCTAACGTGGAGCCGATTGAAAGCTCAGAGATGGGGATGGTCTCGTCTTCGGCCGCCTCACCATTGATGGGAAGGCGGATCAGCTCAGACCGGACAGGGAGTGGGGTTAAGGATTCTTCAGCTCCTTTGGGCTTGAAAATGGTTACTGTAAAACAAGTAAACAAATCAGAAGTTTGGTGGGGCAAGTTAAATGAAGAAAATAATTAAAGGACGAAGGGGATTGGGATAAAGTACTTACATCCATGCTTGCATAACCAGGCTTCATCAGACAAGACGTCCAGGCCCCATTCGGTCTTCTTCACCTTCTGGTAGAATACTCTGAAGGCATCTCGTCGGTCCTTCGGGAATTTGGACACCTTCACAATCGGATCTTCGGGGGTGGCCCAGTTCGAGAAAAGCTGGAGATCGGTCCCCCTGACGAAGATCCATTGTTCGTGCCAACCCTTATTACTGGAAGGGGTCTTGTTGAATGTGGCCCGGTTGGCTACTTTGTTTAGTTGCCGAAGGCCAGGCTCTTTTGACCTGCCGACGGAGAACAAAACGAAGAAAAAGTCAAGACCAGGAGCGACCCCTAGCTCCTAGCAGAGGGCGATGAAGGTGATCAGGTGGATATACGAGTTTGGCACTAGTTGTGTGAACTCGATCCCCACGAAGCAGAGGAAGGATGCGATGAACTCGTGAAGAGGGAATCGGACCCCGTACTTCAGAGCCCAAATAGGGACGGTAACCCATTTACCCTCGGGGCGCCAGAACATTCTTTCACCTGACTCCGGCACCCGAAGCTTGTATTCCTTTGGGATGTTGAACAGGTTCGGATGTCTGAGATTTGGGAAGGAACAAGGGTGGACTTCGTGTTGACGTGAGAGAAATCCGCCTCGGATGCATAGACGGCTTAGATCTTAGCCTCGATGCCGTCAGTAGTGACACCGGACGGAGCGGCTGCTAAATCGACCGGCACCAGATCGGTGGAGGCGATGGTAACGATGCTGAGAACGGTGGCTTTCAGGGGGGTCCGCTCAGTGGTGGAGGAAGATGGGAGGCTAGAATCGGCCATTGAAACAAAAAATGGCAGAAATGTGAGGTTTTGAGGCCGAAAAAAGCTGAATCGAAGAAGTTTGGTAACGGTGGTTGCTCACCAAAAATCTTACTTGCAGAGAGATCTGAGAAGGTTGAAATGGAGAAGGTTTGTAAAGAGTGGCAATCGTGTCTGAGCTGGGGGTTTTATACTGATGCTGCACGAATCCCAAAGGCGGCTAATGATGATGTGTGGGGCCCGTTTCTTGGGTAACGTGTGTTATTTAAATAAGATCGATTGGATTCCCCAGACGTTTCTTCAAGTCTCTAATTATAAACTTGTTATAACAAGAGACTAGAGGGTAATGTTCGGGTAAAATCCACCGACCCCTACGTGGGCTGAAAGCCTGGTTGAGAAGGGTTCATTGAGCTCAATGGGCCGAAGCCAGTGAAGGGAATTGTTGATGTTCGGGGTCGGGCATCCTAGTCCATTGGGCCGGAGCCCGGACCAGTTTATGGGGGTTCAAATGATTTGGGCCCGTACAGAAGGTTGTTCCTCGCATGGGGTCTGGAGTGATAAGGAGTCTAAACGGTTAAGGATTCCAATCCTAACCATATTTAAATAGCAACTCCAAAGGCAAGTGTTTGGATTGTATCCAACTTGCACCTTTAAAGGAGATTGTGTTGGACCCAAACAATGGTAACTGCTATGTTTAGGAGTCCTAATCCGATTCGGTTGTGGACTCTAAGGCGGTGAGAATGACTATAAATACAAGGCTTGACCTCTATTAACAGGTAATACATTTTTGAGCACTAAAATACTAAAGCCTCCGTTGTTAAACCCTTGTACCAGCCTGTACTCATTCTCACACCGGAGCTATCACCCGGTGGCACAAGCCGTCAAGCTTCGCGTGTGATCCGTTATTGTGCAGGTTTTAGCGCATGGATTATGTGATTGGACGCGGCGGTAAAACTTGGCGTTAACAATATATATATTAATACTTATTCATACATACACACACACACCCATATATATATATATATATATATATATATATATATATTAAAAGTATTAGTTTATGTTAGATATTTAATTATTTATAATATATAAATATAATTATTATTATATTTTATATTTATATTTTAATATAATATATATTATTGAAATAATATATGTATATACATATATATACAAATATTATATATATATACACACACACTTATATATGTTAAAAATACAAATATTATAAATATATAGTAATATATAATTATTTATAAATAGATATGATATTTTTATATTAAATTTACTAGCTAGATGTAATATATATAAATAGACATATTATATTATGTATAATATATCTTTATCATGTAGTTTAAATTGTATAAATTATAATATATATATATATATATATGTATATTAATATTAATTATAATGTGTATATCACGATATTATATATTATGAGGAAGGATCAAGAGCACTCCCCTTATCTAGCACTCCTCCTTAAATAACACTCTTTTATTAAAATTACATCGATTTGGAGATTCTTTTAAAAAATAAGTGGGGTCACGGGTGGTATTTTTTATAAATAAAAGGAAAGCAAGTGGGGCCACCCTCTTTTAGGAATCTCCAAAACGACGTAATTTTAATAAATGAGTGTTATTTAAGGAGGAGGGCTAGATAAGGGGAGTGCTCTTAATCCTTCCTGTATATATTATAATATATATTTTATATCATATAATATATATATATATATATACACACACAAATATATAGTTTTGATAGGCGCATAATATTTGATGATTTTGATTATTTTATGGTTAGTTTTAATACATGTTTTTTGTTATATGAGTGTATTTAAGGTATTTATTGATCTTAAGAATAATTTGATGTGATTCTGCAAATATGAGTTATAATGCTTAGTTTTTAGCTGTTTTGCATGAGCACTCTACGTTCGTAGTGTTAAAGGATGATAAGGCAGACTTTGCAGTCTAGTACTCTACGATTGCTTGGTGTTATGCTCTACGATCGAATGAAGGCTTGGACGGATTCACTCGACGATTGCCAATTTTACTCTACGTTCGTAGTGTGGAAGCTCTACGATTGTTGTAATTCACTCTACGACTTGACCTTTTGTTCGACAATTTGCCAACTTTGCGATGTTGTGTGAACTCTACGACTGGCTATTCTACTCTACGTTTTCAGCTCAGCGACCAGTTACTCTACAACTAACGAGGTTCACTCTACGATTGCGAGAGAAGAGTTCCATTCTACGATCTGTCACTCTACGTTTGTCTGTTGAGAGGCTCTACTCTACGATTATATGGGTTGATTTGTGAGTTGACTTTTGGATTCCGAGTAAAAGTAGGACTTGCGGCATGGTACCTTAAGAGTTCAATTCCTAACATGATTTGGAGATGGAGTTACACATCAAAAAGGAAGCTGAAGATGATTAAAGGAAGTATAATATGATATCAAGACCAAGACAATGTTGGATGGAGACTAAGTGTAAATAGCCCTAACTTATTACTAAGTTTCATTGGTTAAACTTATTACTTTAATTTTGTTTTGTTAAATTAGTTAGTTGATTTAAAAAACCCCTAACTTTTATTAGTTAGAAACATTAGGATAAATTAAAATAACATTATTCTTTGTGGGATTGACCCTTGCTTTATTGATATACTGTGCTAAATTCTGAGTTCGTAAAGTAAAGTAAGGTTTTTATTTTTGAAGTGTAAACGATAACTACCAAATATATATACATACATATATATGTATATATTAGTGAGGACATCTTAGTCTTTTTTTTTATTCCATCACTTGTTGGAATGGCGATTATCAAGCCCCCCTAAGGAATCGTGATTTTAATGCATAAAGAAAACGAGATTCCTTCAAAATGGTCATTCTGACCAATTTTAAGAAATGCTTGGTTGGAATATGTAACGCCACCAAATCCGGTCTATCTTTTAAAATCGAATTTGGTTCATCATGAGTACTTTCGTGACGCCCCCAAATTCAGATACATGTACCTCGAATCTGGTGCTTTACGATCTAACTCTAATAACATACTAAATTCTCATACAACGAAAAAATATAATAATTTACATTGATAAATATTCTCGTCCCAAGTCTCGAAACTATTACTAATACACTTCATAACTTATCCCAAAACATAACTTAATACATAACACTGAATAAACTTTAATACAACATAAGAATAACATCTTAGCATAGAAGAACAAAGCTTCTCCGTAGCTTGCCTTTACTCTTGTCCTTTCTTGAGGTTCCACATTGCTCTGTCCTAACTGAAATGTTTAAGGGAAGTAAGAGTAAGCAACAAATTTGCTTAGCAAGTATTATAACAATGAATATGAACAGTTGTATATAGGGTTCATAATCTCAAAGGTTATAATGACAATTGATAGGTCAAGAATTTAATTAAGAATGTTGTAAACAAAGCAATTATCAAGGGTTCCAAATCTATCCTTTAAAGTCGATAAAGATTCACTATGGATCGAAAGTTATTAAAGAAGTTCAAAGGTTTCAACAATTTCAAGTGAATGAATAGATATCACTGAGTGTCACTGTGAATAAATAGATATTGAATACTGAGTAGTCGTTATGGACCATGAACTCCTACAGGATTTACCAAACATATTTCGGGTAAACCAATTCTACTAGAATCACCAGGAAAAATCCTAGTAACCCAAACAAGTACAATAGGTGATCAGCCTACCGTACCTGGTGTTATGCATAACATACCCTATTATTCTCGTGAATGTTGGTTCCCACGTTGTATAGTTTCCCTTTCTATGAGGGTTGTTCATCTCAGCAGATTATAAAACTTCGCACCAAAGCAATTGGTTTGGTTCGCTTTATAATTCATAGATATTGGTCTAACCAAATCAAATGGCATAGACGCTCTTCAACACACTTATGAACAATTAATACGCTCAACGTTCATAACAAGATTCAAAGAATCATTTTCAAAGATGTAAGTATGATTTAAATCAAGCTTCATAGTATGAATAATAATTTCCAAGAATTTTGATATCATAAGAATTATTCTGTAGAACAATTGGTTTATACGATCAATAAATGTACAAGTCTAGAAATTTGATCAATATATTTGGTTGATATAAAAACAATTAGAAACTTGCATTCAATATAAAAATCAAATGAAGTTAGGAACTTGCACAATATATAACAGTTGTGTAAGTTAGAGAACTTGCGAAATCATAGATCCTTGCATAAAGTAAATATATAGGTTAGGATACTTACTCAACATGGGTGTAGTTAATATAACAACAATTAAGAAACTTGAACAATATACGAAGTTGTGTAAGTTAGAGAACTTGTCTTTCGCGTAGGTTACCAACTTACAGCTTAACGTCACCTCAAAGTACTATATTATCCTATTTAAGTATGTATAGGTATACATTAGTAACACATACTTGACATATATGTCAATATTTATATAAACTTATCACACACTTGCCCAACTATGTATTCGATACACAATTAAAACACATAGATGCATAATCAACATTGTTCTTGCTTTCGAAAACTTTAATAAAACTTGTTAAATCTAGGTTCTATATAATCATCATATGCTTGAACACTTAAAACATCACTTCAACTTTGTTTTATAACGTAGGATTTCAATACAAACATGCTTCAAGGTTCAAATTTCAGTTTTAAAAGGTCTGTCAACTCTGGCATGCGGCGGGATCGTGCTGCAATTTGACCTGGGAGTGGCGCAGCCGCGTTGCTCCCTGATCAGTCCAGAGTTGAGTTTTTAATCACCCAGATCATCAACTAACACACTGAGATTCTAACATATATCATATACATACATTTAGTCATATACCATCAAACCACATAATTGCATTTTAGTCTTGCTTTTGTCTTTAAAAGTTTTATCTAGAAACTTGTTACATCTTGATTCTATATTGAAATTACATGATTGTATACTTAAAGTACCATTTTAATCATGTATTATAGCTTAAGGTAGTATTATACCTATGCTACAAGTCTCAGATTACAGTTTGCAAATTCAGACAACACTGGCATGCGGCGCGGCCGTGCAACATTATGACATGGGAGTGGCGCGATCGCACTGCTCTCTGATCAGAACATAATTGAGTTTGAGTTTACTTGATCCCATCCTACTTTCTAGCATACATGGATGTTAATACATATCATACACATATGTTAAGAGATCTAGGGCTAAGTTTTATTCTCATTTATGCTTACCTTAAGCTTACTTTCAAATAATATAGTTTTATTTCGAAATCTTCGATTAACAAAGCCTAATGAGTTCATTTCACAAAGGACTAACTATATTAACCATTAGACCACATAATGATGCTAAGTATGCCTTAACTACGCATACTCAAATGTGTTCATCTCATTTACATAGTTAATATAATTTATCATTCGAAAACTTACTTTAAAACATACTTGAATAGTTTATATCATGCCTATCTAGATGGGTGCATACATTAGTCATGTTGAGAGGTGTAAAAATTTCTAACATGTCATTTCATACGTTTAGAATACAATCGACTCAATTCTCATAAATATTAGTTTTCAAACTTTCAAGTTTCCTTTTTAAAACTCATGCTAAACCAAGCTAATGCAACCTACTAGACATAAAGCAACTTTAGACCATCTTTCATACTCATTTACACATAACTAAGCCATATACACATGTTAAAAGATCAGAACTCAAGGTTCATCAATGTTTGTTTTCAAAACTTCAAGTTTGCTTGTAAAATTTTTACTAAACCAAGCTAGTGCCACCTATTAGATGTAAAGCAACCTTAGACCACATGTCAGACCATTTATATACATATTAATGTCAACCAAACATGCTCAGAATATCATAAAGGCAACAAAAACAATTTTCAAGGACTATCAGCTTGCGCAGTCGCTCAGTGTTGTACTGCAGAAGTGGCGCGACCGCGCCACTTTAGACAGAGGCAAAAAAAAATTACCCTGCTACTGCATAATCTCAGTGCATGAAATGTATAACTCATCAAATTAAAACTCAGACCATCCCCATTGTGTCCATAACATACATACAACCTCAGATAACATTAAGATACCAATTCCCAAACTAATTATCAAGCAATTCATAAAATTTCTAAGAATTTATTAAACTTGAAATCAATAACATACATAAGGACATTACCTCCTTTGAAGCTAAAATGATAATCATTGATCCTAACTTCAGATTGCTCACCCAATTACATCAACTCACTCTCTAATTTAGACTTATCAGGCAATTTAGCAACTTGATTATTGAAGAGGGGAAATTCAATTTATAGAGAAGCTATTACCCAAAGTTGGATTTTGCACAATGAATTAAACCAAGAGAAGATAGAAGAAGATAATGGACAAGGAGGATTTGGTGGAAAGTTTCCACTGTTCCATCTTCAGCCATTCCTCTAGCCATCATCACCAATCATTGATAACAATCAATGAAGGGGTGGGCCAATGGCCTATACACGGCTGATGAATTGTTTGGGACAATGAATATGGGACAAGTATTTTATTCTACTGCATTAGCTAAAAAAACTACTAATAAACTAAGGTTAATTCCTTTTAGGGCTCACAAGGTCAATTTTAAGTGACTAAATAGTATTACCTTATGCTAAGTTAGGGCACATATACACATATAAACATAATCATCTAATCCATGTACATTGAGTTAGTTCAAATAATAATTGAATTGAGCTAGAATATAAATTAGTTGGGCACTAACAACCAAGTATTTTCCATAAAGCGTGTTATTCTAATTACACCCAAATAACATAATAATGATTAATATCAATATTTATTTTCTGAAAATAATTCTCTTCCATAATTCCAATTAAACCTTCAGTTGGTCCAATATTAATATTCATGTCACACAAGGCTCATTTATACAAGCTTAGTAAATTACATAACTCAAGCTTATTATAATATAGTCTTACATAATGACTATTCTCATTTTATAATATCATTCTTAATATTCCATCTTATATTTTATTCATGATGCACTTTTTATTTATATGTTCACACAACATGCAATTGCACATAACAAATAAATTAATTAGAAATAATAATGTTAATAATTAGTCCATCACATTATTTAATCGTTTCCTCATTAATTAAATTAATGAATTACTTAATCCACATTTATGCCACACTAGGCATATCACATAAGCTTAATTAAGCTCATTATCATTTCCTAATAAATTTAAATTAAGAAATTACTTATTCCATTATCATGCCACGCTAGGCACATCTCATAAGAACATCATCATTGCTATCACATTTCTCCATTACTACTTTCTTAATTCAATTTTAAATTGAATTTTCACATTTCTCGTTACACAAAAATATACATTTGTTCAACATAAATATTCAAACATTTTTATTTTTAATTCTAATATTATAAAAAAAATCACGGGTATTACAACTTCTCATTCCATACATACATCCAAATATCCTCAAGATATAATTTAAAACTCCAAATTAAATATAACAATATATTTCTTCAAATCCTAGATTTTATTACCTTAAAATCTTCATTACATAAAAAAATAATGATAATTACATTATTTTTTGCTTTATTACAAGTGTAACTTTAACTCGCCACAACAGATACATAAAAGTTTAACTAATTACCATTATAAGACTCGGCTTGATTTTTTTCTTTTCTTCACGCTCATCCGTGTTGATAACGCTCTTGGTTATACCAAAGTACCTTACAATGGCACCTATTAGCTTGATATTCACAGGATTCTTCAGTTCATTCTATCGTCGCTGAAAATGTTTTTATTTTAAGCAACTATGAGCATTTGATTGCTCAGCAAGTTCTAGCAGTTGTATAACAACAAAATCAAGAATCATATAATTTTTCTTTAGAAAACTTCAATAACTGAACAAGAGTTATGAAGCAGCATGAACAACAGGAATAATTTATAATTCCTATAATTTAAAACACCAATAACATTTATCTCCACATAATATCATTTTTTATAACACTTATAGAACTTAACTCATCCTACACAACTATATATGTGAAAAGAATCACCATTTTATCATACGTATGCACAACCTAATACTCAACACACATCAAGTCTCCAACAATTATCAATATAATAAGCTGGGTGGTTCCCCACCAAAAACTAATGAACTAGTTTCCCGTCTCATCTACACTGTTTTTCACAGCGAGTTAGATCGGTTACTAATTCATTTTTAAACCTTTGCCCATAACAAAGGAGCCGTTTAACTCAGATACTACACATCAACGATTGAAGAGTACAATTGTACAACAACATAAATTAACTTAACTTATTATTCTTACCTTTGCCTTTGTTTTGTTAAAATAATCAACACCGACTCATTCTTTATGCAAGCCATGTCTAAGCAGAACTCTTACCAATTTAACAGTTCAATCATATAACAATTCATTTCGAAAACACATAAGTGCATTCAATTGGCACGTAGCACAATTCATTATACACATCTTGCATAACATAACACATTTTCACATAGATTATAACTTACTCGAATACAACTTTTGAGTAAGTTAAAGAAACTAGCATTCAATCAAAATATGAATGAAGTTAGAAAACTTGCCTTAAGCACAGCTACAACTTATAGTTTACGCTATACTGCTCTTCAAGACACCTATATATCACATAATTATAATTCATCCATTAGTTATGTAAGTTTATTAAGTATTTGCTTACGCTAACTTTATACATTACTTTTATGTCCATGTTATTAAACTCGAATTTCTTTCCTTGATTGTTATGTTCGTTACCACATATTACGACTTTCTTATCTTTTCAACGTTACGACATTCAGAGATGTCACAACACATATTAAAATCTTCCATTTTAATGTTACGACATTCGTAGATGTCATAACCCTTATTATTATCATTCATAATGATTTATATCATCTTCTCCTTCTTTCTAGCGTAACTTGTTCGAATCATTGAAATTATAACGTTCGTTAAGTTATTAATCATTCATTACAGCTTCCCAACAACTTAATGTCACACTTTATTATCTTTCCTTAACGTTTAAGTCATACGATTCATTGTATGCCAAAACGATTGTCCGACGCGAATACTACGCATTCACAGCTTTTAAGCATTTTACGTTTGCATTACTTAACTTTTAAACCTTCCTTTAACATTTACTTAAGGTCTTGATCACTTCTTAAATTGTTATTTAACGTGTACTTTACGTTCATATTTATTCTATACATTTTCCCCAAGTTTTGACCAGTTAAAAGCTCATCACTAGGCCTTGCCCTGCACAGGCGCTGCGGTGCCGAATTGCAGTGCAAATGTTGGCGCTGCGGCACTGCTGGGCAGAGAGGCAGCTCCCGGAGCTCGCGCTGGCTTTCAAGCCTTGGTCGGCGCTACAGCGTTAGCCTAATTTCCAAAAAAAAATTCCAAGTGTTCAACTACGCTTCTTACGCTCGCTTCGTTAACTCGTAATTTCTTCGTCTTAACTCGAAATTAATCTGTTCTTAAGAAGTTGGAAAGCTTACTACATCCTCTTCAAATTCCCTAGGGCAGAATAATTTTCCCGAGTTTTTAACAAGCCATAACCTTGGCTCAAAAGTCCTCCCCTGCTCAATTTTTTAACTTTGTGTTTGTCGTTCGTTTGTCTGTAACTTACTCATCCGAACTCGGAATGAGTTCGTTCTTGAGTCCATGACACACGTTTTCTATGTTTTCTAACATTCTTATGAAACCCTAATTATTTGGGATCATTAACTAGCATTATAATTTCTTCCGAAAATCATTACACACTACAATTTCAACTATTAACTTCCTTTACTAAAATTTTCGCCATAATTTCGTTATACGATATTTTTAATCTGTTCCAAAGGAACATTTCTTACACTTACCAAGTCTAAAATCTCTTAACCAAGCATATAACAACTAACTTATACACAATGGTTTTAAACTTATCTATCAATAACAAGCTCTAATTAGGATGGTTTTAAATTTGTCCATCAACAACTCGATCTTCGTTCATTCTTCGTGTTCTTCGTTCGTTTTTCATTTTTAACTGTTATTTTGATTAAGATTTCACTTTTACATGCATATTAGTGTTTTAAATCCACTAATTCTTCCTTATTCCACCGGATCATTCATATAATCCATTTAAATCCTCCAACTACCAAAGCACTTCATATAACATATGAAGGCTTAAAAGAAATAGATGAAGAGAAATTTCAAGTTCTTATTACATACTTATTTCTATGGTTAAACCATATGTATTATCATTTTCTACCATCTTTTACTTTCATAATCAATAAGTTATATAATTTTACATATGAAACTTAAAGAAAAAAAAGGGGTTATAACTAAGTTTTAGTATTACATTTCTTCATTATTGTTAACGCCAAGATCCTTCCACGCGCTCCAATCACCAAAGCTCGTCCAATCCTGCACATAAACGGGTAAACACCAAAAGCTTGACTGCTTGGGCCGCCGGGGGATAGCTCCGGTGTAAGAATAAGTACAGGCTGAACAAGGTTAACAATGAAGGCAATAAACTCTAGTGCTGAAAAAGTAATAATATATGTGTGTACCTTATGATCAGGGTCAAGCCATGTATTTATAGTGTTCTCACATCCCTGCTAGAATCCATCCCTAAATAGGATTATATCAAATCTCCTAGAAAATTGGAAGTCCAATTAATAACCAATTCTTTTTCCCATAAATATAATTTCCATATAATTAGGAGTCATCCAAGCATGCTCCATCCGAACCCAAAATGGCCCAACCGTGGCCAAGCCCAAACCGGGTTTTGGACCTAAAATATTTGGGGCCCAACATTGCCCCCCAGTCTTTCATTAAATGGAACATTTGATGGAAGAGTATATCATAGCCCAACCATGAAAACTGTCCAGCCCACTGTCAATTAGAATTAATCCACTATCAACCCACCAACTGAGCTCTAGGGAACTACCCAACCGGGATCGGCCCAAACCACAAAGGCCCAACATTCTTTACACAACCCTTATCCACAAAACTGGAGCAGCCCCAAATAGCCCCTTAAGACAGAAAACCATTGGCATCCCCACATGCCCCATCATTTCCCCCCATTAATGTGTCATTCCTAGACTCTCGTGCAGACAAGCAACAAAAACCCCCCTTCTTTTCAATCATTCTGCCACCGATTTCAAAATATTTTGCTTCTTCTCTGAAAGAATTCCCATACCTGCAACTCTATTTCTTTAAGAACTCAAACAATAGCAGCCGTCCCCAACTCCACTAACTCTCCACCTATCACCACAAAACCCATCATTATCGCCCCCCTTTCCACCATTCCAGACCCCACCGTTTCTCTCAACACCTCCTCCACTTTCGCTCAGACCGCCATCCCCAATGCCATCACTACCGATTCCACCATCGTAGCCACCACCAGTTAATCCACTATCCACCAAGCCACCCCATCGGAAACAGACTCCTAAAAAGCCCAGCGAGAATACTCCGATGAGGCTCAATTTCCTCAAGCCAACTCCCCTTCCCGACTCGTCG
The DNA here is from genome assembly GCA_020205555.1 of Panax stipuleanatus. Taxonomy (NCBI): domain Eukaryota; kingdom Viridiplantae; phylum Streptophyta; class Magnoliopsida; order Apiales; family Araliaceae; genus Panax; species Panax stipuleanatus. Next base: position 91,200,531 of record CM035123.1, read on the forward strand.
ATGACGATATGGACGTCATCTATGCACATTATCAGATTTCGACCACGCACCCCATGAAACCCCCATCAGCCACCGACCAGATGTATCACACCACCAACGCCTGGACCGCCGTCCTCCTAACTCTGATGAAAAAAAGAATCGGGTTTCCCCTCCATGCGTTCATCCTAACCCTCCTCGGGTTCATCGGCATCGGCTTCAGCCAGTTGGTGCCAAACTCCTACATCCATATTATCGCCTTCATAGCCTTCTGTCGCAAAGCCGGAGTGACCCCTTCCATCGACCTCTTTTTCAATCTCTTCGCCCTATCGGGCACCCGCGAACCAGGCTTCAGAGTCTTTAGCAAAATTCCAAACAAACCAAATACCAAACAAACCAAATACCAAGATAGAGAGACGTCCACTGATGAATGCCCCCTCTAGCAACAAATTCTGGTACAAGGACTGGTTCTTCGTCTGAGGGCCGAAAACTCTCTAATTACCGAACTGGGCCTCTCACAGGCAACCCAACACCCCCCTGGGCGACATCACTCCTAAAAGAATAAGGGAGATCGCCAAACTCATCAAAAAGTTACCCCAAACCGAGTGGAACTACGTTCTGCTGACCAAGGAGGCTTGGCTCTTCGACCACCAAAGTAAGTATCCGAACTACTATCACTCAATTACCGAATATTTCACAACTACGTCTAATCCTCTTAATTCTGCAGTATCGCTCATCGAACCCACAACCACCGAGCACCGCGACTTATATGAGTACCTCTCGGGCAAACATTCTGCCTCAGCTGTCGAAGCTCCTATCATCGTCGACCCTCCTACCAAAGACCAAACTTCCAACCCACCAGCAACCGAACCCATTCTTGTTGAAACCGCCAACCCCGAAGCATCATTAAAGGTTCGACATAAAAGAAGAGCTTCTAAAGGAACCCAAAGCAAAATCGTCCCAACTATTCCCAAGAACCTAATTGATCTGCCGGCGAGCGAACGGGCTCAAATCCTCCTCATCAAACAGAGACGTGCTAAGGTAAAGCCTCTGACTGCAGACGAGTTAAAAGTCTCCTCCTCTGAAGCCCCCATTCCTTCTTCCGAAGTCAATTCAATCCATGCCACGAACCAAAACCTGAAACAAAAGAATGCCGAGGGTTCTACATCTGAACACCCAACCAAAAGACTCCATTCTGAACCCCTTTCCTCCTCCCGACAACCTTCTCCCACTCCTTCAGAAGAACAATCTGACCGAAGCTCCTTCTACACATATGAATCCCATAGCTACTCGATGGACGCTTTCAACAGCTTCAACCTTCTCGTCGACGACGACCATTACAAAGACATGTCGTTTGACGACCTCATAGTAACCGGCGTCATGCAACAGGGTCGGGTAAACTTTTTCACTTCTATTACATAATAATGTTATCATAATTTTTCTGCCTTAACCTCAAATATCCTTTTCAGGCCAATGCCACGTGGAGTCGTGTCTCCAGACGGTGGAGCGAGCGCAAAGCTGAAGGAGCCAGACTTAAATAGGAGATAGAAACCCTCCGGACAGCTCTGCTCCACGAACAAGCTGCTCATACCGAGACAAACCAGGCCAACAAACATCTTTAGGTCAAAATCTCTAGTCTACGGAATGAGAACACTAACCTGAAGGAGTTTGCAAAGCGGACTAATGCCAAGTGCCAAACGCTCCTGGAGAAGTCTGAAGCTGATCAAGCAAAGATCTATCAGCTGAAGCAGGGTAACATTGCTCTTCAATTGCAGAACTTTGACTTAAGGAAACAGGAAGAAGACGCTCGTCAGTTGTCCACTAATCTGGAGAAACAAATTTTCGAGCACAAAGCCTCTGAACCGACTCTTACTGAAGATCTTCAGCTTCAGATCATCAAGGAGTATCGAGAATCGACTGAGCTGAATGCTGAAATAACCAGGATGTTCTCTGAGGGATATGAAGCCTACCGAAGCAAAGGGAAAGCTAAGATGCTTAAACGCTTTGTCAACCCTGGTCTGCTCAACACTTCGGACTCCGAAGAGGATACCAATGATGATCTTTCTTCTTCAGATTAGGAGTTATTATGTAAAAATTTGATCTTCCTGTAAATGTTAGTTTATCAATGAAAAAATATCTATCTTTTCATATATTTTCCCGAAATGCATTTATGTCAAGCATATATAACACTTAATCCAAGAATGAGTTATAAGCAATTAAAGCACGAAATCATTATTTGCTCCCCAGAGCTGAATAAGTCCAACTTTATAACTAGCAACCTCGTTCTCTCCATGAGCTGAACAATTTCAACCAAAAATATTCTCCTCGCTCCAAAGAGGCGAAGGAATCTAACCTTATACCACTGGCGACCTTCTTTCTCTCCGAGAGCTGAATAGGTTCAACCAAGAATATTCTCCTCGCTCCGAAGAGGCGAGGGAATCCCACCTTATACCAATGGCAACCTGTTCTCTCCGAGAGCTAAACAGATTCAACCAAAAATATTCTCCTCGCTTTGAAGAGGCGAAGGAATCCAACCTTATACCACTGGCGACCTTCTTGCTCTCCGAGAACCGAATAGGTTCAACTAAGAATATTCTCCTCGCTCTGAAGAGGCGAAGGAATCCAACTTTATACCAAGGATCTGGTCTGCTGGTCGGACAGATATAGAAAAACACATAGAATAACATTATTGGAGAGAAAAATGCTTCTTTTATTGATAATTCATGGCGCTATTACAGACCCTTGACTCTGACTTCTGATCTACTGAAAGTATTTCCTTAGTCTGCCTGCATGCCAAGTATTCTTGATCTCTAACCCATCCATTGCCCGAAGCCGATAGGTGCCAGGATTCAGTACCTCAATAATCTCATACGGACCCTCCCAATTAGGCATCAGTTTTCCCTGATTTTGAGGCAGTGAAACTTCCACCTCGCGAAGGACAAAATCTCCTACCTCAAACCTTCTAAGCTTTACACCTTTGTTATAAAACTTAGCCACCCTTCGCTGATATGCAGTGAGCTTTACTAGGGCAGTTTCTATGACCTCTTCCAATAAGTCTAGGTTGGCCCGAAGCCCATCCTCGTTGAATATCTCTTGGAACTGACTGACCCGAAGAGAAGTAGATCCAATCTCCACCGGTACTAGAGCATCTGTACTATAAGCCAATCTGAACGGAGAATCACCGGTGGTAGATCGAGGTGTGGTCCGATAAGCCCATAGGACACTGAGCAATTCTTCGGGCCATCTTCCCTTTGCCTCATCAAGTCTCTTCTTGATCCCATTTAACAAGGTTCTGTTAGTTACCTAAACTTGCCCATTCGACTGAGGATGTGCTACTGAAGTCTTTCTATGTTGTATGCCCAATTCTGCTAAAAATGCTTCGAACTTGGCACCCACGAACTGCCGACCATTATCCAAAACCACCGCCATAGGTATGCCAAATCGAAACACAACACACTCCTTCAAGAACTTCAAACACTCATGCTCGGTGATCAGCTTAAGGGGTTTGGCCTCCACCCACTTGGTCATGTAGTCAATAGCAACGATGACAAAGCTAACTTGCCCCTTAGCCTTCAGCAGCGGACCCAAGAATATCCACCCCCATACTGCTAATGGAATAGGCGACAACACTGAGTATAACTCCTCCGGTGGCTGATGAGTAGTCGAACTGTTCAACTGGCACTTCAACACTTTTTTACGTACTCAGTCGCTTCTTTGAATATCGTGGGCCAGTAGTATCCCTGCCGAAGTACCTTGTATGCCAAAGACTTCCCCACCATGTGATCTCCACATATCCCCTCATGAACTTCTTGAAGTGCGTACTCTGCTTCGGTCGAAATCAAATATTTTAACAACGGGGAAGAGTACGCCCTTCGATAAAAATTACCATCTATCAATACAAAGTTCAAGCTTCTATGTTTTATCTTCCTTGCTAGCAGTCGATCCGAAGGTAGTACCCCATACTCTAGATACTCCAGATATGGAGCCATCTAGCAGGTTGACCGTTCCACACACATCACCTCAGTGTGTTGAACACTCGACTGATTCAACACCTCTAGGTAGACCGACCCACTGAATGTGCTTGCCTCTGTCGTAGCCAACCTTGCTAGTGCATCATTTATCGTATTGTTCGACCGATCTACCCCTTGAAACTCAAACGACTCAAACATCTGCAGCTGATCCTTTGTCTCTGCCAAGTATTTAACCATTCTGGTCCCTCAAGCTTCACATTCCCCTGAGATTTGCTTAACGACCAGTTGTGAGTCACTGAAGATGACCAACCTCTACACCTCAAGACTCTTTGATAATCGAAGCCCTGCCAGAACTGCTTCGTACTCAGCCTCATTGTTTGTGGCCTTAAACCCAAATCTGATCACCTGATGTACCTTGAAGCCTTCGGGACTGGTTAGAATGACGTCAGCCCCACTGACATCTGAAGTAGTTGAACCGTCTGTGTACAATGTCCAAGAGCTGTGCCCTGGCTGAACAATTGTAACTGACCGTTCGGTCCCCTAGCCCTGGTCCATTCTGTCATCCGCTTCGGAGAACGAACACTCTACCACGAAATCAGCCAATGCCTGCCCCTTAATGGCCATCCGGGAATGGTACTTTAGTATGAATTATGACAGCTCTATGGTCCATGCTGCCAGTCTTCCCGAGACTTCTGGTCTACCCAAGACTTTCTTTAACGGCTGATCCGTATATACCACTATCAACCGACCTTGAAAATATAGTCGAAGCTTCCTGCTGGCTATCACTAGGGCATAATCAAACTTTTCCAGGTTCGAGTACCTTGTTTCTACATCCCTTAGGGAATAGTTTATATAATAAACCAGGTGCTGCTTACCCCCAATCTTCTGCACCAAAACTGCTCCCACAGCCAATGAACTTGCCACCAAGTACAAGTACAACGGCTCTGTGGTAACGGGCTTCACCAACAAAGGCGCCAAAGATAAATACCTCTTTATTCCCTAAAAAGTGTCTTCACACTCTGATGTCCACTGAAAGCTCTTTGCATTCTTCGGCCCATTCAAATTATCAAAAAATGGCAGACACATCTCTGCCTTGATCTTCTCAGGGTTCGCCTTTATCCCTCTCTGGCTGATCATGTACCCCATAAACTTTCCTGCTCCTAGTCTAAAGGTGCACTTTGTAGGATTCAACCTCAAGTTGTAATGCCAAAATGTCTGAAAATAGTCCTCCAAGTCATCCAAATGGCCTCGGGCTGACATGCTCTTGACAATCATGTCGTCTACATATACTTCCATGCTTTTCCCCAATAATTTTCTGAAGACGTAGTTCATCATCCTCTGGTAAGTGGCTCCCGCGTTCAGCAATCCAAAGGTCATCTTTTTATAGGCATATACCGACCGATGCGTGATGAACGCCATCTTCGGTATATCCTCCTTACACATCAAGATCTGATGATATCCTAAGAACGCATCCATGAAGCTGAGCAGAACGTACCCCGAAGTCGCATCGATGAGCTAATCGATGTGTGGCAGAGGGTAGAAGTCCTTTGGGCATGCTTTGTTCAAGTCGGTGTAATTGATGAATACCCGCCATTTACCATTCTGCTTCTGGACCAATACCACATTGTGCATCCACTCTGGGTAGTCTATCTCGAAGATAAAGTCTGTTGCCAATAGCTTCGCTATCTCTTCATTAATTATCTTCTGCCTCTCCGGGGCGAAGATTGTCCTTTTTTGTCGAACTAGCTTCTTTGATGGATCCACGTGCAGCCTGTGTTCTACAACCTTCAGATCTACTCCTGGAATGTCACTGGGGACCCATGCGAAGACATCGGCATAGCTCTGTAATAATTCCACCAGGTGGGTCCGAAAAGGTTCCAGCAAGCCCGATCCGATCCTTACTGTCTTATCTTGCTTCCCTTGTACCAGCCATATCTCCTCTGTCTCCCCTACCGGCATGACCAATGGCTCTATGTTGCTCTCTATGAAGGGCTCGATCTCTATCGCCATTGTCTACTTTTGTTTGCTGACCCCTACTCCTGAAGTGATCAGCGAGTTCCGGTAGCACCTCATTGCCAGATCAAGGTCCCCTACTACTTCTCTGACCCCATACTGAGTAGGAAACTTGATCTTGAAGTGGGGTATGGATGTCACTGCTTGGAGGGCCGTCAGATTAGGCATTCCCAGGATTGCGTTGTAAGCCGAATCCACATGCACCACATAGAATCTGTACGTGATCTCCACCTGTTGTGTGGTTATTTCGAAGATTACAGGCAGCTCGATGGTTCCTGCAACTTTAACCGGCTCGTTGCTAAAGCTATATAATGGAGACTCCTGTCCGATCTCCATCTTTCTCCCATCCAGGTCCATCATCTGATAAGCATATGCATACAGTATGTCCAATGAATACTTGTTGTCTATCATCATCCTTTTCATGTCAACTGATCCGACCTGTGTTGTGATCACCAAGGATCCTTCATAAGGCTCGATCGGTTCTACAGGGAAATCTTCATCAGTGAAGGATATGACCGAGCCCGGGTAGGGTCTCTCGCGTCTCACTGGTTGGTCGGCCACGAACATCACAGAATCCAAGTAGCCCCGTCGCTTCTTACCGACGACCTTTCCCATCGTGCTGCCAGTGACAACATCCACCATATGGTGAGCCCCTTGAGTCTAGTTCTGTTGTGGTTATTGGTCAGTCTAGGTTGGAGTATTATTTGTCTGTTGCGCCTTCGAGGCCTCCCTTCTAGACACAAATTACACCAAACCACCATGTTGCACGTTCATCTCGATCATCTCTCTCAGGCCCCAACAATCCTCGGTATAATGCCCCGCCGCTTTATGGTAGTCGCAATATCTGTTGGGGTTTCCCGACCCAGGCCTAAGGCTGTCCTGGGGCATCTGATAGCCAGGCTGCTTCTTCATGTGTTCCAGGATGGCAGCTCGGCTGGTATTGAGCTGAGTATAGACTCTGTTGACCCTATCTTTTGAAGGAGGTGGGCGACTTCCTCCCGAACTCTTGTTGTTGTCGTTGTACCACTTCTGGTAGTTGTCCAGTCTGTCGTTCTGCTTTAAATTTCCATTGGATTTGTCTTTCTCCTTCTCCTTGTCTTTAGGCTTCTCTGTAGATCCTCGCTTCAGACTCTCCATGGCCTCTTCCATCACTATGAAGCCCTCTGCCTTCTCGAACGCTTCGGCCAGGCTCTTGGGATGATTGAACATAAACATTTTCACCAATTTCTCCGATCTCACCAAGTATAGCCTGTTCTGAAAGAATCCTACCGCTTGTAGGTCATTGAGGTCTGTCACCTGACCCACTGCCTCTCTGAACCTCTTCACATATTGACCCAGCATCTCATTGGAATACTGTCTGACCTGGGACAACGATCCAGTTGACTAACCGAGCATGGAACTTGTCGCATAACTCTTCCCATGACGAGACCGTGTTCGGGGCCAATGTCATCATCCATTGTCTGGCGTCCTTCCTCAGGGTTGTAATGAAGGTATTGCACTTAGCCGCGTCTGTGTAGTCATAGTAATCCATCAACTTGTCATACATCTGACTGTGCTCGTACGGGTCGCCCTATCCATCATAACTTTCCATATTAGGCATCTTCTTGGTGAGGTTTGCTTCTCCCGGAGGATCTCTACCGAGAATGGTGAGGCCTTTTTCCCCAAACTCACTTTCACCTGCTGGGCCTCTATAAGCTGCTTCTGCATATCCCCTAGCTTTTTAGTTAGTATCTCAATCCCTGCGAGGGCCGGGTCGGTATCTTTTCTTGGAGAGACCCTCTCCCTTCGAGCTCTTCGATCCCTGTGGTCCTTACGATCCCTTTCATCTATACTGCCAGCTCGGGAAGGGCTTCTATGATCTCTGTTCCTGTTCCACTGAGGGCTCCTCTCTAGATAATTACCCTTCAATTTTTTTCTGATGGTTCTGCTTTTCGTTGAGTCTTGTTCTCGTTGGCGACTATTTTCCTTTGATCTTTATGACCATTGCCTTCCGGACTGTCCTCCCGAGAATGACTTCGGCGGCTTCTTTTATCGTATCGGAGCCTGTTAGAGCGGTGTGATTTCGAACGCCCCCGACTCGGCGACCTTAAGATCTGCTCCTATAGCAAGAACAACTCCGAAGCATACTCTCGGTTCTCCTTGTATTATTAGCATGTCTCCCTCTGGATTATCTATTTGGAGACCTCCTCCGTTCTCTATGGCGAGGGTGGCTGGAGGCCTTGTCCTCTTGCTCGGCCATGTACACCATCTGTTTGGCGAGCTCTTCCTTCTGCATCAGAAGGACTTTCAAAGCCTTCTCCGTATCCTCTATCTCTTTCGCCTTCTGGGCCAAAGTAGCTTTCTAGTCTTCTTGGAGTTGGGTTCGAGGCGGTGTGCCTCCTACCCTCCTCCAATCTCTTCCACCTTTGCTGGCTGTGTAGAACAGCTTCCGTCGCATGTCGTTCTGAGCTCTTATTTGGGATCCTACCAAGTTGGTCTGGCCCCAATCGCCAATGGATGCTCTTGGACGGCCCCAACCGATCCTTTACCGACCCCTTTTAATGAACTGATGCCGCTGTCGTCGGTTGTCCCATGCCAGATGTTGTTTTGCTATTCCCCATGATTTCCGTCGTGGTGGTATGCTGGTTGTGATTCAATGAATCAGTACTAGAGAGCCCTCTTTCTAGCGCCAATGTTAACGCCAAGATCCTTCCACGCGCTCCAATCACCAAAGCGCATCCAATCCTGCACAAAAACGGGTAAACACCAAAAGGCTTGGGCCGCCGGGGGATAGCTCCGGTGTGAGAATAAGTACAGGCTGAACAAGGTTAACATTGGAGACAATAAGCTCTAGTGCTGGAAAAGTAATAATATATGTGTGTACCTTATGATCAGGGTCGAGCCATGTATTTATAGTGTTCTCACATCCCTGCTAGAATCCATCCCTAAATAAGATTAGGGTTCCCCCGTATATCCTCTTTATAATAGGATTGTATCAAATCTCCTAGAATATAAGAAGTCCAATTAATAACCACTTCCACTTCCCATAAATATAATTTCCATATAATTAGGAGTCATCCAAGCATGCTCCATCCGGACCCAAAATGGTCCAACCGTGGCCAAGCCCAAACCGGGTCTTGGACCTAAAATATTCGGGGCCCAACAATTATTATTCTTCCTTATTGATAAAGCTTGCAAGATTGCTAGCTTTTCTTCTTCCTTCTCTTCTCCTTTCATCCAAAATCTCTCTCTCCCTCTCTCTATATTTGCCTTTGCTCTTGAATGTGTTGGTTGAATAAACTAAGACATTCAAGCTAATGATTTGCCTTTTATAGAAAACTAAGAGCTAGGGCACTTTGGTCGTTAAACTAACCTTGTTTTTCTTATAAATTGGTCACTTAACTTAGGGTCTTGATTAACCAACAACCTTAGATTTGCATAACTTACAAACCATCCCCTCATTCACCATCATCATTTAACTCTAGTTGAGTTAAAATGATGACACTTGCTTGTGAGTCACCACTTTACTATTCCTACCTCTTTATTTTGCAAGATCTTTGCTTAACCTAACCACACCCCAACTAACCATGGTTAAATATTAACCTCCTATGGTTAGTTGGTGGGAAAGTAGAAAAGATCAAGCCACTTTTGTGGATTTTGACTTTCGTTGACTTTGACTTTTCATATTTAAACCGTATAATTTTCGTATTATATATGTATTATGCTTCGTATTATTCTCATATTATACGTCATATTATAATTCGTATTATACTCGTATTCTTCTCGTATAATAATTCGTATTATACACATCATTCTTAATATTATACTTGCATAATAATTCATATTATACTAATATTCTTTTCTTTAATCTTCTTAAATTCATTACATAGTGAAAAAACTACGTATCTCGTTTTCCAAATTTTATTGGACATTCTGTCTTTCTTCGTCATTCTAAAATTAACGCGTTCTTCGAAAAATCCAAAAGCTGAAAAACATTTTTCAGTGAATAATGTTTTCAACAACGTTTTCCCAAAACATAATTAAACGATCAAAAAATCAATAAAAAATATTTTTCGTCATTTTTATTTCGTCCAATTTCTGCACATTTTTCAAAAAAAACTTGTATTGGATAATATGACTTTTCATGACATATTACTGGCAAATCCTGAAACGGAATATCGTTCGGACATACCAATCTCTCTAAAAGGCGGCTTAGGTTATTCAAATCCTTAGGGTTTAACACTTGGGTTTAATCAAATGAATAGTTTGTTTCGTCTTTTTTTTCGAAAAAATCTTTTTCTCGTAAATTTTTTATTTCCGACTTCAAATACGCATTTATTCTTGCACGTAACCAAAATACTAACGTTTTATAATCATCCTAGGTTATAGAACGACTAATAAACACATAACACAGAATATTATTAATAAAAACTTATTTTATTAAATAATAATTCTTTAAACTTAATTTATAAGACTATTCGATTTCTCGGTTGTCACAGAATGACCATTCCTTTCCGCTTTTGTTTCTTCAAACTAAAGAGCCATATAGTTATCACTTATTGAATACACGCATATATAAAAGCGTTACATAAAATATATTTTCAATAAATACCTTTCAATTTTACAAAAAGAGTTTCATTTATAAATATTAAAAATATTTTTATTGCATACTATATTTTATTTCATATTTACTCGTAAAAATAATAAATTGTTGATTTAATATTTCCATAATAATGACAAAATAGTAAAATTATAGTAACACACTTAAGGATATTATATTATTTTTTTTACTACTATTAATAAAAAGAGAGCTTTTGGGACTTGGATTTCCTCCATTACACATTCCTTCCAATTCATCAAATACACCATATTTTTATAGTTGTGGATTATATAATTGAAATCAACACCGATCAACTAATTTATAACTCCCTTCATTCCTAAATAAATGACGTTTTAGGGAGTTCAAAATTTTTCAATATATTTGACGTTTATAAATTTCTAAGAAACATTAATTACTTATTTTTCTCTATTGCCCTCAAATATATTCTTTCATAATTTCTCTCTCTCATTTATCTAGACAACTTTATATATATATTTTTAATTCATATAAGGATAATTGTGACAATTTATATCAATCTTAATGATAAAATTGGAGCAATAAATAACTTTCTTAATAAGTGTAAAACACTCTAAAACGTCACTTATTTAGAAATGAGGGGAGTATATAGAATAACATAATTGTTCCAAAAAAAAGTAATTCGATACTTTTTTACTATTTGATGAATATTTGAATTTTTCATCAAAATTTTAATAGTTAAAAATTCTTTTAAACTTTTAAGTGTGAAAATATTTTTTATGATTCTAATTTTTTGTAGAATTGAACTTAATATCAGAAACTATCTATTAATATATTTTAATTATTATTAACAAAATTATTAAGATCAAATAATTTAAAGAAAATATATAATGAAAGGGAGTCAAATTCAAGCATTTGTATTACAAATTGATAAATGAGACTCTTTTGAAAAATAAGGAGCATTTATTTATTTACACCTCGAGAATGAATGCACGCGCTTCAATAGAAGACTGGCTGTATGTCTGATCGACTTGTTTCCACTTTTTGTCTTTGCTTAAGCCACCATAAATGACCCTGCTGAAAAGAGCAAAAATAAATAATCCCATTTTGTCCAGTCAGAGTTGGCTAGCCATTTAAGCAATTATTCTCCGTACTAGAATATAATTGCTCATTCCGCAGTCATTGACTCGAAGGAACCATGTTATCCAAAATTATACTTTATACGTAGTTTAATATAAGTTATTTTAGAATTGTGTATAAATATTAAAAAAAAAATTATTATAAAATATTAAATTATTAATTATTTATATTGTCTTTGAATTAAAAAAAGAGAGTGCTATTTATTGGACAGATAATAGTGAGAGAACCAAAATTATATTTAATACTTAAAGTAATATTGAAAATTAAGTAATTAATGCTTACTTGAAATTCTCAAACGACTTATATTAAGGAACAAAAATATTTCTGTAAAACGACTTATATTAAGGGACGGATAGAGTAATAACTAACTTAAAAGATAATATAAAACTCATTCAATATAAACATTTTATTAAAGTTATACAATTAAATATATTATTAATAGTTATTAAATGGAAAAAGTGCCTCTTCTACCTATTTATTATTAGGTAATATAAAATTAATTGATTTGAACAAGAAATCTAAATGTTGTGCACTACATCGAAAAATATGCGAAAAATTTGTTTGTATATAAAAATTAAGTTACTAACAATAATAATTTCAGTCATGATTTTTTAGGTGAGGCTGCGGTGTGCTAAGATGACCCAAAAAGATACTATTGGACTAGTGGTTTAAAACTTTTTTTGGATGGATTCGATTCAATTTTAGACTTGAGATTTGACTCAAAATTTGTTTTGACCAAGACGGTTACATATAGAATCAGAGCTGACCCTCAAAAGCAAATCCCAAAAATTTTTGTATATAAGAATTAAATTACTAACAATAATAAAATCATTTATGACCTTTTGGATAAGTATGTGGTGAAGCTAAAATGACCCTTAGACCTTATTTAGATAAATTTAATTTAATTAGGACTTTAGATTTAATCCAAAATTTGTTCCTTGACTTGAAATTTGATCTAAATTGTTACAAAAACAATGTTCGAACTCATTTCATTTAGCTATCCTATAAAATCAATTAAACACTTAATTAGTCAAGTTCTAATATGTTTTTAAATATTTTCACTTTGTCACAGTTTCACTATGTCAAAACTGAAGAAAAGTTGCATCTTCTAGTAAATTTGATAATTTAATAAAAAGATCTCTTTTTTTTTGGTATTATGTAAGGACATATTCTAATTTATCTTTCAAAGGCACACAACTATATTGTTAAATTAGTAAGTTTGTCTTTAACTCCTTTACTGACCCTCCCCCAGATCCTCCTCTAAAACTTGATTAGGTTTAAAATATAGTAATATAAATTAATTTCTCAAAAAAATGAAGAAAAGTTACATCCTATACTTTTTTGATAAATAATTATGACATTATATTTCCATCTATTTTGAGCCGTTCATATTTTATGGACATGACTATTCCCCATTATATTTTCTTTCAATTCTATCGAATGTACTAAATTTTGCCATAACATCTTTGTTAATAATAATAAAAATATGTTAATAGATAGTTTATAATGAAATAAAATTTCTCCAAAAAAAAGTTACAATCATTAAAAATATTTTTATCGAGCAAAAATGAATAAATAATATAATTAATCATTAAAAAGTTGATAAAATGTGTACATTTTCATCGTCTGCTAAAAATAATAATTAAAGATGTCTGATTGCGCTCAAATTTGATATAGTGATACAATTTGATAACAAAAATCAAGTGATTATGTGTCGATTTTCTCGCAACATTACAAAATATAAATACTTGATTTATTAATTAAATTTAAAGAAAATATGTAATAAAGGGAAACCGAATTCATACTTTAAGTAACCAAGTTTTGTTTGTCTGATTTATTACTCTCATGTTTTTTTTATCAATGTTATCGAGTTCCAAAATGGATAAAAAAATTAAATTTTCTATACAAATCTTTCGTTATTGAGTATTTTAATGACTAGTAAAGGGAAGAATTGGACAAAAAAATTGATCATTTTTCTTGTTAGTTTTTCGTTGAAAAATGGACGGAAAACTAAGTAGTATTTTTTTTATTTGATAATTTCTATTATACTCTTTCCACGGTAAACATAACAAAACTTATTTATGGGTAAAATGATATCAACACTGATTTTTTAATTTTTTAATTTTAATTTTTATTCAAACATAAGTTTTCCATCATTCTATTTTTTATTAAAAAACACCTTAGCAAACAGAAGACTAGTTTAGTAATTTTATACACACGTGTCGAGCTTATTAGTCATTTACTACGTCACTCCCACCACCTCCATACCTCCGACAATTTGGGCTCTTTAAGAACTTGAAAAACTTCTCTCTTCCGTTTCAAATCTCTCTCATCTCCCTCCTGTCTAAACTCTCAATTCTACCGTCGGCGATCAAGAATTCCTGTTATATTCTCGTCGGATTTCCATTAAAATTCTGGTTATTCAATCCTAGTTTATCCGTTCACTCGATCTCCAAATCGTGCAGTCATGAATCCAGAGTAGTAAGTTCCTTAACGCAATCTATTATAGTAGAATTTAATTGTATTTGTTGAGCTTTTATTTGTATATGTGAAAATTCATTAGATCTGTGATTTTCTGAATGGATATTCTTCCCATTTTTTAATGATTAGGTTTTTATTGTTGATTTGGTGTTTGTTTGGAACCTATGACGTGATTTGATTTAATATGATAGGTCTAGGTAATATAGCTTCAGATCTAGTATTAGGTTGTGGTTTATTTGGCGTGATAGAAGTTGCCAATTTTATGAACTCATCTGTGTTTTTGTTCAATCTAATCCTTATGCATACTGGGAATCTGGATCATTGTCACTATTTTGTTTTGGTTTCTGCTTAAAATCTGTCAGAAGCTAGAAACTTAGAGCATTTCTGGCTTTCTTTTCTGCTTTCCTGTTTTGGTATTTTAAGTTAGAAATTTTGATATGTTGATGAAATTAGCTGAGAAGTTAAAAATTTTGAGTTTTGCTGATAAAGTAAAGAACTTCTTGATGAAGTTGGAAATTTATGCAAACTTGTAGGTTACTTCTGTATGTGCATGAATCTCGCGAGGTTGATGAACATCGAAGTTTTTCTATGACATCCAGGCTGTAGATTACTAAATACTGCACATGCTTCTTCGGTTTAAATGTGGAACTTATTCTCTTAAAGATTGAGTTGGGGGGTATAGTGTTATCTAAGTCATTCCCCTTCTATGAGACGAGACAATTTTCCCCACAATTGGAAGGCATATATGAATTAGGGTAGGCATAAGATTTTTGGGACAGTGAATGTCGGTATGCCGTAAATCTTGATTATCAATTTCATGCTTGACGCACGTGTATTAAAATCCATAATATTAGCTTGTTAAGAGATTGGAATATTATGGTATGAAAGCATATTGAATGTTTTTCCCATCGTATATGTTTTTTCTTTTTCATGTTTATTTAACAAGTGAAACGTTACCTCCACATGATTATATGATAATTTGTGTATTTCATTTGAAAACATGGTAAGTAGAGAATGTTAAACAAGGCATCTATGGATCTAAAATGAAGTTTTATATGCAGTAAGTTATTCTTGTTTGAATGGCTAGCTATGTAAATATTACTAGTCATAACAAGAGATGTTTCCATATCTGTGAATAACATCTTATAATTGAGAGGAAATAAAAAAAAATCACACCTAGAATTATTAAAGGAGGGAGAGATCACGTGATGTACCTCTTTTGGTGGATTATGATTTGATTCATTTTTGAGATTGAAGATTTTCTGTTTTGGTTGAGTGAATAATGTTTTTCCAATTTAACTCCTTTGTTGATAGAATTGTTTTCTCCTTTATGTATCTTTGCAGCGACTACCTGTTTAAGCTTTTGCTTATTGGAGATTCTGGTGTTGGAAAATCATGTCTCCTCCTGAGGTTTGCTGTAAGTACAGTGTGCATTTTCTCATTCACATCTTATACTTCTTTATTTCAAATTTCATACTGGTTGGAGCTGGTGGTTCACTATCGATAAATATCAACATTACCTGTTCAAGTGTACCATGCATGATGAAGGTTTTTGAATTACTTGTTTATTGGGAAAAAAGTTTTTGTATTACCTGACTATTTGATTATTGTTGTGTTTCAGGATGATTCGTATTTGGAAAGTTACATTAGCACCATTGGTGTTGACTTTGTAAGCCATCATTTTTTGGATTTGATGATATTTCAAAATAAATCTTAGTGCTAATCATTCATATGTTCTCTTATCTAGAAAATCCGCACAGTGGAACAGGATGGGAAAACTCTTAAACTCCAAATTGTAAGTTTTATACTTTTATGCTACTTTATATATCAATTGGTCAAGATTTTTATTATTATTTGAAGGACTAGGGTTTTTATATCAGCTTTGATGTTGCTGCTTGTTGGAATTTAGTTGTGAGATGTCAAGCTTTATAACTGCAATGGTGAATTAGCATATTTAATTGTATAGTCCTGCTAACGAGTGCTCGGGGGCACTTTAAGTGTATAATTTTACAAAGGGAACATTTAATAACATATATGCGCACAATGTTTACTACATTTTTAAAGTTTCTTTATAACATTATTTTCTAAAATTAACTGCACTACCAATGTTCGAAAAAGCGGTCGAGGCACACGCCTCAAGGCGCGCCTCGTAGCGAGGCGGGAACAATCGGAAGCGAGGCATGCGCATACAAGGGGACTTACGAGACCTATGCCATTTTCGAGTGAGGCGTCTGCCTCAAGGCAACGCGAGGCGTGGGCGAGAATTTGGCAGATGAAAGAAAACCCTAAGTCGAAAAACTTACCTAGACTGCTTCGGTTGCTTCGTGCGAGGCTGCTTCGGCTGCTTCTTCTTCCTCCTTTCTAGCGCCGACGTCTTCTTCGTCGTCGTCGTCCTTCTTCGTCTTCTGCTTCCTCTTCTTCTTTCTTCTTTCTTCTTTCTTCTTCTTCTTCGTCTTCTGTCGTCCGTGACTTTTATTTGTTAGGTTATTTATTTTATTTTTATTTGTTAATTCTTTTAATTAACTAAAACATATATTCACTTCTAATTTGGTAATCTGATTTCATATATTTGGTAATCTGATTGCTAATTTGGTAATCTGAGAGAATCTGATTATATTCACTTCTAATTTGGTAATATGATTTCATATGATAATTCAATTTTTAAAAATATAGTTGATCTAAATATTGTCATATGATTGCTAATCTGCTTGCATATAAAAACTTGAACATTATTAAATTCTATCAATGTTAACATGAGTACATTACTAGTGTTGTCCATAATTTTGTTATCAAAATGTAATAACAATTTTTTTTATTACAGTGATAAAGCTCATTTAATTGTGTTTTTTATATAGAACAATACATTTAAATAGTATAAACATGTATATTCTACTTAAAATAAATAAAATTCATTACAAATTATCACTTTACACATAAATAATTAATCTCATAATATTTTAGAGACTTTAGGTATTCAAATCGAGGCTTCCGCCTCGCTCCGCCTTGAAGCTTACACCTCGCCTCGTCTAGAGAAAAACGCCTCGTATCGCTTTTAGCTTTTTCGAACATTGCTCAATACACTTTAATAAATTCCCATAGCAACATCTTCCAACACATTCTACAAAAAAGCTATTTAAAACATTAATTCTCCTTAACCTAGAGCACTTGTTAGCATTTCCCTTTATATTAATGCTCTCCCCCATTCCAAATTATAATATTATTATTGACTTTTGAGAGTCAATTTGAAACCTTTTCAAACTTAAAATTGATTAAATTTATCAAAAATTACAAAACAATAAATCTTATAATTAGTATTCCCTTCGTCTCGCAAAGACTAACGCAGTTTGACTTTTTTGGTCAAATTGACCAATTTTAAAATTGATAATTAAGCAAATTTATTTATATCCCTTGGACTCAAACTCTTACATGTAAGGGTGATGGACTCAAACTCTTACATGTAATCCTGTACCCATGACTCAAAACTTCCTTGCCAAGCTACATGAAGCAGATTTTCGAAAGTATTTTTGAACTTCCAAAAATTGGATGTAGAGTAAATTTTATGTAGTTTCTTATGATTATCATCTCTTTACCTATATTTTAAAGAAATTTAGATAAATTTTGATTCTAAAATTGGTCAATTTGACTTTAAATTCAAACTAATCCAGTCTTTGCGGGACGGAGGGAGTAGTAGTTTTTAGATAGTTTACAATATTTATCATTGTAGTGATTAAAACTGAATGAATTTATGTAAATTTTGAGTTTGAAAATGTCTCAAATTGAATTCAAAATGTATCTTATAGTTTGGAACAAAGGGAGTATTTGTTTGTGCAGCAATTTGAAGCATGGCTTTGTCCAAAACTACATTACTAGAATGGTTGTTTTTCTTTGGGCATGATTTTCTTTTCCTTGTCACCTTCAAGACTATTTGTGTGGGGCCTGAATAGTTTCATGCTTGGTGGATGTAGTCACTCTTTTTTACTTAAAATTTCTTGCTTACTATTCTGATCTTTTCTACCATATTCTTTCCTGCACTTACAGTGGGATACTGCCGGACAAGAACGTTTTAGGACAATTACTAGCAGCTACTATCGTGGAGCACATGGCATCATTGTATGTAATCCACGCTCTCCTTTATTTTGAATCATCTCATCATTGAGAAGTACAAGGAATTCTTTAGTCTCATTCTGGTTACTTTTCTGGCAGGTCGTGTACGATGTGACAGATCAAGAGAGCTTTAACAATGTCAAGCAATGGTTGAATGAAATTGATCGTTATGCAAGTGAGAGTGTCAACAAGCTTTTAGTTGGAAACAAGTGTGACCTCACGTCGCAGAAGGTTGTATCCTCTGAGACAGCACAGGTAATAATATGCTGCATATGCATGTGTTGTATTTGGCAAATTTCTACTATATATTCCATTGGATTCTAGCAAAGCATCATTAAACTATATTGAGTTGGTCTTACTGTTTGTCCTCTGCAGGCATTTGCGGATGAAATTGGGATCCCTTTCATGGAAACAAGTGCTAAAAGTGCCACCAATGTTGAACAAGCTTTCATGGCCATGGCTGCTGAGATTAAGAACAGGTATGGAATTTGATGGTTTGAATGGTATTTTAACCCGAATAAAAAAGTAAAGATACGAAACAAGTTTTCTATTTTTTTAGGTTAGTATTATAGGCGTAATATAATTTCTTAATTTATGACCGTCTTATGCCTATTGTCTTCTGATTTGGATTGAAGGATGGCAAGCCAACCAGCCATGAATAATGCCAGGCCTCCTACTGTTCAGATCCGAGGACAACCTGTCAACCAAAAGGCTGGCTGCTGTTCTTCTTGAAATGGGAGAGTTCGCCCAGGCTAATGACACTCGCTGTTGTCGACTGTGGGTTGTAAAACTATTCTTTCTTCTTCATTATGCTTTGATATGAAGAAGACTGTTGGACATCATTTGCTTTCCTCATATATTGTTTCACCCTTTAGAACCTCAATTCTTTCGATGTGTTTGATTTCAAAAAGCATTTGTACAAAGTAGAATATTGGTGGATAGCAAGCATTATTTGCAGTTGATATTCTCTATCCTTTCATTACATACAATATGAATCGTCATTGATAATTTTTTTGTCGTGAACAATCATTCAAATGACTGCTTACAATTTATCGACTTATAGTCCTTGGTGCCAGTCCCTTTCAAACCATGGGTGGCCTGTTTTTTGATGATAAATGAACGTGTAGGATCTCTACTTGAATTGGATTTTGGGTGTAGAGATCCTGGTAACCATTCATCTCAATCAATGTTTGTATATCTTGATTCATATCCTGTTTTGTTTCATTTCACAAAGAGTTCTTCTATTTGCAAAATTTGCATATATTAAGAATGTATGGTTGTTCTTCGTGTAATCAATACTATATCAAATTCCTTAAATTAAGACATGATGACAATTGACAACACTTGATTTGGCAGCTGGATACGAGGAATGTTAACTCTGATAGAATACAAAAGGTATCTAGTTCTCATACGTTACCGGTACGCAGAACGCAAGGCAATAAGAGTTCCCTGGTAACCCGTTTTGATCAGCTGAAAGGCAATTAGCAAGCTCACCAATAATCACCACAGGAGCATATGCCATCCTTGAAATGATGGAATCTTGTTGTATCTCTCACTATGATTTCTCTTCCTTCTATTCTTGATATAAATTTAGTAGCTTGGTGGCAGTCCCCACAAACTCTCAAGTTCTTAAACACCCGGATCGGATTTCCCAATGGCAATCTGATCAGCCCATAGGCAATGGCAAGTTTCTCACTATGCCATAACAACAACTGCTGTTTCTGCTCCTCCCCCACATCATGCAGCACAAATTCAAGATTCGGCACATATCCAGCCAGCTTCAACTTCTTCTCCAAGTCATTTAGTTTTTCGTGTATAGATGCCAATTCTGGGTGAATCCTGTCCCCAGATCTGAACTCATGAACCACACTCTTTATTTCAATCCAGCTATACCCCGGTACTTTAGTTACCTTATTCTCCTTCATTGATCTCCGAACCATAGAAACATGGTCCCACCTGTTCATTGCAGCATAAACATTAGCCAGCTGAACATAACCAGCTGCATTGGTGGGATCACAACTAAGTAAGTTCTTGGCAGCAAACTCAGCTAGCTCTAAGTTTTTATGGATCCTACAAGCACCCAAAAGCGTTCCAAATATCGCAGAATGAGGTTTGATAGGCATGCTCTTAAACATCTCTACAGCTTCAACTAGCTTACCAGCTCGACCAAGAAGATCGACCATACATGTAAAGTGATCTGGTTTAGCTGTAACCCCGTAATCCCTCTGCATTGCATTGAAATACTGAAGCCCAAGATTCACCAGTCCTGCGTGGTTACAAGCCGATAACACACCAACAAAAGTAATCCAATCTGGTTTGATTCCATCGTTCCTCATCTCATCAAATAAACTAAGAGCTTTTTCCCCTGATCCATGTTGAGCATACCCCGAAATCATGGAATTCCAAGTGACAACATCTTTCTGTGACATCTCAAGGAACAATTTCCTGGCATCCTCCAAATCTCCACACTTGCAGTACATGCTAATTAACGAAGTCCCCACTGTTACATCTGAAAGCAATGGACTTTTACAAATAAACTGATGAACTTGCTTACCCAACTTCAAGGCTGATAAATCACTACAACCAAGCAGAACACTACTCAAGCTTGATGGATTCGGCCTGACACCTGATCCCACCATTGTCCTAAAAAACTTCAAAGCATCCTCCCATCGACAGTTTTCAACATAACCAGCAATCATCGAATTCCATGTCACCAAATTCTTCACAGGCATCTCAACAAATAACTGTTCCGCCAATTCAACCTTACCAAACTTCATGTAACCAGTGACCATCGCAGTCCACGCAACTACACTCTTTACTGGAGCAATTTTAAACAACTTCACAGCAGAATCCAAATCCCCTGACCCA
Source organism: Panax stipuleanatus (assembly GCA_020205555.1). NCBI lineage: Eukaryota > Viridiplantae > Streptophyta > Magnoliopsida > Apiales > Araliaceae > Panax > Panax stipuleanatus. Next base: position 91,221,639 of record CM035123.1, read on the forward strand.
ACATAACCCGATATCATCGCACTCCACGTGACACTATTCCTCTCTGGCATCACCGAGAAAAACTCACAGGCTTCACTCATCATTCCATTTCGTGAGAAACCGGATATCATAGTATTCCAAGATGCTATATCTTTAATGGGCATTTGATCAAAGAATACCCGAGCTACCACAATATCCGAGTTATGTACATAACAAGCTAACATTGTGTTGTAAGAAACATTATCTGGTTCAGGAATTCTATCAAACATTTGTCGTGCTTCTATAACTTTTCCAGATTTTTTAACAAACCCAGACAAAATTGAATTCCATGTAACTGTATTCCTAACTGACATTGATTCAAACACTTTCAATGCAGAATCCAAATTCCCAGATCGGATATAGTAAGTTATCATCTTGTTAGATGACATTATGTTATCAAATCCATGTCGATCAAATAATGTCTGATTATTTGAAACATGGGCTATGTAACGGGCGGGAACCAAGTAGGTTTTTTGTGGTGGGTGTGAAAGGAAAGAGAAGGAAAAAAATGATTTTGTGTTTGAATTGGCATCTGGGTATTGAAAATTGGAAATGGAGATGAAGCATTTTTGGTGTTTGGATGGCGGGAAAGTTTTTTGGAAGGAAATGGAAAGAATGTTCTTAATTTTAAGATTTTGAAAAGACATTAAATTAGTCATGTCATGGCTCGTGGATGAAAGAAAAAGTTGGATTGTATCACCCTATAAAATAACAATGTTAAAAACTCATATAATATTCACATACACGCATACATATTGTCAATCCTGCCTGACATGTGGGACCCACAAATATGCATGCGTGTGTATATGAGCATTATGTAAAATATTTTATGTGATGGTAGCATTATTTATTTTATAAATAATGCTACCATCACATAAAATATTTTACATAATGCTCACATCCATACATATATACTTCGGGCTCCACATGTCAAGCGAGGGCATACAATATGCATGTGTGTGTATGTGAGCATTATACAAGACTTTTTATGTGATAGCAGCATTGTTATTGAAAATGATATTATGCTAGGATTCAATATCAACAAAAATTTGGGCCTCATAAAAATTGTATTTGGAAGACTTATAAATCCTAAATTCTTGAAATTAAAAAAGGTGAGATAAATTTGAATGTGATTATTTGAAAATGCGATTGTAAGTTTAGAAATTATATTCAAAATAAGTTTATTGTTTAAAACTCTCTTTTTTCCTTTGATAAATTGTATCTGTAAGTTTAAAATATATTATTTTATTTCAGGTTGAAAACTCTTTTTTTTTCCTATTCTAAATTGATTTTTTTTTTTCGAACTTCTAAGTTGGATTTTTTCCCAATTATAAGTTGAAAACTTTTTTATTTATATTAATTTTAATTTACGCGCTAGAAACATTTAAGAATTACAAGTTTAAAACAACCTATATCTAGTTAGAAACAGTTTAAGTTGATACCATTTATCATATTTATTGTAATATTTGTAATAAGTTATCATTCAATGACGTAATATATAGATTCTACAATAATAATGACGTTTGCATAAAATTAAGAAGTTGATAGGGACATTTCTTATTCTTCTTTCAATAGTTTAAAGGTTCAAATTTAATAGTTGTCTTCAATTAAATTTATAATTTCTTTTCAAAGTAACTTAATACATTTTATTTTGTGAGTGGGAAATTAATATGTACATACAGTTATTTTGTGAGGTGTGACCTGTGATTTAATAATTATGTTTTAATAAATAAAATTTATGAAAAAATAATGGGCTGGTCAAGTTTACTATAACTCATTTAGTTTGAATAATGAGTGTCACTTCTTGCATCAATTAATAAATGCTTAAATATAAATTACTACCATGAAGTCTTTATCTTTTTTCTACTTATGTGATAGTCTTTTTAATTTTTGCAATTAAGGCATTAAACTTTTAATATTTTCAATTTTGATTTAATTGAAGTGTCATGTCACAAATTCATGATGTGGCTCGAACACATGACATCTCAATGCTGATATGTGAAGAGAAGATTGATTTTATATTTAATTTAAATTATTTTATGAAATTACAAGGGCGAAAATATAAAAAACCAAATAACTAGTTAAAAATAAAAAAAAAATATTATTCATGACCATCATTAACACCTAAATTTAATTAATTAATTTAAAAGTAACTTTAAAAATTGTTAGTACCCATTTTATCAAATTTAAAATAATTAAAAATATGTAACTAACAATTTTATTTTAATTTAAAGAAACTTAGAAATCAATTTGAATGAATAAAGTAATAAATATTAAGTATATATTTGATAAACATGAAGGTGTTTCAAAAAAAGAAAAAGATAAACATGAAAGAAGCTTCACCAGCATTAACAATCGTCATCCACGAGGCCATCATCCAGCAGGCTACCATCGCTAATAACGGATCCGATTAGTATGAATTTTATTTTTTGGTAAATTGGTCAATTGGTCAATAGAATGCTGACACGCAGGGAGAGAGAACATCTCCCCGCCTGCGTATCAGCACTCTATTGGTCAATTGACCAACTTACTAAAAAATGAACTTCATGCTAACTACTCCCGCCAATAACCATACCTTATCATAAGTAATCACCACCAACACTTCAACACCACCACCACCACCACCACCACCACCACCAACAACAACAACAACAACCACTTTATTCATCATCACCCACCATAGACACGACAAATGCTATCAACAAACTCACCCCATCGCTACAAATTTTTTGAGATTTGTAAAAAACACTCCGTATCTTCATGTTAAAACGTCTCAAACACCTAGATTTGTCATTGAAAAAATCCTTTCTCTGCCACTCATCTTTTAAATCCCCATCTTTGATGTAAAATTCTAGATTTATTGTGCTTAGCAAATAGCTTACAAAAATCACAATTCCAGATTAAAAAAGGGAGAAAATAAATAAAAGAGAAGATGTAGACGAAGAAGCAACATCATATGTTTATTGTTTTGGTTTTGAGAATCTCTTATTTTTGATTTTGAATTTTTGAGATAAACACATCATTTCCATATTTGATTCTGATTTTTTTGTAATGAATTATGTTATTTGGTTCTTCGTGCTATAGTTTGTTGGGTGATCTTTGAGGGAGGAGAAAATTAATGAGTTGAAATGGATTTGGGTGTGTAAAAATGGTATTGACATTGCGCGATAATGACGGTGCGCGATAATGACGGTGCACGATAATGATAGTGGTGGCTGGTGGCTATGTGATTGTTTTGGTAGTGATTTTTTATCTATGTTTGTGCTGGTAGTTTCATCAATAGAAGTTTGGTTTTTGTTTTTGTTTTTCCTTCTGATATGTACGCATGATTACTATTTTGCCCTTTTGAAAGTTTAAAATGATAAAAATTAAGTGAAAATAATTTATTTTTTGACACATCATCATTGACATGTCACATATTTAAGCCACATCATAAATTCATGCTATGACACTTCAATTGAATCAAAGTGAAAAAAAATAGAAGCTTAATGCCTTGATTGCAAAAATTAAAAAGACGAGTGGAAAAACATAAAGAGTTCAGGGTATAGTAATTTATATTTAAGCCATTAATAAATAGGTAATTTGACTCACAGATAAAATTATCCAACCTATTACGAACCAACCTATGGTTAACCAATTCCACTAATTTGTTATAAATAAAAATTTTACATTCAATATATAATGTCTACTGAATTTATATTTGAACCTTGTGTATTTTATATAATCTATTTATATTATAAAGTAAGCATGACTGTTTGTTTTAATTGTGTCACAATTTTTTCTTTCCTTTTTTGTCTCTGTAAATTTAATTATATTATTATTTTATTATTTTTGTTTTAATTTTTTTATTTTTTATTTAGTGTTACAAAGTTTATAAAATTTGCATTCTATTCTACATAATTTACACGCACTGGGCCTGACAATTTGATTTACAAACTGATGGGTGAAGCCAAATTAACTAAAATCATTTGAGTTGATTAACTATTTTAAGTTATTTGAGTTGGTTAAAATTTTGATCCATATTTTTAAAAAGTAAAACAGGTTCAAACCAGTTAATTGATTTGGAACCATATTTTTTTCAAGTTCGTCTCCCTCACTATTTGATTGAGATCCACAATTCAGAATCTTGTTCTCTTTCATTAGTTTACATACAGATAAATTACATACATACACAAAACCAAATTCACGTGTCTAAGGCATTGGGTGTAAGAGGTCTTGAAATTCATTTATGTCAAAGGCAGAAATGTTAAAATTTTAACTAAAACTAGAAAAAAAAAACCCTAATTCACATGTCTAATCTTGTTTAAATTATATATGTATCCAATTTTATTGATGCATACCGAGGATAGTTACCTACTTATCTCTTATAGGAAACTGATATTTCTATATAAAAAATTGATATTTTCACGCGATTCCTTTCACATGAACGTGAGTGAGTCCCATCTTCATGTAAAATTGATTCATGTGAAAATATCATTTTAACATGTAAAAATATCAGTTTTCTCATTTATATTGTTATGAGTCTTATGACATACAGTATTACATAAAGATCAAACATGAGCATGAATAATTGGGAATTAGTTTTTAATTAAATTTAATATGCACGTATGGATATGTATCATGTTGTATCTATTCCATCTATGTATAGATTAAAGGCATCTATGTATAGATTAAAGGCATCTATGTATAGATTAAAGGCTTATAGCAAATAAGGAATAAGGATATTTTTCTTTTTAGAAAGAGTATAAAAGTTTATGAAAGAGTAAACATTTTAGACAGAAGATTAAAAAATAGGTGTGTAGACACTCGAAATTTTCTTTGCCTTAATACTAACCCGGTAGGAGGGCAAAACCGTCAATCAATCCAAATTCGGCCACCAATGCCAATCCTTCAACCTAAATCTGATGCCCAATACCATCAATTAAGCTCCGACAGTCAATCAGACCATCAATCAAGCTCCGACAGTCAATCGAACCATCAATCAAGCTCCGACAGTCAATCGGACCGTCAATCAAGCTCCGACAGTTAATCGGATCATCAAACTCAACCCCGGTCTCAACCCGAAAAGTCAAAATCAACCCCGGTCTCAACCCGGGAGGTAGCAATCAACCTCGGTCTCAACCTGGGAGGTATCAATCAACCCCGGTCTCAACCCGGGAAGTCAAAGTCAACCCTGGTCTCAATCCGAAAAGTCAAGATCAACCCCGGTCTCAACCTCGGTCTCAACCCGGGAGGTACCAATCAACCGAGGACATGTCAAGCTATCTCTGGTCTCAATCCGGGAAGCACAGTTTATCCTCGGCAGCAAATCGGGAAGTCAAACTCAACCCCGGTCTCAACCCGGGAAGTGCAGGTCATCCCCGGGACGTCAGGTCAACTTCAGACATCAACCTGAAGCATCACAACAACTCTAGAGCAAAACCTGGAACGACCACGTCTGCCTCAGAGACAACCCTGAGGTCAAAAGACTCGACTGGGATCCAAGTCTTGGAATCAGCTCTCGGAAGATGCCGACACTACAGGCAGCCCCGGGAGGGGTACAACGATCATTTCATCAACTCACAACCAACTTGGTCGAACGCAAGCCAAATCGATGCCGCCAAAGTCAGAATGAACCCTAACGACGATCCCGAGTGGCAACTATGCAAGACAGCTCAACGGATAAACTGCGGGAAATCGAAGACCTGGTTATGAACCCGTCTTCCTGGACCCGAAAAATGTTTTTTCCCATGTCATTGAGACACTCTCGGCGAGAGCTTTCCGAAAAGGTATTGCACGCCTCAAACGAACGCTCCGATCAAAAGTTAGAAATTTTCGACCGGACATCGCATTGCTCGGAGTGTACGTACTTTGAGACGACCAAGCCGGGCACGTGGGCCCCACCTAGGGGAGCCGCAGCTCTACTTGCTGCTGTCGCATGTAGAGTGGAGGCTCCCTGGCCTATAAATAAACATGCCCCCCCCCCCCCCGCTCATTTGAATAAAATGAAATGCAGTGAAGCCCTGTCAGTTTGATTTTTTGACTTTTACACCTCTTCCAAACCCAAATATTTTCACTCCAATACGTAGATATACCCATATACTACCTCATATCAAAAAACCACCGGTAGATTTGGACGTTTAAAGCCTATGATTTGGCAAAAAGCCCATATTGCAGTCCATTGTAAGTATTTTTACGATCAGAAAGTCAATACTACTACTTTGCACTGCTTTACACTTGCACATAAAAGTTTTATCTTCTAAATATGCCCGGAACTTAGTTCCGTGGTCGTTTTCGTCAAAAATTGATATATTTTTGTACATAAACTCCGTTTTCAACATTTCTACAATTCGAATTGATGATCCGTCAGCTCCAGCAGCTTCAGTGCACTAGCACGCATATTCTGGCAACTTCGCCAGACTGGGTTATCTTCTTAGTCCGGGTTTGGCCTTTTTCTGTACATATTTAACTATTTATGTAATAACATTTCAATTTTGTCAAGCCCGGATGTCAAATTCGAGGTAGTTTACCGCTTATATATTTACGCATATATAAGCGACTTTCACCATCACTAGTACTCCTATCAGTTCTAGTTGACTATATTTCTGTCAATATATATATATTTATATATTTTCAGTCGGCCTGGACTATTTTGTGCCCATTTTACTGCTTTTGCACATTTTCCCATACTGGGTGCTCTCCCTAGTCACTAGGTGACTACTTTCTGTCAATTTCAATTCCAGTACGGGCACTGGCGTGAAAACCCATCGCCCTTATTACTGTATATATATATATATATATATATTTCATTTCTGTCACAGCCTGGATTATTTCGTGGCTATTTATAGTTTTTTTTATATATATTTCAATTCCAGCCCGGGCTTGCGAGTGAAAATCCATTGCCCTTTTACAACTTTTATATATATAACTATATATATTGCTTTATTCAATTGCTGCATTTAACATTCATTTGTATATGAATTTGCATTGACATACCTGCGGGCGGACTAGATTTATCCGAATCTCGCCAATTCTAGCTTTTAACGGTTCAAACAGGCCCTGACAGAACCTGGAAGCTATAATGGCTGAGATTTCTTTAAATCTAGTTATTTTTATAGTTTCAGCTTCAAAAGCAACCTCGCATCCCTTAGATCGCTATCTAGTGGGAACGAGACGCTTTAGCCACACGCAGCCAGGATTTACTGATGAATCCTTGGTTCCATTGCGACGTGATGATACATACATTTATTTCTGTACAAATTTGAACTGTGCAGGTTTTCTAGCCACTCACACGTGAGCCTAGGAATCGTGGGATTCATGATCAAACTGATCAGAATCTAATTCCCACGATGGACAAACTCCGATTTACAGATGTTCCCTGCCAGTTTTTCTGTAAAATGTACATGCACAGACCTTAAAATGGTTATCCGGATTTAAGGTCTCAACATAGTGAAAATATGGATTGTCGTGTCAGCGTCCCTCCGATGGTTTTCATACCCATGAGGAGACCGACTCTTTATATTTTTGTGGTCGAGGATGCTTCGCAGCTCGATAAATCACCACTTGCATGCAGCCTTAAGGCTATAAAGATAAAATTGAAAGTAGCAATATGCTTCAATTCCTATGTCAACGTATGGGTTTGATAAAACCAGTTTTCAAAACATCACTACCAATTCAATTCAAAAGCTTTTGCAAATCAAATTAAATGTTTTTTTGCAAATCAAATCAAAGACTGATTTTCAAAATCAAATCAAACCCTTCATATATAGGCTCAACGAAGTCTGTCAAAGCTTTCAATCAATCAAAAGGCCTAATTTTCAAATAGCATTCACTCACGCATTCTAGTTTTAAGGGAAATATTGAAAAGATTGTGGTACCGTGCTTACACGGGAGTCGTGGGGTGCCTAACACCTTCCCCACACTTAACCAAGCCCCCGAACTCAAAAACTCTATTTTCAAAGATCAAGTTTTGATAGTGTCCAGCAATTGGGCCTCTTTTCAAATCAAATTCGGTTGAGTTAGTACAACCATTTTCAAAACTACCAACTGGCGACTCTGTTTAAATCAAATCGTCGACATATACACATGTTGGCCTCTTTCCTAAAAACCCTTCAAAACCTTTTTTTTCAATAAAAAGAATAAGGGTAGAGATAACTTAGGAAGATCGATTTGAGGAAAACCGAGTTATAAACCGACCCGCGGTATTTCTTAAATTTTCCAACGTCGACAGGTGGCGACTCTGCTGGGGCCAGTAGAGGGCTTAGGCCGCTTTCAATCTTTTCAAACATTTCCCTTTCAAAATTATTGAATGCGTAAAATCATGCGTCTCCACAGTCAATGGATGAGTGAATGCTGCGTCTTTCATTGAATGTATGAATGTTATGCCTTTACATTGAATGAATGAGAATGAATGCTTTAAGTGCTTCGCACCCATATTAGTGTTTCACACAAACTGTCATTACATAAATAAGTGGTGAAGCCGATGTATGTGAATGTATACTGTGAGTCCCTCCACCATGAGGCCAACCCAGTCGGTGATAAGTAAGGACTCTGGGGACGACTAAGTCTCCGGGGCTGCCTCCTGAAAATGCACCACCCAGATTTGCTTCAGTTGAAAGATCAGATTAACTTCCCTTCTAGTAAATTGCGATGGTCTGGGAACCTTCATGCTGAAACAAAAGCCGCGAGAGTAACCTAGGATAGGTCAGCTTCTGATTAACCGAATCCAACGGGATGCTTCTTCATGCCTTCTTCTTTCAATTCCATGTCAAGTCTCCAATTACTGAGGAGCACAATGTAAATGACAATAATGAAAGATTTACTTTCCTATCAAATATCCTGTCATCATGCCATCAAAACAACTAACCTCGGTTTTGCAGGATAAACTTAAAACACACATCATAAATGCATCCAGTCATTACCTACCACAGGAAACTGACACTCCTACGCTTTGGTGTAGGTAGGGAAAAATTGGTCCCATCACCAGGTCAAAGGCCAGAAAAGCACCCAGTCCATCTACGGACATGGCTTCAAATGCTTCACCAGAATCCACCCCTGTGTCTAGGGAAGAGTTCGAAGGATTGAAAAATCAAATAACCAAGCTAGCCGGTTTCCTTCGAGAGCAAAGCAAGGCCTTCAAAGAGAAACAATCTCACACTCATCTAGAACCAGGAGCATCTGGTAGTGGTGCTGGCGGTCAAGATACAGAAAAGGCCGAAACTCAGATCCCTGGACCCCAGAACCAGGATACAATCAACAAAACTCCAGAAATCACCATCCTAAGCAAAGAAAAGGAAGCTGGTGACATTCTCAAGAAAATGCAACAAATGGAAGAAACCCTCCGGTCCATCAAAGGGACTGGGGCATTTGGCAATGTCAACTACTTAGATCTATGCATATTCCCCGGGGCTCGTTATCCTGAGAAATTCAGAACCCCCGAGTTCGAGAAATATGATGGGTTGGGAGATCCATACACACATCTGAAAGTTTTCATCGGAGAACTCGGATCCTATGCTGAGGACGGGAAACTTCGAATGCAGCTATTTCAGAAGAGTTTAACTGGAGAAGCCAGAGCCTGGTATGCCCGTCTGGACAACTCCAAAATCCACAGTTGGGAAGAATTGGCCCATGCCTTCCTCAGCCAGTACAGTTTTCAATCTCAGCTAGCTCCAGATCGGTATCAAATTACCAAAATCAAGAAGAATAACACTGAATCATTCAGAGAATATGCCCAGCAATGGAGACGGGTCGTAGCACAAGTCACCCCCGCCATGACAGAATCTGAAATAGTCATAACTTTCATCTATATTCAGGAAGCTCATTCTTATGAAAGGGTCCTGGAAGGCATAGGGAAACCTTTCTCTAAAATGATCAAATATGGCGAAATGGCCGAAATGGGACTCAAGTCCAAAAAAATAAAAGACCTAACGGCACTCGAAGCTGTTGCTGAGCATATCCAATCCTGAAATTACGGGAGTAATCCCCGGAGGGTCCATAAAAAGAAAGATGAAGAAGTTTCCTTGGTGTTACAAGGACAAAATTCAAGTAGTAATTCAAACAATACACCCATTCAAAGGAGGAACTATACCCCTTTCCAAGCTGCAACACAGCCTTCAAATCCTCCATTCCAAAAAAATATGGAGGTCAGACGCAGAAGGACTTTCACCCTACTAGGGGATTCACTCGAGAACGTCTTCAAACTTCTGACAGCTCAGAAGAAGATTGGTCAACTCCTTCCACCAACTAACACTAATGCAAGGAACTTCGACCCTAGCAAGAAATGTGCTTATCATTCCGGATCACCGGGCTATGACACTCAAGACTGTTGGTCTCTTAAGCAAAAAATCCAAGATTTGATTGATAATGGAGAAATTGTGGTCACAAAGCCCGATCAACCGCATGTCCAAGATAACCCTCTCCCACAGCACAAGGAGGAGAGTGTTAACATGATCAACACTTCAAGTGGAGAAGGATCCAAATACCTCTGCTATGTTGAAGAATCAACTCAATCCAACAACCTCAACCCAATGAGTTGGGAAGATTTTGAAAAATAATTCCTGATAGAGCAAGAAATAAAGTCTATCAAGGAACAAGTCGAGCAGTTGGCTGAACTGGTCGTCTACCAACATCAACTCACCAGAAAGATGTTGAAGCAAATCCATCAATCTATTGGCATTCGCTCTCCTCCAGCGGAAGTTAATTCTAATCAAGATCATAGCCGGACTTATGAGCTTACACCCTGGACTGACAATGGGATCGAAGAAGCAAGTGTCCAAGCAGATAGGAAATTCCTATTTCGAAGGAATTTCACCAATTTGAACCAGTCAATGGAAGAAATCCTGCAAATGATGATCAACGAGGGAATGGTTGAAAACTTCTTACCTCCGCTGAACCCTCAATACAGAAAATTCAAACTTGACCAAACATGTCATTACCATTCCAACTCTCCTGGCCATGATATAGAAGAATGATGGGCACTTCATAACCTAATTCAAGACCTGATTGAGAAAGGTGACCTAATCAGAGGAAATCAAATCCTCGACATGACAGATAAAGATAGCCTCTGGATCCCAGATGCATGGTATCAGGACACCATGGCTGTCATATCCTGCGATAAAGAATCAATTATCACACCCCTGGAACTGACAGGCAAAGGGGTCCAAGACAAACAAAATCCTGTGAAGGTGGCTGCACCTCAGCCTCTAATCTTGCCCTTCAGGCCTCAATATCCAATCCTCAGTCTGAAGAAGGTCCCATGGAACTACGGGGACATTGAAAGCTCTACTTCAAACAACATTTCCATCCTGTCAAAGGATAATCCATTGTACCTGCCTCAGCGGGTGATTAAACCAATTACCAAAGCAAAAGAAAGGGTGGCTGAAGAAAGGATAAAAGAGTCCCTCAAAAAGATGGGACACAATGAAATCAAGATAGTGCAAAGCTTGAAAGACGCACCCAAGCAAATATCCATCCTGGACTTGGTCCTATCATCAGAGGATCACCGCAATATCCTAGTGAAGGTACTAGAAGAAGCTCATCTGCCATACACGGTAGACACAAAGAAATTCCGTCACATGATAGAACATATTTTCAACAACAATGTGATTTCCTTCACAGACGATGATATCCCGGCTGAGGGAAGGGGCCACCACAAGTCCTTGCATATAGTCGTTATGTCCTCCGGATACGTGATCGGAGGAGTGCTTATTGATGGAGTATCTTCCCTCAACATTTGTCCACATGACATGTTGGAAAGGATGAAGATCAATCCAAACCGGATCAAAGCCAGTCACATGGTTATTCGGGCTTTCGATGGATCTTGCCGCCAGGCTATGGGGGAAATCGAGCTTCCTCTAGAAATTGGTCCACACACCTTCTACGTATCTTTCTAGGTGCTCAACATAGCCACCGAATACAACTTATTGTTGGGCAGGCCATGGATCCATATGGCCGGGGCTGTTCCATCCACCCTCCATCAGCAACTCAAGTACATTATCAACGGCAGCCTCATCACAGTGAATGCTGAACCGAAATACCCTACCCACATACATGGGGACATGTCAGTTATTAGCCTGGATGTCGGGGTTGAGCCTGTAAGCTTTCAAGCTCTCGAGGTGAGCGATATTCAATATCTACCAATTGGAGCACCAGCCCTAAAGCCTAAAATTTCCACTGAAGTAATGACAGTGGGCCAAGAAATGGTAGCTGCGGGTTTCCAGCCAGGAGAAAGGTTAGGAAAAAACAAGCACGACATTAAGATGCCAATCCAAATCCCAAGTCAGATGGGAAGAGCATGATTGGGATTTTCATCCGGGTCAAACCACCGGAATCCACACAAACATCCCAAAGCACAAGCCTCCACAATTCTGCTCCCAAACCTCACAAATACCGGATGAGGAAACCTGTGAGAAATATCCCGACTATAGTATCGGCCATACTGTTTCCTCCGGTCATACCTGTCCATGAAAGGAAAGCCCTCAAGCCTGAGGCAGATATCGAAAAGGGAAAAGAAAAGATCCTGTACGAAGGACGAGACCCATTCGCTAACATGAAAGTCATTATCAACTACGAGGGGATGATTGATGAACTCCCAGATAGTGACGACGAAAATTGTGCTCACTTTCCTCGCAGCCAACAGAGGAGCAATCCCCAGAAAAGCCTCGGCCATATCCTAAAGGATGTCTCAGTTGTCATTCAAGACGAGACAGACGAGCACACTTCCAGCATCCTCCCTATCCATGAGGATCTAACCCTGGATAATTGGAGCAGTGTCCCTTGCCTCAGTCGAAAAGGGTAAAGGGGCAGACAGTCAATCAGCCCTTATTCATGCTTTTATTTACTGCTTACTTTTGATTGCACAGCTAGAGCAGTAACTTTTATCATGCTTTACAAATGCTATGTGTATTTAAGCAGTTGTATATATTAATGAAAACATTTTTGTTTTCAGGACCCAAGCATTGGATATGTGTGTCTCTGCTGATGAGATGCCAACCTGTCAACATAACCCCAACCATGATGCAAGATTGAGCTTTGACTTGACGGATCTTGATCAAGAGGAGGAAGATGACTATGAGGTGCCAGAGAAGATCAAAGAATGGGTCAAAGACAAACTTAAACCAAACCTCGACCAAACCTCCACCATCAACATAGGAACCTCTGAAACCATCAAAGAAATCCAAACAGGTTTAGACCTCACCTCAGATCAAAAAGCCGACCTGATCAAACTCCTGACACAGTACCAGGATGTATTTGCATGGTCGCATGAAGACATGATCGGTCTATCCACAGACATTGTCATCCATCGGATGCCATCAAAGAAGGGTTCAAACCAATCAAACAAAAGCTCAGACGATTGAAACCTGAGTAGAGTCTCAAAGTCAAAGAAAAAATCGTTAAGCAATTCAAAGTCGGGATCATCATGGTATCAACATATCCGGAATGGCTATCAAACATAGTCCCCATGCCTAAAACAGGAGGGAAGGTACGAGTCTGCGTGGATTACCGGTATCTAAACAAAGCCTGCCTCAAGGACAATTTCCCGATACCTTTTATCCACATCTTGATTGATAATACTGCACAGTACGACATGTATTCCTTCGTAGACTGCTTTGCTAGTTACCATCAAATCATGGTTGCTGAAGAAGATCGGGAGAAAATAGCTTTTATCACTCCCTGGGGAACTTTTTGCTACCGACGACTATCCTTCGGCCTCATCAATGCCGAAGCAACGTATCAGCGAGCCATGATGGCCCTCTTTCATGATATGATGCACAAAGAAATAGAAGTCTATGTTGACGACATCATCATCAAATCCCGGAGGGAGGATGATCACATAGACCATCTCAGGAAGCTGTTCAACAGGTTGCGCAAGTACAACCTCAAGCTAAATCCTGCCAAATGCGCTTTTGGCGTCAAGGCAGGCAAACTGCTAGGATTCCTGGTGAGCAATCGGGGCATTAAGTTAGACCCTGCCAAGATCAAAGCCATTTCTGAAATGCCCGTGCCTCGTATAGAGAAGGAGATACGAGGATTCCTAGGAAGGATCAACTTCATAAGTCGATTCATTTCCCAGTTCAGCAAAGGATCGCCAGGTCTTACAACAAGAAAGTTCGAATTCGATAATTCAAAGAAAACGATTTGGTGATAAAAAAAAATCCTGGCCAATCAGGATGAAGCCAAAGGAAAATTTTTCCCAAATTGGGAAGGCCCTTTCATTGTCAAGGAAGTGCTGACAGGGGGAGCCATCAGGCTACAAGAAATGGACGGAAACGAATTTCCCCAACTCATTAATTCAGACACCGTGAAAAGGTACTACGTCTGAAGCACATGCATACCTGCATCCGGGTCCTACAAATCAAATCAGGTTCGGCTTTTCACTAGAGAAGCATGAACTACGAATGACCTGATCTCCCTTAATCAGGAGTACATAGGCAACCATTTATGGTGCGATGAAATTAAGCAAAAATCCAAAGAACTTGCAAATTCCAGCATCAAATTCTAAAGCTCATCGAACTAAATTCAAACCCCAGATAAACTCTTTTCAAACCTCTTCAACCAGAACTACGAATGACTTGATCTCCCTTAACCCGGAAGTACGTTGGCAGCCCTCTACGACGTGGTTTGACCCTCAAGAAAAAAAAACAAAAAAAAATGGAAGACCAGTTCCAAGACACCGAAGACAAATAAAAGCTAAATACTGTCAAGCTGTCTGGCTACCAGACCCATTTGAGGAACTCCCTTGGCACCTCAACTGTCAGTCCATCAAGGAGAAGCTCAAAATGCATCAACAATTGCGAGTTATGACGGAAGTGGTAATCACTCAGCGATGATAATACATATCAAAGCAGGGAAGTATCTCAAAAATATATTTCTCTGATATATAAACTGCTTTATATACATAGTGCCCTGTACATGACAAAAATGGTTGATCTAGTCTGTTCAGGAAAAATAAAGCTAGTCTATGGACCCAAGGACAAGCGGGTCAGCAATGCTAGCATGACATCTCTCTTTGAAGATGGAGGAGCATTTGTAAGAGTAGTCCACTCAGCCTCCATACGGCTAAGAACATCCACAGTCATCTGCAAGGTGGCACTGTGGTCATCAATGTAAGCGCTCATCTCGGTAATCAAACCATAGGTGTAAGATCGGAGAGCAGTACTATCAGCAATGTGGAAATCATGGGAAGCGATAGCCTCATCCCTCTCTGTAAAAGCTGCATCCAGAGAAATCAAAGTCTCCTCAATCTCAACATATACTGCATCTTTGGCTGAGCGAACCTCGTCTCGCTCCACAATGGCGGTATCCAAAGCAGAGCGAAGCTCCTCCCGCTCAATAAATCCAATATCCAACGCGGTCCTGAGACCATCCCTCTCAGCAAAAGCTAAATCCCTGCCAGACAAGGCAGCCAACATCTGCGCTCTAGCTGAGTCTCTCTCAAAGGTCATCCTGAATAGAGAATCTGAAAAAGCTGGATCTATTCCTATGGGAATAACCGGCGGATCACTAATCAAAGCTACCACCAAATCTGCGAACAGCTCATCCTCATTAGGTGAATCGGGATCCTCCATGGGCTCCTCCTCGTCAGAATCTGCAAGCGGAAGTAAATGAAGCTCTGCTACTGCAACTGCAGTCTCTGCCTCTAACCATGCAGAATACTCCAGAGAACGACTCGGATGTCTACTGGAGAACTCAGCCCTCTCCCTGTGAGTCCAACACTCATAGACTCTAACCAAGTCGGCCGGTGACATCGATGAAGCCAACATCCTCTGATCAGCAGAATCCTCAAAGAGATACATACTCTGCCACTGATCAAACTGCTCCATGACTGCCAATGGACGGTAGGTAGTCAACCCTCTCAGTCCTGCCAGAGGCAAATAATCCATGCCAGATGCATGAGTAAGAAGCTGAACGGGGTCGCCATCCCTAAGTATGACAAAACTGCGAACGGATGCTCAATATCTGACAAAAATGCTAACCAGGACTCTGAGTCGACGCAATCAGGCGAACGGAAGGAGTAAACTGAGGATATCTCGTGGCTAAAACAATAGGCATGAGTTCTAAAGGATCTAATCGATCATATGTGTGACATCAACCACATATACAGCACGACCGAGCTACCCCGAAAAAACCCCGCTGGATGGGTACTGCAATAGGTGAGCGACCTCAGTGTCTCTGCCAAGATCATAGGGATAATGGTACTACCCTGCCTAAGGGCTCTGACTACAACCACCAATCCCACATCAAGGTGATCTAAACGCAATGGCATGTAAACATACACCACAATGCACATCAACAACATGTCTATCCTGGCTGTCTGCCAATCCTCTGCGAAAATAATGGAATCTCTGACATGACGGTCGTAGCTATCAAGCTCACCATAGCGCTCTATCAAGAAGTCAAGGGAGATCACATGCCCTGAAATGATCTTAGCCATGACTATGCTCTGCCGAAGACCGGACAGTCGAGTAAACGGTCTCCGCATATTACTGATAGCAGTTCGAGCACACAGTGACTCTAAATCCAAGCCAGTAAATCTCTGGTACTCCTCCAGAGTAGGCAAAAGCTCACACCGCCCAATGCGGAATACCTGTCTCTCCAGCACCCATAAGGGTAGGACGCCATCAGTAAAGCCGTCTGGAACCCTAAAATCTACAAGGGCCATCGAATGCCCCAGCATCTTTCCAACTGTCCCCCTAACTGGAAAGGGCAGACTATCATACCATGACCGCAACGATGTAGCCACCTCTGACCGTGGCAAATGCACTATATGGCTAACTACAGACGTCGTCATCTGTAGCACCGTATCACAAGACTGTCCAGAGGTCAAGTCAAATCGCAACTTTCTGAATGCATACACATGATACATGCATGATGACAATGATATAAACATGGTGCAGCAGATAAAGATGACATAAATATCTATAAAAAGCTATCTACTGCATACATCGTCCCTATATCCTGGTACAAAGTGAAAGGAAGAATATAGGGAAATGGGTCACCACCACCCAACAAATATAGTGGTCTATCAAAATGATGGCACAGACGCCGAATAGCCAAAACAGTGGCTAACCAAAAATATAGCTGCCATAGCTATCATAGAAAATCAAAGACCTCGGTATCAAACCGATCAACCTGCTCCAGATCCTCTGTCTGCACAAATCTGCTGGGATCAGGAATATCTGGGCGGTATAAGGGAGGATCTGCCCCTATATAACTACTACTGAATGGACCTGAAGAGGCTGCTCTAGAGCTGGATGGGTCAAATGAAGATGCCTCTGATGGATCTCAGCTAAGGTACTTGATAAAGAAACGAGCCTGGTCTAACTCCCTGGTCAGATGTGCTATCTAGTCTGCATGAGTAGGCTCTCTAATACAATCTATCCAGTTCGTCATCATCACGAACCCCGACACCATGTCTACCATAAAATGGGTGGCACGAGTCTGAGCCCCAATAGTGCGAGGACTCCACCAACTGTAAAAGGTGGCCTGGCTGTATGGGCCCTTTGATAGATCAAAGCCGTCTATACCCTCCAAAGGGATGTCTGTCAAAGGCACGGACAATGGCCAATGATGCCAAGCAAGAGGAGCAATGGGAATGCAGATCTCCCCTGTAATGCTCCAAATGGCACGCTCTCCAAGATAGAGCTCCCAACCTCCCTCTGTCAACATAGGGACTCTGTGGGTCGATAAGCCAAACTCCCGACCAGTGGGGAAACCTCCATCAAATTCGACGGTCAAGTGCTCGAATGTGTACGGCGTCCAGGTGATCGAGCCCACTGTCAAAAGCTCCAACTGCAGACGGGCATAAGTGAATCCCTCAGCAACAGGGACCTCCGTTAAAATGAAGTGGTGCCATCTCCGTCCACATGGATAGTTCTCCAGACCTAATGCTGAAACGGGTCGTAGGCAAGGAAGCCTCTCAAATGCCCAAAGCTATCCATGTAAATATCAAAAGTCCTCAGTGACCAAGACTGCCAAAAATAAGTGCAGAAATCAAAAAGGTACAAAAAGATGTACTCACCAACAAAAACTGATGGAATCCTAACCAAGCCTCCGTCACACCCTCCGAAAGCAGGCGCATGCCCCGGAGAAAATAGGCAAAGGTATAGGAGCCCCAATCAAAGTCACTGAGGCGCTCTACATGCTGAGTGGAGCTGATCAAAGCAAAGAACACCGTCGACGAGTTGTCTGCCACAAAATAACCCCTGATGATCGACAAAAATAATCGCCTCAGAATGCGATCTCTAGCCTTCCGATCATCAGGCGGAGGCAACTGCAAAGTCCCGTCCTGGGTGTCTATACTCAAGGGACTAGATCGGACTGCCTGACCCTTGAATGCCGAATGAGGGACTCCCAACAGGGATCTAACTGAACTGGGCGAAATGTCAGACACGACAGGCACTGTCTCACCCTCAAACTCAATGCCAGTGATAAAGCTCCAGTTCATAGGAGTCATCATCACCTCACAATCAAGCAGATGAAGGGACTGAGTCTTGTGGAACCAGCGCTCAGACAAAGCCCTCATATACCCCCAAGGGCAACAGCGGGGCAGGATCGAGAAGAAGGCCTGAAATCCCCAGCCATCCACGATCTCCTTGTAATCCTCGTGCAGAGTCTGATAGAGGGAGTGCACACTAAACCAGTTCCCTCGAGACTGTGTCAAGCCAGGGACCTGCATCAAAAATCAACCCATGTCAAAAACCTGTGCCTCGAGAATGGCCAAAAGATGGGAAAAGAGTCCAGAGAGAAGAAAGACTTCAAGTCACCTCGTTGGCCTGAAGATATCTTGAAGGATGGCTACTCAAGTCGCCCAACAACTCCTGTGTCTGCACAGCAATGCCCGACACTTCCGCACGTGGAACCTGAGCTGGAACAGGAGCAACAAAAGTAGCCTCCTCGTCATCAATGTCAATGGGCTGCTCGTCCTGGGCTGGACGTATCCTGCTCTCTACCAATCTGCGAGGCGTCCTAGCTGGACGGGCCTATGGGACGGCAGAAGCCCTCCTCCGTCTAACGCCTGATGAAACCCCGATAGAGCTACCGGGTCTATCGCGATCCATCGCATAAACCAGTACTCGAAATTACCTCAGACAGAGTGTGGTAAGCCTAAAACCTGTGGTTTATTAATTAATCAATCCAGCATATATATCTAAGTCCTAAAATATGCATGAGTCCATCAAAAATACCCCGTACAGTTAAAACTGCATGTTTTCAAAATCCCAGAAGCTCAAAACCTGCATTGGGTCAGTAAAAAACTCCCCATAC
This sequence comes from Panax stipuleanatus, assembly GCA_020205555.1. Lineage (NCBI taxonomy): Eukaryota > Viridiplantae > Streptophyta > Magnoliopsida > Apiales > Araliaceae > Panax > Panax stipuleanatus. The sequence goes on from CM035123.1 coordinate 91,240,899, forward strand.
AGTCAAAATGCATGCTTTTCAAAACCTAAGATTTTGAAAAAATTTCGCCAGAGTCTCCTTTGTAAAATGGACTGTCCACATGCATATAGGCATGTCTAGGTAGCCATTCAGTAGCACACCTACCCAAAAATAGAAACAGTTCATATTTACTGAAAAAATTAAAAACCAGCCTCATATGGTCTCCAAAATACCATAGGCATTTTTAGTTAAAAGTCCAGGCTCACTAGGCCTCAAAAAGGATGACTAAACTTCGGGTACTCACTAGTTGAAAGTTCGGGTTCTGACCGAAGTAGTTTCAGCCGTTGGCTCAGCCCCAGCAAAGTTCGGGTACTTTCCAAAGGAGTTTCAGCCGTTGGCTCAACCCCAGCGAAGTTCGGGTTCTGACCGAAGCAGTTTCAGCCGTTGGCTCAACCCCAGTGAAGTTTGGGTTCTGATCGAAGCAATTTCAGCCATTGGCTCAACCCCAGCGAAGCATCGGGTACTGACCGGTGACAACTCAGCCGTTGGTTCCAGTTCAGCGAAGTTCGGGTACTGACCGAAGCAGTCTCAGCCGTTGGCTCAACCTGATAAGTGATTTTTATGACCACTTATTCGGATAGTAACCGACTTGTTCTGTTGTCAAAACTCAAGTATTCCTGTGCTTTTCATATGTTTTTCCTTTGTTTTGTGATTTTCAGGTTTAGGAACTCTCCGAGTGTAAATTGAGCTTAAAAGGATAAAGATAGCCTAAATGGGGCAACGCACAGAAAGTGGCTTAAGGCATGAAGATGGCATGGGTGATGAGGCAATAGAGTGTGAGGCCACGAGGATCAAAAGAGGTTAGATTGCCAGGCGTGGGAAGTTGTCAAGTGAATACGGCAAGAGAAGCCATGTGCAGCCAACCTAAAAATAAATATTTAGACAAAATAAATTATTTTATTTTTATTATCATTATTTTGTATTCAATAAATATTTAGACAAAATAGGTACACAACTTTTGCACCAAAAAAAAAGAAGAAAAAACATAATACAAAATAATAATAATAATAATAATTATTATATATTAGTGTTATATTAAATTAATTGCTAGAATTATGTTAGTGAATTTTAAATGAGATGAATAGAGTTAGGTTAGTGACTTTTAAGTGAGATAGTTAAAGTTAGGTTAGTGACTAACTAATCTAAATTGATAAGGGTATCCTCCCTTTATCAATTTAGTCCATCTAATTAATTTTTGACTTGAGAAGGACTCAAACTATGTCATTGTATCAAACTGACCTTTTTATTTTTATTTCATACATTAACATCCACTTTTGAGATGGAACATTGGAACTAGTGAAGTAATTTAGAAGAACTTTCAAAAATACCCTTTTAAATTGGTCACCGGATAATTTATTTTTATTTTTTTTAAAAAGGAATGTTTTGATACACAGTCATAATTTAGGTCCTTTTTAAGATAAATCACTTCAGGAGGATATTTCTGGATGCCCCCTTTCTCTAGGTATTTGTTTTTTCTAGGTATCATATTTGAAATGTGGCAGAAAGTAAGCAAGACTTGAGCAATGGCAGCTTCTGCCAAATCTCTACCTAACCAATGTGAGGATTGGACAGTTGTTTTGCCCCGTCGCAACAAACAGAGAAAAAATTTCCCCCAAATCAAATCTTCTGAACAGCAGCAACAAGAAAAACAATGGGTTCCTACTGACATTGAATCTGACCCCAAGAGAGAGTCAACATTGATGCAGAAGATGCAAATATACATTAAGAAACTCCAAGACTCTCACTTCTATCATACGTTATTGAAACAAATCGAGACTCAGATTTTGGAATACTTCCTCAAGGTTTTGGGTGCTGAATCAAACATGCCGATGGTGATATATGGTATTGGTAGCATCGAATCATTTGAACCCCCGCGTTTACAACTGAGTCTTGCAATACTGATGAAGAGAAGGTTCAGTTGGATTGGTACCATAGACGTCTTTGATCCAATTTTATCTTTGACAGAATCTAGGGTTTTGGAAGCTCTTGGGTGTTCCGTGTTATCAGTTAATGAATTAGGTAGAAGGCAAGCTCTAAGACCGACTCTGTTCTTCATGCCGCATTGTGAGGCAGAGTTATATGACAATCTCCTACAGGCGAATTGGAGAGGTGATATGTTAAATCGAATTGTACTATTTGGAAACAGCTTTGTGGCGTATCAGAATCATGGGTTGATTGTTAATAACTCAACAGTGATTGATTCGAGGCAGCATATATTGGCTGTTAGGAGGTTTGCTAAGGAGTTTGAGGTCAGCACGGTTTCAGATGATTGTTTTCGAGCTTTTAATGGTTCGAGTTGGCATTTCTTTAGCCTTGATCCTGAATCAGAATTGCTGTCCGTTTAGTTATGATTAAATTATTACCTTCTTTTTCTTTTTCGTTTTCTTTTTTCTAAATTGAAAGGGTATGACAATTGATCAATTCTTTCCATTTTCACCATGATAACTTATACAACATGATTCCTTGTAGCCTTCCCTTGCATATGAAATCTTGTGCGAGAGAAGGGTTGTTAAATTGATAGATATTGGTGATATTAAAGTTTGAAGTAATGATTTATCTTAATGTACTTGCCTTTCTTTGTGATTTTTGTGTTACTGACTCTGGATTTGCTACGAGTTTAGCACGCTCTTTACTTTCTAAAATTGAGGTTTGATACCTGTTGATATGTGCCCGACCTGCTGTTCTTGAGCGTATTGACTTGATTTGGTGTGTATAGTTTGACTGCTTATGTTTTGGATCCCAACTCTTTCTAGAGTTTTTGTTTGTGTGTATTCCTTATCGCCAACTCTCTCTCTCTCTCTCTTTATATATATATATGTATATATATATATATATATATCTAATTGTTAAGTTCCTAGCTTTAATTTGAATTTATCAATTGTTGGTACTTGTTGTATAATAGTTATTGGTTTTGAATTTGGGGGTAAAAATATAGGTACTCAAAATTGACTCTCCATATTTGTGGTATACAACTGTAAAATATTTAAGCACTCCGTTCAATTTTTTAATACTTCTTTTAGTCACTCCAAATCCTTGTTGCGCACCATATTTCCAATAGTATTCATAAACCTCATGAACATTGTCAAACACCATATGTAATTTGGGCTCTTCCACTATTTGATTGTTCCGTTTTCCTTTCTCTTCGATTTCATCATCCCTTTCGTTGTTAGACGGGTCATCTACGCCAATATCCATATTTGTAGAGCTAATATCTCTTTCCGATTCCATTGGTAAAACTTACACACCACTATAAAAACTGAAAATGAACTTTTGTTAATATATGTACTTTAAGAAACGCATCAATAACAAAAGAGATAGGTGAAAAGATTTATATGTACTTTAAGAAAAGCAGCACTCCAAATCTTTTTGTTTTGACTAATAGGAAAAGTTTTGCTCACACAATCAAAATTGGACGAAAAAATTAAAAGAAAAACAAAAGCGCAATTTCACATACATTATACATAGAGGCTTGAAATCATAGATTTTGAAGGAGAAGGATAAAAACAGGTACCAGTAACCTAGAAACATAGTAATCGAGCATCAAATATAGAAAGACTGAATATTTTTACCGTTTGCGTTATCAATCCGAAGGATTGAAGCTGGTATTGTTGTAGCAGACGGATACCCTAGAACGCTCCCCTTTGCCTTTTCTTTTCAATTATAGTGCGAGAAATAATTTCAGCCTTCGATTCCAATCAAAGCTGCCTCATAAAAGAGAAAGGGGGAAGAAAAGAAAGACGGTTTGGGAGAGGGGAAGGGGGAGGGGGAGGGCGAGGGGGAGGGGGAGGGGTGGGGATGGGGTGGGTGCCGGGTGCCCAGGCTGCGTGGGAAGGCCAAAGAATTAAAAAAAAAAAAGTTAAACGGCACCAGCCGGTGTGTTTCGACAAGGAGGGTGGAGAACAGAGGTACGCATAGATTTATCATAAAAGATTTTTCGGGGCTGTATATGCTGCACAAAAAAAGCCTACATACATTGCACCTGCCCTCACCCTAAGCCCAACCTCCTAGGTTTTTAAGATTAGGTTCCGTTGCTATTTTTCAATTCCAGGGTTTTTGACAAGCCACCTTTTTCCCATCACTCTACTACTGTACTCCATTTCTACCAAAATCACAAAATTAGTCAGATCCAGCCATGGAATTGTTCAACAACTAGGGTTTTGTGGTTGCTTAAATTCCTAAGTTATATCAGTTATCAATTCAGCTGTAACAATGGCGACCACAAACTCGATGATAACGATGACCCGACGCAGCTTGTTCAGAAGCTCCCTCCGCTGGTCAAGAAATCCCCGGATCCCGCTCCAGCTGCGGCAGTTGCTCAGTCGGCTAAGTCCACTAAGCTGCCCTCCAAGCCTCTCCCTCCTGCTCAGGCTGGTAAGAATCCTATGTTCTTCTTATTCTTATAAAATCAGATTGGTTATGGGATGTGTAATTTATTGTGTGTACATATATATATGTATATATATATGTATATTTCTTGTTGTTTTGGTAGAAAAATGAAGTGAAATGAAGCTTTATGTGAAATGTTTATCAATACATTAGTTGGTACAAGCTAAGAATGCAAGTATTTCTATATGTATAGTTCTAGTTGTTTGGTATTGGGTTCCTAAGAATGCAAGTTCTCTATTGGCAAGTACACTATTGTAGTTTTTGTTTATGCACTTTTTCATTGACATCTATTCCAGCTCAGTAGGCGTAAAATCTGTTTCGACTGATCATATAAGATTTATTTTTCGTTTGATGTTTTAATGTGTAATTATCTTAGTTATGGAGATAACTACATCCGTAATTTGAAATTAACCTGTTGTGGTTAACAAATTTTGATTAGTGAGGGAGGGCAGGACTGATGGTCAGCGTGGAGGAGGGCGTACTGGTGGACGTGGAACTGGCTGTGGTCGTGGTGGACGATTTGGCCGAGATTCAGCTGATGATGAGAATCCATTCAGCAGCAACAACGGGTTTTCTTTAGGGCACAGACAACCTGAAGAAGGTGATTTAGAAAAGTCCTCTGAAAGAAGAGGTTATGGTGGGCCTCGTGGGTCTTTTCGTGGGGGTCCTCGTGGTGGTCGTTGTGGTGGTTATAATAACAGAGAAGTTGCAGAAGAGGAACGCACTCTAAGGGTATATGAACGCCATAGTGGGACTGGCCTTTAATCGCTTCTACAAATAAGTTTCTTACATTATGTACTTATTTTACTGGTTATTTATGTTATGATATCAGGACTATGTATTTGATTCCACCAATAAATTGTGCTGTCATTGCAGAAATGAGTTTATTAAACGTGATGGTGCTGATCGGGGCAACTGGGGTACTCCCACTGATGATATCACCCCGTGAGAATTCTGTTATGAACTCCTTGGTTTGGATTAGAATTTTTAGACATCTTATATAATTATGATTTTTCATTTGAGGTTATTCTATAATTTTTTTAATCTCATTCTCATATCTAGGGAGAGAGAAGAGCCTGTTAATGAAGGTGAAAAAATTGTTGATTCTGAAAAGCAATTGGGGCAGGAAGATGTTGGCGATGCCAACAAGGAGAATCCTGTGACTGTGCCAGAAGAGAAGGAGCCCAAGGATAAGGTGAATATTTCTCTCATTATTTTGTTTCCTAAATCCTTCATGATACCATTTTGTGAAATGTCATGTTGTTGCAAGTAAAGAGTTTGAAGAAGAGAAAACTGTTGATGTTTGAACATTTGAGCTGAGTGTTAAAATTAGGAAATTCTTACTTTTATTCCATCTTATTTTAAATGTACAACATAAACCTACATTTGAATGAACCGGATAAATAAATTATTGCTTTGTAATAAGAAAAGCTATCCATACTTTTATTCCATTTGCCTGTTCTGTTATACCACGTATTGCTTCGAACTTTATGATGATTTGTGAAACTGTGCAATGAGTTATGAGTGACCCAGCAGATGTACGCAAGCTTGCCGTGGAGGGTTTGGATAATTTAGTAAAAATTGATTGTTTATGGTTTAGCAAGCTGTGTATAAGAAATGTAGAAACCTGAATAGTCATGAAGAAAGTAACAATAGCTGACATGCTAAAGAGGCTCAGTTGAGTTTTGAGGTAGCTCTTTAACAGTTTGGTGTGACGTCAACTATTTATTAAAGATGTCGCTGAGTTACTGATTTATTATGCGACTTTTGCTATTTGATATTGTTGATTCCTCTCTTGCTTTGTATTTCAATTTACTCTTTAGTGTTACTGATGGTTAGTTTTATTGAGACGTCTTTGCCTTTTGGCCAAAGCAGGACATTAGGATGATTGGTGATTTCACCAATATTGCTTTCTTTTTCTATTGAGCAGACATCTATATTTTGTTAAGTTCAATGCAAGTCATGATAGAGGATTATTTTTCTGGAGAAAATTTTGAAGGCACATTTGTTACTCTCTTTGTAATTGGGAAATGAAACCTACTTTTGAAATAAGGGGAACAATGTAGAAATGAAGGTAATTAAACATGATTTTGCAATATAATGGCCTCACTAGTGAATATTGGTCGGATCCTAAAACATTTTTCTATGCATCACCTGGCGTTGAGAGCAGTTGATATGATTGACCCCAGTATTTCAGCCAGTTTATAATTGCTGATACATACTTTTTGTCTTAGGAAATGACTCTGGAGGAGTATGAAAAAGTACTTGAAGAGAAGAGGAAGGCCTTGGTGGCACTTAAATCTGAGGAGAGGAAGGTTAATTTGGACAAAGGTTTTGAATCTATGCACAGCTTCTTTCAAGCAAGAAGAACGATGAGGAGATATTTGTTAAATTCGTAAGCGTTTTTGGCACTTGTATATTATTATGAATAATGCTGTTTTACTGTATGCCTGTAGCTTAACCGAAGTATATGATTTTGTTAGGGATCTGATAAGGATAAACGTAAAGAGGCTGCTGAAAAAGAAGAGAGAGCCAAAAAGGTATAATTTGTTTTATGGTCTTTCTTGTTGGTTCCTTTAAGCTAGAATTCTCTATATCTGGAACTGCGGAACATATAGTAGTAAAAAACGTCTTGGAAATTATGGAAATAAAAGTTAGAACTTTATGTTTATGGCAATCACCTTTGCAATTGGCATTTACCACAGTATTATGTAATTCTGCCTTCTCATTTCCCATCAAGTTAACATTACATGGTATTGCAATTTCTATCTAGTTTTTTGGTATTCAAAATCAGGTAAGTGTATAATTAATATCTGTACCAACTCTTCCCCAGCAAATTAGGATACCTAATTATGGGTTCTTTGAACTAAAATAATGTTTAGTGCTTAATTTGATTATATCTTTTGTGTTTTTGGTAACTCTACATGCACCTTATTTACCTTATTTGCTTTATGACTCAACCCTTAACAACAATGCACAACATCTGTTGAACTCCTGGGCAGTATTTATCAGTTTAAATATAAAACCTTGCATCTGACGACCAGTTCGAGAGTAGAAAAATAAAGTCTATCCTGCGTCTTTTCACATGCAAGATCATGATATCCATGAGATTATTATGGTTAAAATGGGATCCTATAACGGGATCACCTCCACATGAAGATAACATGACCTTTCGTCCATCAGTGCTTACAAACTGCCTCTTCTAAATTTTTACTATCATCCATTTTCTACAGGGCCGTCAAAGGTATCTGCATGCTTGTCTTACTAAGTATAGTGTTGCTCACTTAAATATTTGAGCTTATACAACCTCACCATCGTAAAACATACATAACAGTGTACTAAACAATTGCGGCATCTAGAATTTCTTAATAGACCAAAGGAATCCATCTAAACTGGGTTCATTCGTGAGTCATGCCAATTCTAACTCCCTAACTATTCAAGTTTTTATGCAATATTGTTTTGAAAGCTTATGTTCCTTTCCATGACCTGGCCATGAGGTGATATGCTAACTATTGATGCCTTCGGTCTTGAATTTTGAGGACCTAGTAAGAATCACTCATTTCATTCTCAACAGTCTTGAAATGTCAACTAATCCATTTTCCAGTGATAATTTCTCTTCTTGCATAAGGGCCTCAAAACTTGGTGCACTACTGCTGGTTCATCCAGTTATTTGAATTTGTAGCATATCAGCATGGGATTGGTTGCCTTCCCTTGATTTTTCTTTCTTTTGCTTAACTATGTTTTTTAACTAGATAATTGAATGATATATCAACCCAACACCGACACCTTGAGTGCACAAATAATAGATAAACTGTATATAAAGCTTTTAAAACTGCAGGTCTTTATTTTGTAGGTTACATAGGATCTTATAGCTGTTATGGTTCAATGAAATCATATTTACTCCGTGTGTGTGTGTTTGTATGTCTGACTGATGTACCATGTTTATACCAAGCAATTTAATTGTTTTTTACTTAATGTATTATTTATTGTTTCTTGTCCAATGTTCAGGCTCTCAGCATTAACGAGTTTTTGAAGCCTGCGGAAGGGGAAATGTACTATGGCCCTGGTAGCCGTGGTCAGGGACGCGGCCGTGGTGGACGAGGACATAGCGGATTTGGTGGAAGGAACAGGGAGAACAGCGTCGCAGCCCCTGCGCTTGAAGATGTTGCCCAGTTCCCCACCTTGGGTACAAAGTGAGAGTCTCCTCTCTCTTGCCTTTCCCGCTTTTGTTGGTCTTCCTTTTTCAGGATTCCAAACGATTTTCAGAGGTTTGTCAGTGGCAAGATATGGGCAGGAATAATGTTTATTCCTGTACAAAAATTATCTGAAAAAAAATTATGGCCTTTTAAGAGTGTAAATTTTAGATGCCTTACTGGGTGTTTATCCCCTTGGTTTCTATTGTCTGGTGTTATGGATACTCTGTCAAATGTAGGGAATTAGGTTATCTTTAAATCTTGGATTTTAAATGATGGCACCATTTTTGATTTGAAGTTGATTTGGATTATTATTTCAAGTTGGGCTTCAAAGTTAAGTTTATGGTCAATTTTATTTTATATGCTTTCTATTCGGATGAGTTGTTTTATGTTGATCCAAGTTTTTTAGTTAGGCTCATTTTGTCTTTTCCATTTTTTTTAGTACATTCATCTTAAACCAACAAGCTTATAGCCCATACTTGAGTGATATTCAAGTCATCCAAATAGATATTCAGTTCTCTTGTTTTATTGTTTGGATTGTCTGTGTTCGAAGGTTATGTACTGATGATGTACTGGAACCTTGCTAACAATTGATCCGAGGTTTATCCCAACTCCTATTCAACGGTAATTAACATATATCAACCGGTTTTGGTGTTTTAGATTAAAGTCATAATTTTGTTTTTAAATTGGATGTGCTTGTATAAATCAGGAAAATGTAAGTTACAGGACATTGAAAGAGAGAACACCAGGTTATGAAATCAGGCTATATCTTATATAAAGGTGTTTTCACTTTAATGAATTAAATAGACTTCACAACAACATTATTGTTGTGTTCCAAGGACCATTGATTTTACTATACCCCTCTGTTTTTACTGCAAGATGGGAATATTATGCCAATATTCAAATGTCATGCTTTTTTACTTCATGGTTGGTCCAGCTTAAACTATGCTCGAGGAGTAGTGGTTTGAAATCTCTTTTATTTTTATGTACTTGTTGCAAAATATTATAAATATCCTTATTATTTTTAAAGAAAATGACTCTTGGAGGTTATCCTTGTAGATAGAACTGCAAACGAACCGAATCGAACCGAACTTTGTCGAAATCGAACCGAACTCGAACACTTTTAGTCGAACTCGAACATGTTCGAGTAACTCGATCGAACCAACAACTATATACGAGTTTGGATCGTTTGGTGTTCGCGAACTGTTCGTGAACATGATCGAGTTTGCGAACAGTTTGCGAACAAGTCGAACATAAGCTTGTTCGCGAACACAAACTACATTCATGAATACCAAACTTGTTCATGAACACAAACTTGTTCACGAAAACAAACTTAGAATTCTAAAGCAAAAAATAGTTAAATGTCTTCTCTAAGAGTCTAAGTATTCAATCAAAAATTAGACCAAATATTATAATCATCATTCATTCAAAAAGACCAAAACCAAAAATGATTATTTAAAACTTAGAAGTTATAATTAACTTAAAAGTTAACAAGTACTTAAAAAATTTTGATTTACAAATATCAACAATCAAATATTAATATCGAAAAATTTTTCAACTCTTCAATGTCTAACCACTTCAAGCAGAGTCTACAAACAAATGATTATCAGAAACTCACAATTTAATATTAGTAATGTATTTCTTTTGTTGTCATTTTTAATTAATATTCAATTTTTTTACAATTTTTAAATTTAATATCTAGTTTTTATTTTCGATCTTCAAATTTATGTATAGTTTTCAAAAGTTTCAAAATTATTCAGTAAATAATTTGATGATTATTACTCTATTACCAAAGTCTCGATAAGTACATTGAAGACTTGATTTCTCTATTTTCTATCTCGATTTAACAATTTCAATAACTGATGTACATGTAAGCAACTGTATTGTATCATTCTTTAATTAATGTCAAATTATCATTGCATGATGATTAATGACTTTATTTATGTGCATTATGACATGGGAATATTATGCCAATATTCAAACTATGCTCGAGGAGTAATGGTTTGAAATCTCTTTTATTTTTATGTACTTGTTGCAAAATATTATAAATATCCTTATTATTTTTAAAGAAAAAGACTCTTGGAGGTTATCCTTGTAGACGAAATTGTCAAAAGTTTGGCTGTTCTTTTGGACTGTACTGTTCAGCTTCATTAAGCATAATCTTGTTCGTTCAACGATATCAAAGGATCCCTTATTATGAATTTTGCATTATTAGTGAGAAAATTTGTACAGAAACCATTAGTAAAGTAGATAAATCTCTAAACTGATAAAGGCTGGATAATAGGACACATCTGTTGCTTGTTTTATCAGTCCCTTTGTTCCTTTTATGTGTAGTTTAGCAGTGTTAGAATCGAGTTACAACTGCCCTAGAAATAAATATAGAGTGTGAAATATTCATTCGTCATTTTAGCCACAAACATGTATTGATGTTTAATATTGACGAGGAAAACCAGTGGAATTGGTTTGCTTTCTGTAATGCTGGCATCAAGGAGTAGGGATGAGCAAGGAACCAAATTGGAATCGAAATCGCACCAAAAATCGCACAAACCACACTAATTAAAAACGCACAAACGGTTCCGGCGTATGTGGCGATTTTAGGTGGGTTGAAAAACCAAATTTACAGTTTCGGTTTGGTTACTAGCCAAAATCGCACGCATAAAACCAAAACTGCACCAAATAATTATCATGTTTTCTCAAATTTGCTACGAATATATATAATTTCTCTACTATAATATATTCTCCTCGTTTTATTTTAAAAGACAGATATTGCAGGGTTGAATGAAGAATCAGCAGTATCAATTATGTTTGTAAATCAAAGATTGGCTTGGTATTTCCTAAATCAAATGTGATAACATAGTATTAATCAACAATATAATTGTTGATGCCTAGAACTATTTTGCTAAATTAGCTTCATGATCGTGTTCACTGCGTAATGCGTTTGCGAGGATGATTTTGCTAACTATTTTACTATTTTGTTATTTCAATTTGTTTTGAAACCGAAACCGCACCAAATGAAACCAAACCGCACGGTTCAAAACCGCACCGCACCAATCACAAACGGTTTCATATGCGGTTTCGAATTTTTCAAACGCACCTAAGCGGTTTCGTGTGCGGTTTGAACTTCAAACCGCACCAAACCGCACCATGCTCACCCCTATCAAGGAGAATGAAAACTATGTTTGTTGCTACAGATGCAACTTTTCGCAGCACCCTCTCAACCTTTCATTATTAGTGCTTGTGGAAATGAGTGCATAAATTTCGCCTTTCATTGCTTTGAATGCCAATTTTATCTCGACATTAACTGTGCTGCATTGATACCTTTGGTTGTTAGTTCTGTTCTGCTTTGCCATCCACATCCCCTGATTTTGTGTCGTACAGAGAATAATGTCAGTTGGAATATTACTTGCGGTGGGTGTTCATTACTTTTTGAGAAGAAATGTTGTATTAATATATATGTTTATCTTGAATGTAAACTTTTCTTGCATGAACCTTTCCCCCTCAAAATAGAGACTTTTTCGTTGTTCTATATGTCGTTTTGCCTCTAGCAAGAGATTCTCCTTCAAATGTTCACAATGTAGCTTTCAGCTTGACATTCCCTGCGCTTTGCTAACGCCCACCAAGGCAGAAAACTATATGATAGCTGAAAACCAGATACCTCTACACGCCAACCATCCGTTTATTCATTTTGACATTCATGTCGAGAACTTTTACCATGTTTGCCTTGCGTGTGCTAAACCATTGGCGGGTTTTGTCTGTTTTGAGTTCGTTGCAAGATGTTGTTGCACAAATCATGCCTTTACACTCACTACACCCTTTAACTCTCTCTGATTCAGGAAAGTATAGTCGCGGTGCAGTTTTTCCGTGCAAGGCGTGTATGAACAACTCAAGGGGGTTTGCCTACTTGTGTGATCCATGTCAATTTTACTTGGACACTAATTGTGCATGCCCTTTATTGTACCCTTTGGTAAAGTCTGAACTTCACGAACACCTTACTTTCTCCGACTTCAAGCCTGAATATATATATTTTGATTGCGACAAATGTAGTGGTGATTGTGTTTACCCTTCCTTTTGTTGTGTGGATTGCGATTTGACGATTTCAATCTCCATGCTCATTGTCTTTCGGAATTACCACCAACTGTCAAGCAGGAATATGCCTATTCTCAAATCAAAGACCACCCGGATGAAGATGAGGATGCTAAATTCTACTGTGATGCTTGCGAGGAAAATCGGAATCTGGTTGATCCAATTTATTACTGTTCAGAATGTCACTTTGTTGCTCATGTTCATTGTGCTATCCCCGAGGTATGATTAAATATTCACATTTAGGTTCCATTCTATAAATGAATTAATCCCTTTTATGTTTTTATTACTCTGCCTAAAAAGGAAATCTTTTAAGTTTTTGTAAAACCAGAAAGAAAGGGGGAAAAATACACTTTAAGGCTTTATCACTGTCCTGATTTCAGGTTATAAAGTTTTTACAAGCTATGTTGATCTTAGTTGAGAAACTTGGTTATGGTGAACACGGTGTCGAAGATCAAGGTGCAGTAGTAGAAATTGTTGACAGTTTCCTTGCTGGACTAGACAAAGAGAAGATGTGACACCCTCAAATTCGGGTACTTCAATTTCCACGAAATATGGTGTTCACTGTACAAATATCATATATCTATCTACCCATAATAAATGCATCTCATGAAATAGATAGAAATACATCCATCATCTCCCCTTATGGGGTTACAACATCTGAATAATACATAAATAAATCAATCCAGGTCATACTAACCTTAAACATCTGTGCGGAAACATAAACAAATACATAAGTCTTAAACATAATCAAGTATTAAACATAAACATTCTTAAATTAAATAACAAGCCATCAACACTTGTTAACTTTTCCCTTGCCTTTGCTAGTGAAAGGCTCGCCAGATCTTTCGTTCTAACTGCAATGTTATTATGCAATAGTGAGCACGATTGCCCACAAGTATAATAATATAATGATAATAATAACATGCGAGAAATCAAAGGAGTCTGAATAACAGAAGGCTCGGCTTTTGAATCAAAAATGAATAACAAGAATCAAAAGTACATCTGAGGGTCATAAGACCTTGAACTATGTCCCAGGTTGTCAAGTATTTCTACTTTAAACCTTTAACAGTCATAAGACTATATGAACTATACTACTCGTACTTAGGGGGATCAGCCCTTAGTATTATACTGTGGACAATATCTCAACGCTAAAGCGTAAATAATCCCCTATTAAAGGGTTGTTCATCTCAGTTTGACATCAGAGTCCGCACCAAAAGAAGTTTGGTTTGGATAAACTCACTAACAGTTCTGGAATTTAAAACTTTCATCAACTATTGACTGGTCGAATCAATAAGGGTTCGCTAGTCTTACAAGATTCAACAATAACATTGATATTCAATTTGAATAATAGAAGGGTATACAATCGAATAAGTATTGTATAACTGAACTAATACTTAAAGGAATTATAATATCTCATATGGAATCTCAACTTGAATAAACAATAATAAGAACTTGCATCACGATAATAATTCGAGAATAAAATGCTTGTTCAATAATTGATTTGAGTTTAGAATACTTGCTCAATAAAGTTAAGTTTAGGAAACTTGCTCAATTTAAAGAGTATAGTTAGAAAACTTACCTCTTGCACAAGTTACAATTATAATTCACGTCTTTTAATTACTCCTACATATCAATACATTCACAAAACCAATTAATCATAAGTTCGATATACTTATCGAATCACAACATCGGTCTTTGAACACGTTATTAGACTTTACAAATAACGGTTTAAGTCATGAAATTAACTTACTAATTAACCACATAATATAAGTTATTAAATTGTTTTAACATCTCATTATATGCTTAACATGTCTTCGTGTTCATTACATTAGGTTTTAAAACACATCTCTGAACTTTGAACACTTAGTAAAGATTTTGGAAATCTGCAGGTTAGACGCGGCCGCACTCCATATATACCTTGGAGAGGCGCGGGTGAGCTCCAAGTGTGCCTTGGAACGGCGCGGCCGCGCCACAGCACAGGCACAGTTAATGCAGTTCGCGAAGAATATACAGAACAACCCAATTAATCCCAATTTACACTAACACGACGATTATTACTGTTACCCATGAAGTATAAACTTCATAAAAATATCATACAATGTTTCTAGCATGATTCTAACACTTTAGATCACATAATTACTCAAATTAAAACACTTAAATTCACTGTTTTTGATATTTGTAAAGTTTTGAGGAAAATCATGAAATTCAACATTACAGATTCGTTAAAACACCGAATCCGTCCGTTTGAATTTTGTTTTGTTCGTTTAAACATGCATAATCATATTTGAGTATCAATTTTAAGTTAAATAAACAGTTACAGCATACAAATTTGTACATAATGGCCATATTCAAACTTTTCATACTCTGTAACTTTTAAAAATCCAATTTAAACATAATTTCATAGTTTTGATTGTTTTAAAACATACATAAGTGATAGGAAATATGTTATGAACATCAATTAATACATATATGATCATAACTCAAGTATTCATCACACAAATTATTCATAGAGAACTCAAGTTGGTTTTTTCATGGAGGAAATATAATACGTAAATTTAAAATTGGGATCAAGAAATTATCCTTGCTAACTCTGTTTGATGATATAAACTTAAATTCTTCAATTCTCTTCTTCAATATATTCTTCTCTCACTTTCTCTCTTTTTCTCTCTGATATTTTCTCTAACTTTTCTTAACTGATGAATATATGATATATGATATACTATATAAACTATAATACGTATAATATATGTATATAACTGATGAGTTAATGGTGTCAGTTAATCCCATAATGTATTAGCTGCTCTAACTCCCATTAGGGCCCTATTTGGTTGGCTCCTTAATATCTCAATTTCATTTAATTTAATTAAAGTGTTTAACATATAGTTTATTTATCACACTTTTAAATAATTAAATAATCTTATTTAAATCAATTAAATAAAATATCATAATCCCCATTAAATCATATTATCACATAATTAAAATTCTCATTTATTAATTATGTAAAATCTTTAAATCTCTAATTAATTAAAATAACATTATGCTTATTAAATAATTCATTTAATCAAATAAGCTCAATTAAATACATACTTTGAACTATAAAAATTCTCTACATTACTTAATCAATAATTAAATTAATCTACCACAATTCCATGAAATAATTATTTAACTCAATAATTAAATCATCAAAATATTTATTTAATTCAATAAATATTTAAATTAAATTATAAAATTCTTGTTCGTCACAGAAGAACTTATGGAGAGACTCGCACAATATGTTGAATCTACAACACTAAGCTTAAGGGATACGAGTGACTAATAAAACTTATTTTTCAAAATGTAAGCTTATTATTAACTTTTTGACGTCAATTTAAGATATTTTAAGAAGAGACCTTACTTTTAGAATCGTTTGTTCTACAATTGCACTGTATTTAGGGGAATCCCCGTGTTGAACTTGCAATATATCAGATAGCGAGTAAAAATATCAGATCAAAAGTGTTTTAATGACGAAAGAATTGATACTAAATGCAAAATGATGTGTATATTTATGGTTGATAATATCTTAACAAATTATAGCAGCATGTAGTTTCGATCGTCCCGCACCCTGGTCCTTCTAACTTAGGGAGTGTTTGATAAAAATTGAAAGAATTTGAATTTGAATCTGAATGAGCTGAATCTGAATGTGAATGAAAAAAATTATTTGATAATTAACATGTCTGAAATATTTGAATGACATAATTTTATTATTTTACCCCTCTGAAAAAATTCAAAGTTGTTGTAAATTTATTAAATATTACTTAATATAATAGTTAATATTTTTTTAAATTTATTTTTATTTTTATTTTATTCTGCTGCTCATTCAGTCATTCAGTCAAAAAAATCTGACTTAGCCATTCAACTCAATTATATGACTGATTCAGCCATTCAGACGATTTTTTTCCAAAACAAACGCACTTAATGGCTGACCGATTCAGCCATTCAGATGTATTTCGTCCTAAACAAACAGCCCCTTAGTTTTTGATAGGAAAGGAGGGAGCGTAAACACGATAGACTTTCCATTTAGGGTTGAAACATTACCTCCATCTTAGGATAGCTAGCCTTTAGCAAGAGATGGAAGGAGAGATTACTATTCATCATTTCAGCAAAAAACACGCATTGATTCAATATGATGATAAGGAACTCCGGTGCCTTTCCAAGGTAGCACGCGGTGAAGCCATCTTCAGTACTCGTGCTATGTTTCTTGCTACAAAATGCAACTTCTTTATGCACAAATCCTGTGTAGAACTAAATCCAGTGCTAACACACCCTTTTCACCCCCAACACCCTCTCACACTTATTCCTCAAACATCTCAAAAACTACTGCAATGCCTGAGGTAAAAACTGTAATAATTTTACTTTTCACTGTCCCCTCTATCAATTTTACCTGCACATTACTTGTGCTACATTGCTAATTCCCTTCAACAAAGTTCCCACTAGCAATCGAAAACTCGAGCACCCATATCCCCTGATTCTTTGCCAAAAAGGGTGTGATAATTGGGAAATTTCTTGCTCGTTATTTTCTGAAAAAAAATGGTTCCAACTATTTATATGTTTACCTAAAATGCAAGCAAAAATGTGCTGATTTGCCACAACAAATTATACACCCCTTTCACCCACAACACGCTCTCATCCTCAATGGCGAATCCCCTCAAAAAAGGTGTGAGTTTCAATGTGCTTCATGTCTTTTTAACAATACCAAATGTTTATCCTATAAATGTTCTCATTGTTTGTTTGAACTTGATTTTCCCTGCGTTATGTTGACAAATACCACATTGGCCGAATACTATGAGAGCAGCCAGTCCTATTTCTTGATTCATAGCAAGGTTAATTTTGGGCGATCAAGGTGAATTCCCTATCCATAAGCTGCTAAACCAATTTACTTAAGAAAAATTTAGTTCATTGCATCATAATCATCGAACTTCTCATTGTACCCGAGGACCTTTCACTTTATCTTAGAGTTATCTACCCACGTAACAAAGTCTTCCATATTTCTTGTTACCAGAAATGCTGGATCAGTAACTGTTTGTAGACCGACTCGGATATGCCCTTGCTCAATATATGTAATAGCTTCTTTCATATGTTCTGCAAACTTTAGTCCAACCAAAATAGTAGCTATAGCCTACGCCTGCCAACAAGGGTTTATCAAAAGAACCGAGTGTTCTACATGAAAGCAATATGCTGTGTAGAGTAACATTAACAGAAACAGGATCCCCTGTAGATTCCACCAACATCATTATGTGAATTCAAAAGAATCAAACGGATCCTATTTGATCAACTCTTTTAACTTTTCTTTTATAAAAATTTCTGTCTTTAAAGAGTATGCCTGCAAATCTGTGTAAGGTGCTGCCATTGGCTGATGGAAGACTTGTAGCTCTTTCCAGCATCATGCATTATTTTAACTTGCCATTTGGAACGAGGTACAAGAGATTTTATCAGTTAAAAACTTTTTGCTTCAAAAGAACAAATTGAGATGTTCATTGACATGTAGCATTTGAATATAGAAAATGTAAGACCCCAACTTTTATGAATAAATATTTAATTTTCTCTATATATTATTTTGAAATAGTAATGGATGATTTGATAAATGTGATAAGTTATGGGTGGAATGTGCAAATTTTACATAGTAAGCAAGTGGTTATAAAATATTCGTTTGGTCGAGAAATATTCTTTTTGTCAGAGAATATTCGTATGACGGTGCAGTCATTGGTGGACCCCACAACGGAATGAGTGTCGGATATAGAAAGCGACAGAAGTAATTTTTATAAAAATAACGGTAAAACTGTTATCGTTAAACTGTTGAAATACTCGGTGATAAAAATACAGTAATACGCGTTGTTGCACAGTAGCACACGGTATTACACAGTATTTCGAATTATTGATTCTTACGTAAGAAGGCACTTACTCAATTATTGTTACAGTAATTACTGTTCAATATTTTATATTATTGATTCAATAATTGCATAATATTTTATTGGTTCAATAATTGCTACGTTGATATTTTATATTATTGATTCAATAATTGTCACTGCACAGTATTTCACATTATCAAATTAATAATTTATTTTATTTGAATAATATTATTAGACAATATTTTTGGCAATGTCTAGAAAATTCTGTCTAGGAAAGGGGTTAGTTAATCTAATTGCGAGCCAGTAAGGAGAAATCCTTATCGGAAAGCCCCCTCTTTCCTAGGAATGACCTGGTTGTCATTATTGTGGTTCTGTAATATTATTTGTGAATAATAATTATTGATAAAAATAATAAGTAAATATTTATTCAAAGTGGATTTAAATGGAGGAATTTTTAGTAAAAGTGGCAATTATTGAGAATGGATATTTTATCTGTTCTGATAAAATAATTCATTCAAATATACTATTATAATATTACATTATAAGTGTATAATGTGATAATATAATAATATAATAGTGATGATATTTTTTACAGCAAATTCACGATATATGAATAAAATGAGATGGAAGAGAAAAAATAAAATTTAGAATTATTTTATTAATAATAATTTTTTTAATATATATATACCAAAAGGCGGAAGGATAACAAAAAGAGAGTGGCGCATACAAATCTGAATCACAACTATAGTAAAACTATAAGAAATGATAACAGCAGTTCATATGTATTAACACAAGTTTGAAATAAAATAAAATTTTATTGATTAAAGAAATAATTACAAACAGATAACTTGAGGTTACTTACAAATTGACTCGATTATAAAAACCTAGCATAACTAAGGTAGAAGGCAAGAGGGTTGAAGATTAGTCAGATAGGAATCTGAGTCTTCTCAAACGCTCTAATGGATATCTAAATCCTGCCTTATATAAATGACTGAGCCTCTCTTATATAGGAATGAGAAAGGCGAACTGATTACAACTCAATAATTATAAAACATCCTTAATTATTGAACAACAGTAATGCTTTATCAAAAGATGAAAGCATTATTACAACTTTTGACTATTACAGTCGCGTTATTACACTTTTGAATAAAATACAAATAAATTGATTACAACTTTTGACTAAACGACCACAGATGGCCGACAAATACAAATGACTCAACAAAACGACAAACTAACTTAACATCTGCTTTCGGCTACTTTTGAAAAGGAGCACGGGCTGCTGGGGCAGGAACATCTTGCATCAAAACGACAGCACTTGACTGCTAAAGTAACTGTAGGCATCCTAAGCAAAAGGATCCTGAGCATATTGAAGAGAGATGCTTCCATATGGATCATTAGGGCTAGAATGACTAGACTTCGACGAAGAAGATGAACAGACTGAGGGAACTGAGTCCTTACTGAGTTTATCCATTCGCTTTTGAATAAGACGAGATAACTGTTTTAACTCTGAATTTGAACAGTGATCAATATCCGCAAAATCTAACTTTGAATGGAAAGATTTTTTGGATTTTGATTTACTAGAAGAAGTTTCCTTTGGAGGAGGAACCGAATCAATAGGAGAAGGATTGGGAAATTCCTTCTGGACTTGACCAACGATGCGATAAGGATCAAACTTATCCCACCATTTAACTGAAAACTCACGGGTAACATGAGTTATTTGACTACTGTTAGAGCGAGAAACATCCTTTTCGGATGCAACAATAATATCAACAACAGGGGAATAAAACCCATAGTTCCATTTGAGAATCCATGGAATTTTATACTTGCTGACGAACAAAAGGGTAACTGGGACACAACAATTAGCTGGAATAGAAGGAGCTCTGCAACTAAAAACATTTAAAACTGACTGAAGCTCAATTGGGAGAATTTTATAGATGAGACCAAATCTTTCCCATCATAAAATAAACCAATGAGAAATTTGACTTTTAAACTTGTGGTCAAATTGAATGAACCACGGGTGACTAAATGATGGAGTTTGAAATAGAAAGACTCTGTTCCAAGCTTCCATGTAATCATAATAGCAAAACTGGCTATCATGATCATTTAACTGTCGTAAATCGGAAGGATGATTACCCCAGTCAGACATGGAGATAATCCGTTTAATATAAAGAGAATGATAGATGATTTTTGAGGAATCATTTCTATTATAAATAGGTTTAATGAGGATTGACTGAGTTTGAAGAAGGACATCCTTATAATACATAAGAGATTTATAAGGAGCCAAAGGAATAAAATGCCAACCAGTTGGGAAGAACTGAGCGGCCAATTTAAATGGATCATCAATTGATTTCATATGTCTCTCAATATGAAATAAATTGGTGGAATAAACTGGAACATACTCTGAAAAAGTACGTTGACTAGAAGAAGGGTTACTGGAAGAGGAAGCAAATGGATCAACCATTTGAGGAGGTTGGGCCAAAACCGAATTATAGGGCTTTGAACCAGAAATAAGAGGAGTAAATCTATTAACTACACTAAGAGGGGTAACCGGGTGTGGGATTACAGCTCCCAAGGGCTTCTGACTAGGCGGGCCTGGGCCTGGAGGGCCAGGAGGCCTAACATTCTTGCTGGATCCTCTCACACTCATTTTGATTATGAGGAGTTCCTGAATTAATAAATTCTCTGGTAAGAAAATCGGGCACAGAATTTTCACTACCTTTAATATATTCAATATCAAAATCAAAAAAACTTAAAATAGATTGCCAACGAGCAAAAATATGTTTAGCAGCAATGTTTTTAACATCTTTTTCTAAAATAAATTTGGCTGATTTACAATCAATACGAACCAAAAATCTTTGATTTAATAAATCATTTTAAAATTTACTGATACACAAAATCAAAGCTAAAATTTCTTTTTTAATAGTACTATAGTTTAACTGAGCTTGATTCCACGCGCCAGAGTGGAAACGAACAATTTGTTCAGAAGAAGCAGGGGTTAATTTCTGCTTCAGAATACCACCGAAGCCAATATCGGAGGCGTCAGTTTCAACAATCTTAAAAGCGGATTCATTAGATATGCCAAGGCAGGGCAAAACCTTAACATATTTTTTGACTTGTTGGACGATTGCAGTATGCTCATCCGTCCAAGGAGGAGGAATTTTCTGTAAACGAAGGAACAACGGTTTACAGATTTTTCTTAAATTTTGAAAAACTTTCCAACATAATTGAGAGATCCTAAGAATCGTTGAAGCTGGGTTTTATCAATGATTTTATCAGGGAATTTGTTTGCGAATTGGATAACTCGTTGAATTGGGCGGACTAGACCACGATAAATATCATGACCTAGGAATTTGACTCTAGTTTAGAACAGACTACATTTAGTAGGGGAAAGAACCAAACCATTGATTTTAATGGCTTTGAAGAACGAATTCAAGTGTTTGAAGTGTTCATCAATTGACTTGGAGAAAACTAGAATATCATCAATGTACGCAATGATGAAATGACTGAAAGGATTCAAAATTTCATTGAGAATATTCTGAAATTCACTGGGAGCGTTCTTCAAACCAAATGCTTGAACAACCCATTCATAATGACCGAAGGGGGTGGTGAAGGCAGTTTTATATCTTTCACTAGGATGAATACTGACTTGCCAAAAACCAGACTTAAGGTCAAACTTACTAAAGATGGTAGCATTACTAAGCCGACTAAGAAGGTCTTCCTTATTGGGTAGGGGATACCTAATCCATTCAAGAACCTTATTAAGAGGCTTATAATTGATAACTAGGCGAGGAACACCTCTCTCTTTCTCAGCTTCATTGTTAACATAGAAGGCTGGGCAAGACCAAGGGGACTTACTATGTTTTATTAGTCCTTTTGCAAGCAAGTCATTAATCTCTTGCTTACAAAGTTCCATCTGCTGATGACTCATCTGGATAGGCCTAGCCTTAGTAGTAATCAAGTGTTCTTTGAATTCCTTAGCATAAGGTAGTCTAACCACATGTTTCCTTCTATGCCAAAAGGCATTAGGAGAATCAGCACATAAATTTTTAATCATAAACAATCGAAGTTCTTCAATCTTATCTTGAACTTTATCAAGAAGGAGAAGATCTTCAACTTGCTTATATTTGATTTCTTGTTTTAAGAATTTTAACTGGGAAGTTTTACAGTTTAACAAATTTAAAGACTTTGAAATAGACTCGTCTTGAATGAATTTCAAGTCTCTTTCCTTAGGCTGAGTGATAAATTCAAAAACCACTTTCTGGCCTAAGTGCTCAGTTGTTAAACCATTGTTACTAGTAGTAAATGGATATAATAAATATATAAATGGGAGTCCCAAAATTATCTTATCTGTCAAGTTGCGAATTAAAACAAAATAAGTTTTAAAACACATAATATCTTGGCAAATATGAACTTTAGGCAGTATATATTTTATTTCCATGCTACTACCATTAGCAGAATTAAGACGCTCATTAGTTTTAACGTAGAACTTGGTAGGAATTAATCCTTCCTGAATGCAATTGAGATCAGCACCTGTATCCACAAGGGCACGAAGCTGTATTGCAAAAGTTCCATCAACCATTAGGCAAACCATTATATACCATTTTTGAATAGTTATGTCTTTTAACCTCTTTAGAGAATTACCTTGAACCATGAGAAGTGACTCCTCATCTTTGACTCCAGAAGATTCAGGTTGATCTTCATTATCTGAAGAATCAGAAATATGAAGTTCTGAACCTTTAGAGGCCAAAGTAGTCATATCTTTTCTTAAGTCTGAAATTTCAGTCTTGAGACCAGAAATTTCTTTCTTAAGCTTATTGACTTCTTGATTCAACTCTGGGAGGGTAATCTCTCTTTCAGTATTTTTAAATCTCTCAAGGGTTTTATTAAGGCTAATAACAGGTTTTTCTTTACATCTAATGACCTTACCCTTTCCTGAATTATTTTTAGAAAATAAATCTTTTAACTGTTTCATATACTGTAATTTTAAATCTTCATCAGTAAGTTTACTAATTAACTCAATTAACAAAGAGCTTTCTTGATCCTCTTTGCTAAGTACGTTAATAGTCTTACAGCAATCAGATCTACAATTATCAGTACAAAGGGTGACTTCATTATCATCACTAGGAGTTTGACTATTTTCTTCATTACCAGAGGAATAAGGAATATCAGAGTGATCATTATCATCATCAGTCTGAATTCTTATTAACTCTAAAATCTTATCAGTGTCTTCAACAGAAATATTTAACTGACTCAATTTCTGTTTTAACTTACACTCACTCTTGTAATGACCCTTTTTACCACAATTATAACAGGTAATTTTACTCTTATCCTGTGACTTCGAAGAAGACTTTTTATTATGAGTTTTCTTTCGTGACTTGGGTTTTTCATAATAACTATCTTGATTTTTAGATTGACTACTAGACCGCTTCTTATGATGCTTTCTCTTTTTGTGTTTTTCAATCTGGGTTTTCCTATGCTTTCTTCGAGAGGGAGCAATAGGAGGTAAACCATATTGTTCACAAAAAGTACCAAGCTCATACTTAGCCTTTTTCTTATCCTTAGCAGCCTGTTTAGCAATCTTAAAATCAATACACATTTTTAATCCAATCTTTTGAATATAACTGATTATGTCACCATATGTCAGGTTATCATAATCGATATATCCAAGAGTTTTACTGAGTTCTTCTCTAACCTTGTAAGCAAACAGGCTAGGAAGACCATTAACAAATTTTTCCTTCCAGAAAGGTTTATTACTATCACTGCGCATCATAACTCGAGAAATAAAAACATCTTTGTACCACCTAAAGTCACTTAAAGTGGGACAAGTGAGATTACTTAACTGGTCATGAATTCTTTCAGTGATATTACTAGGGGTTCCAATAAAATGTTTTATTATGGTAAATATCAAAGTGTTAATACCATCAGGAATGCCGAAACCTATATCTTCACGGAAGATAGGTTGACCATTGTCATCTAACTGGCGAGCATGGATAATAGAATTCCTTGCGTCCTCGTCAAGGTGTTTTTCCCACCAAGAACGAAGAACACCAGTGAAACCATTAGTTAATATTTCAACTATTTCAGGCTGAGTAAGACTGCTGAAAACTGTAATATAACTATTGGCAACCATAGACAAATTGTTCATTTTAGTGAGAATTTGGTGCACACTAAAACCATCAATATTTCATTCATAAATTTTATTAGAGGACACAGAAAATTGATTATCTAGATTTTTCTCCTCATACTGAAGATCAGGGGGAGTGGGTCTAGAGTACCAATTTTTTGTGATACTAGTGTTATTAAAAGTTAACTTATTTAACTGTTCAGCAAGATCAGGGATAGAAGCAACTTCAGAACTAACTTCTGATTGACTAATGCTTTCATTGTCAGATTCTTCAACCTGGTCAATGATAGCAACAGTACCACTGGCTTCTCCTGAACTTGAACCAATCTTTTTTAATAACTTATCAATACTTTTAACTAGGTCAGAATCTTTATTTGGCAATCCCTTTCCTTCTTTGTTTTTAGGGAGAGTTAATAAAGGTTGATCTAGTTTCTTTTCGGAATTTTTAACTAAAGTATTATCGAACTTTTCTTCAATTTTATCAAGCTGTTTACCAATTGTGGCTAAATACTGGTTGGTGAAATTGTTTTGTTCAATGATCTTTATATCATCAGTTTTACCATCTGCAACCTTAAAAGGGCTAGCAACAACTGAAGTGTTTTTAACCTGTAAAAGAACAGTTTCCAAAGGAGGATGAGATGCTAAAATCTTAGACTTATCCTCTTTCATCCACTGACTTTTAGTAAGGACTTTACACTGTGAATGATATTTATCATACCAATCATAAAATGTAAGGTTCTCTTGATTAAGTTTAATATATTTTTTCCAATTATGAACAATTTTTTCTCTGTCATGCTTATCATACATATTACGAAAAGCATGGCATTTTTCTTGGTTAGATTTGGAATTAAAATCTGCTACCAGACTATCCCAATATAACTTAACTGCTTTTGTTATGACTCTTAACTGATGGTTAATAGGTGCTTCAAAATCATAAGGGGTTGGACCAATAGAGACAGTAGGAGACACATCCTCAGAATCATCTTCTGCATTTGTTGCAGGAGTGTAACAAGGATGACTGGTCTGACCCTGATTAAGAATACCTTTCATTTTATTATCAGGAATAGAAAAATCACTTAAGACTTCGGTATCTCTTCTTGAAACAGAAGAAACTGAAGAATTAGTAAATTCTTCTATAATTAGAGGTCTTCTGGTACGCTCAAAACTGACCCGAACAGTACCATCAGAAAATTGTTTAATATTATCTAAATTCAACAAATTATTAATAACAGGTTTTTGTGGAATCTCTTGAGGGAGGATCCACTGACTAGGTAGCGTAATATCTTTCCAAAGAATAGTCCTTGGGGTTTGGATATTAGCGTTACTAGTACTGCTTTGAATTAAAACAGTGTGATCTTTAGGACTTTTATTAAGAGCATGAATATTTAAATTGGTTTTCATGACTTTGAAATAAATTCTGTATATTAAAGCTATAGGTTGAGAACCTTCAATCATTTGAGTTATCTCACCTGTAGTTTTAATATTCAGAGTTAAGGCTTTTAACAAATTAATATCACTTAAACTCAATGGGAGATCAGGAAAGCAATTGAAATGGATAGGTCCATCATGCAGACTTGACTCCATGATTCCAATTATGCTTGGGGCATAATTAAGGTACCGTGCATCTCTTAGACATAAGAAGATGCTTGAGTTTATACCTTCGATTGCCAAAGGCTTAACTGCGACCTGAACTAAACCAATATGAATAAAATTATAGCCTTTCTTTCGATGCTTATTAATAACATCTGGAGAAAGAAGACTACAATTTTTATATTCTTTGTTGATCGCATAGACACGTTCAATAGTTTTAACATTATAATCAGTTTTAAAGTTATCAATAAAGGTTGACTGGTAAATCTCCTTAGGAGACACACTAGGTATATTCCAATTACTAAGGGTTTGATTAATGTTTTCATAACTGTGCTCTTCCTGGTTAACTATGTTTGGAACAGGAGGAAGTGTCGAACGATTACTAACTGAGGAACTCGATCTGAACAATCTACTCATTTTTAAAAGTTAATTTTTTTTAACAAATCTGTGTTCTTCCATACATACCCATTTCTTTGCTTAACATAAACACATAATCTAGAATCTAGTGATTCCCAGAAAGCCAGAACTGCTCACACACTCGAGACTTACAAAGGCTGGACGGGACCTATGGCGATACAGGGTGGTCTATACAAAGAGATTAGGTGACTTCTTGAACAAAGATCGATCAAAAACTTTTGGTTTTCAAAAATGACTTTGATTAAACAGATTAAGAACAACACTTAGCAATTAAACAACACATGGCTCTGATACCAAAAGGCGGAAGGATAACAAAAAGAGAATGGCGCATACAAATCTGAATCACAACTATAGTAAAACTATAAGAAATGATAACAGCAGTTCATATGTATTAACACAAGTTTAAAATAAAATAAAATTTTATTGATTAAAGAAATATATATATATATATAAACATGTGGTGGAATTCATTATTTTAAAAGTGGAGGCTTTGAAATTTTGAAGGTGTTGGAGATTTTCAAGAGTGGTGAGTGTGGAAAAATCATCCGTATGTAAACTTGGGTCATTTTTTGTTCGAAATTTGAAAAAGCTTTCTTCTACAAATTTGTAGAGAATTAAATTTTATATGGAATGGACATAAGGTTCGTATTTTTATGATAAAAGGGCTATTTATTATGAATTATTGAAATTTCAAAAAAAAATATATATATATATATATATATAAACATGTGCATGGTTGGTGGATGATTGGTATTGTTTGGTGTGGTGATGAAGGTGTCAAAAGTGGAGTGCTTGAAAAAAAAATCATCCGTTGGTTATTAAGTCAACTTTGGCGTTCTGGCATTTTCCTATAAATAGGGTGCTTAGTTAGAAATGAAAATCACACCAGAATCAGAAAATTTTCTCTCTATAATATCGAGCGTATTTATTGTGAGTATTTAGATACTTTGAGTGTTGATAACAGTGCAAGTTTTCTTCAGCATAATATCCGATAATCCAGACCGATCTAGTATTTTACTGAGGTAAAGGATGTTATTTTTCTCATAAATGATGTTATTTCCTTTCAATATTCATAATGAATATTATTTTCTTTCATATTCCATATTATGAGAGTAATAATATTTCAATTCATATTCCTGAATTTGAACTTACCATGGTAAGTATTGCTTCTATAATTCCTGAAATGATTAGAAATTTCTTGAGTTTTGCGCTTCATCTAGTATCATTTCACCGGAATAATTTTCTAAACTTTCTCATGAAATTTTTATCTTTTCATGTCGAGTTACTATTCACGATAAAAAAGAATATTTTTTTTTATCTTTGATTGGATCCAAGTTTTGATCTTCATTCTTGAATTTTGCTTCACAATTGATTATTACGGAGTATTATTGAACTTGGATAAACTAAATTACGAATCCCTAATTTTTGTCATTTATCTCATTGGATTCGTTATCTATTTTGTTTTTTATCATCCTCAGTTCTAAATGGTGATATAACTGAATATCTTTGGCCTGTAGTGCAAAGATGAATGATTACTTGATGAATATCTTTGGCCTGTAGTGCAAAGATGAATGATTACTTAATGAATATCTTTGGCCTGTAGTGCAATGATGAATGATTACCTGATGAATATCTTTGGCCCGTAGTGCAAAGATGGACAGGTGTTGAGATGAACATGACCAACTGGTGATACAAATGAATATCTTTGGCCCGTAGTGCAAAGATGAATATTTGGTTCGAGATGTATATTGATTGATGTTACAGGGATAAAATATTAATGATGGACTTTTATATCATAGAAGATAGTGTAATTCATTCTCTACTTAACTCTTCTAATGAATTGTTATTTCCGCTGCAGTTGTTGATCTAAAACTTGTTGTCCATAATATTTTATCTGATTTGTTGAAGAATAACGATAATTTATTTTCCATTATCTTAGTCATAATATTCTTTATTGGGCTAGTTGAGCTCACCCTTTTCATCTATTGTCATCTTCAGGAAATGAGAATGTTGCGGGGACTAGTCGGGGAACAGCGTGATGATCAGAGTTAGATCTGTAGAAGTCCTCACTATTCTATAAAATAGTGGGATAATAATTGTAATGAATAAGGAATGAATTTGAGTGTTTATATTTCGTATTATATACGATTTGTATTGAAGCTCATAGTTTGTGTGGTCGTATTTTGCACGACCGTATGTTATAAAGGATTGTATTTGGATTCTGTACCATGTATTTGGCGACTCAGAATGGGTTGAGTATTGAACCTATTTTAGGGGCGTCACAGTTGGTTATCAGATCCATAAGTAAAGAGTCCCGAGCCTCTATCTGGTGACTCCCTGTGTGGAATGCACCGAAGCCAGACTCTCCGTAGGGGACGCCGTTCTGTGGTGGCAAACTGATAGGTATCATTGTGAGGTGCTGTTCAAGGTTGGGACATGAGTCACAGTTAGTATCAGAGCTTAGGGATAAGATCTCTGGCGAAAATCTGGGAATAGAACTAGGAGGGGAGAGACGAGTAAATTCTTCGCTAAGGTGTCCTACCTAAGCTTATTTGGTATTTAATTGATTGGTCGGAACATGGGGTTAATATGTGATATGTTAATTTATTTAATTTACCCTTGTTTTGTGACAGTATTTGAGAATGGCAGCTGAAAATCTAAACAATGGAGTGAATGAGACCATTGAGGCACCGCTAATCACCAACCAGGGTAATGTGATTACGGGAGAAGAAGAACGGCAGGCGGCCATGGAACAAAGGGATACAACAATTCAAGATTTTGTTACTCGATATGTGAAACTTGAACAGAAGCTCTCTCTGGCAGAGCATATGATATTAGAGTTAGAATCTGAGAATGCAATTGTCAAAATTTTGATGAAAGAAGAAACAACTGAATGAATAAGAATGGAGGATGCATGGGTAAAAGCCGCACGACGTGTTGATATTTTAGAAAGAGACGTCCGATCCAAGAAGGCCAAAATAGACGATATGGATTTCACTTTTTGGACAGCAATTGGGAGAATCCAACATCGAGTTTGGAATTACCCTGTGCAGAGCGGTCAACCCCAATTCAATATGGATCGAAGAGTAAAGATTCAAATCATGGATCAAGAGTGCGACGAAGCAGTTAAGGGTGGAATGTGCTTTATGGCAAAGTTAAGTCCAGCTGGGATGGTGACTCCAAACACTGTCCCAGACAAGTCAAACTCAGGGGTTCAAGGGAGAGCTATGACGAACAAGATTTTTGTAATTTAATGTGAATATTTATTGAATTAAATAAATATCAATGATTTAATTATTGAGTTAAATAATTAATTGATGAAATTATGGTAGATTAATTTAATTATATGTGTCACGTTAGTTAAATTAATGTGGTGAATTTTATATTCAAAGTATGTATTTAGTTGAGCTTATTTGATTAATATATTAATTAATAAGCATAATGTTATTCTAATTAATTTAATAATTAATTAGAGATTTAATGATTTGACATAATTAATAAATAAGAATTTTAATTATGTGACTATGTGAATTATTGTGGAATTATGTGACTATGTGAATTATTGTAGTATTTAGTTGAGCTTATTTGATTAATATATTAATTAATAAGCATAATGTTATTCTAATTAATTTAATAATTAATTAGAGATTTAATGATTTGACATAATTAATAAATAAGAATTTTAATTATGTGACTATGTGAATTATTGTGGAATTATGCAATTTTATTTAATTGATTTAAATAGGATTATTGATTAATTAAAAGTGTGACATTATTAAACTATATTATAGTAAGTTAATTAAATTAATGGGAAAGGAAGAATA
Organism: Panax stipuleanatus; assembly: GCA_020205555.1. Classification (NCBI taxonomy): domain Eukaryota; kingdom Viridiplantae; phylum Streptophyta; class Magnoliopsida; order Apiales; family Araliaceae; genus Panax; species Panax stipuleanatus. Next base: position 91,271,419 of record CM035123.1, read on the forward strand.
AAAGGGGCAAGCAAACAAAGCCTTATTGGGGGTTGGGGTCAGTTAACCCATTATGGGATTAACGGACGAGCCATAACTCCACTATTATATACGTATATCATATTAGTGGTATATCATATATCATATATTACATTCATCAGTTAAGAAAGTAAAGAGAAAACACAGAGAGAAAAAGAGAGAAATTGAGAGAAAAGACTTGAGAATTAGTTAGAGAAGAGATTGAAGAATTTAGTTGCATCATCATCACTAACTAGCAAGGGTAATTCTTTCTCCTACGTTTTTAAATTCAAGTTCTTACAGTTTTCATTAACGTATTCTTAAAAAGTTCTCTGTGAATGACTAATTTGATAATTAATGCATGATATGGTTTTATATGTGTTATTATATGATCATAACATGTTTTATATCATGTATGCATGATTTAAAGTAATAAATTTCATACAATTATGCTTGATTTGATTTTATAAAAGTCACAGAGTAGAAAAATTGTATATATGGCCATACGACCCTTATGTACAATTTTTATACTATGAATCGATGATTTAACTTTGAATTAGCACTTGCATATAATTGTACACGTTTATACGAACAAAACAGAAGTTAAACGAACGGATTCGGTGTTATAACGAATCCGTAAAGTTAAATTTCGTGATTTTCCTTCAAAACATGATAAAGTATGAAAACAGTGAAATTAGATGCCTTGGATTGTGTGATTACATGATTTAGAATGCTAAGATCATGCTAGAAATGTTGTATAGTGTTTATGTGAAGTCCATATTTCATGGGTAGCAATTAAATTGTTGTGGTAGCTTTTATTCTGGGCCTGGTTCTCTGTTATTCGTGAACTGCAGATTCTGAAAATGGCGTTTGGAGCTGCAGCGCCAGATTTAAGCCTAAGAGTGGGGCTGCAGCGCCAGTGGAGCTGCAGCGCCAACTGTAAGCCTAAGAGTGGGGCTGCAGCGCCAGTGGAGCTGCAGCGCCAGACTTAAGCTTAAAGTCCGAGCTGCAGCGCCAGTGGAGCTGCAGCGCCATTTTTAGTTCAAATGGTGGAGCTGCAGCGCCACTTGGTAATTTTTCCCAAAAATGAGATTTTAATTATTCAAGTTCAGAAAATGTAATTGGAACCCAATGTAATAAACATGAAGACATGATTAAACATATAATAAGAGGTTAATAACTTATATTACGTGAGTAATTAATAAGTTAATTACATGACTTGAATCGTTAATTGTATAGTCCAATAACGTGCTCAAGACTGATGTGTGTGATTCGATACGTATATCGAGTTATTGATTAATGTGTATTGTGAACGTATTGATATGTAGGATTTAATAAAGAACGTGAATTATAAATTGTAGCTTGTGCAAGAGGCAAGTTTCCTATCCTTAAACTTGTTTAATATTTTGCAAGTTTCCTAAACTCAAATCTTACTTTTACATTGAGCAAGTTCTTATCCTTGTTTATTCAAGTTGAGATTTTCATATGAGATATTACTATTTTTTTAAGCATGATTCAGCTATACAATACTTATTCGATTGTATACTCTCGAGATTTACCATTCAAGTTGAATATCGATGATATTGTTGAACTTATAGGACTAGTGAACTCTTATTTATTCGACTAGTCCATAGTTGATGTACGTTCTAAATTCTAGAATACTTATTGAGCTTATCCAAACCAAACTTCCTTTGGTGCGGACTCTGATGTCAAAACTGAGATGAACAACCCTTTAATAGGGGATTATTTACGCTTTAGCGTTGAGATATTGTGCACAGTATGGTACTAAGGGCTGATCCCCCTAAGTACGAGAAGTAGAGTCCATAGTCTTATGACTGTTAAAGGTTTAAAGCATAAACACTTTACAACCTAGGACATAGTTCAAGGTCTTATGACCCTCAGACGTTCTTTTGATTCCTGTTATTCATTCTTGAGTCAAAAGTTGAGTTTCTTTATTCAGATGTCTTTGATTCACTCGCATGTTATTATATTGTTGTCATATTATTATACTTGTGGGCAATCGTGCTTACTCTTGCGTAATAATAATATTGCAGTTAAGAACGAAAGGTCCGACGAGCCTTCTACTAGCAAAGGCAAAGACAAAGTCAACAAGTGATGAAGACTTGTTGTTTATTTTAATTGTTATGTTTCAGACTTATATTAGAGTTGTGTAAGACTTATTTATTTGTTTATGTTCCGCACAGATGTTTAAGGTTAGTATTACCTGGGATTTATTTTATTTATTACTCAGATGTTGTAACCCCATAAGGGGAGGATTTAATTCTATTTATTGCATGGTTTGCATTTACTATGGGTAGATAGATAGATGATATTTGTACAGTGAACACCAAGTCCCGTGGAATTGAAGTATCCGGATTTGGGGGTGTCACAAGAGCGGTTGTCGTGACTGCCCAAAATGCGAGGAACCCGAACGAATTTATCACGGGTTAGTTAATCGTACACTTTTGCGAAGTCTATATCTTATTAGATACCGGTGCTACCCATTCTTTTATTTCACCTGCTTGTGCTCAACATTTGAACTTGACTCCTGAGAAATTAGACGTTGACTTATCTGTTGAAACTCCGTTAAGAGAAACGTTCGTTACATTCATAGTTTACAAATCTTGTTTGATTCAAATTGGCACCCAAACCCTACTTGTGGATTTTATATCTTTGAAAATACTTGCATTTGATGTGATTCTTTTTGAATCGACTGGTTAACCACTTATCATACCAAATTGATTGTTTCATAAGGTTGTTAGCTTTCATTCAAACAACCAGACCACTAAAATCAATCAATGTCATTTCAAGTCTTAAAGTTATTCGTTTATTGAAAAACGGATGTCAAGCTTTCGTAGCCCATGCCACTGATTTAAATCAGAATACATCATATTTGAATGATATTTTTGTTGTTAATGAGTTTTCTGATGTATTTCCCGAAGAACTTCTCGGTCTACCCCAAGAACGTGAAGTTAAATTCTTTATTGACCTTGAACCCGGTACAAAACCAATTTCTAAAACCCCATATCGAATGGCTCCTATTTCACTTCAGGAGTTAAAGGTCCAACTACAGGATTTGTTAAACATCGATTTTATACGTCCTAGTACGTCTTCTTGGGGTGCTCCTGTTTTATTCGTAAAGAAGAAAGACGGTAGTATGCGACTATGTATTGCCTATCGGGAGTTGAACCATATCACCATCAAGAATAGGTATCCGCTTCCTCGCATTGATGACCTGTTCGACTAGTTGCAAGGTGCGCAATTCTTCGCAAAGATCGATCTTCGTTCTGGATATTATCAGTTAAAGATTAGAACTGATGACATTCCAAAAACTGCCTTTAGAACTCGATACGTGCATTACGAATTTCTAGTTATATCTTTTGAATTGACCAATGTCCATGCTGCGTTCATGGACATGATGAACAGAATATTTAAGAAATATATGGATCATTTCGTGGTTGTCATTATTGATGACATCCTAATACACTCCAAAAGCCTCAAATATTTCTTCACCTAGAACGAACTTAATATGCGACAACGATGTTGGTTGGAGCTGTTTAAAGATTATGACCATACCATTCAATACCATTCTGGAAAAGCGAACGTGGTAGCTGATGCGTTCAGTAGAAGATCATATGCGGAAACGAATGCGATGATTTCAAGGCCTATTTTATGTGACTTATAAAGGATGGAGATAGAGTTAAAGACTCTGGGGACCCATGTGATGATGTCAAGTATACGTGTAGAACCAGCTTTAATTGATAAAGTTAAAGATGCTCAAGCTACAGACCCGAAGTTGATGAATATGAAGAAGAAGATGCAAGAAGGTGCTATTCCAGAAGCAAGAATCGATGAAGAAGGAATACTTCGAGTCAACTCCAGACTTTGTGTTCCTAATGATTCTGCTTTGAAGTATAAAATCATGATGGAGGCACACAACACACCGTTTGTGATCCATCCTGGAAGTACCAAAATGTATCGTGATCTTCGACATACATTTTGGTGGAGCAATATGAAGAGAGAGATTGCGGAGTTTATCTCGAGGTGTTTAACGTGTAAACGTGTCAAGTCGGAGCATCAAGTGCCAAAGGGTCAGCTTGCAGAAAACTATGGGCACCGATTTACGATTTATTGGTTCATTTGAAATTCTCGATCGAGTAGGAACTGTGACCTATAGACTCGCCTTACCGCCAAGCATATCTCGTGTTCATAACGTTTTTCACATATCTATGCTACGTAAATATGTGAAAGACCCAAACCACATTATTGAGATAGAACTAGAAAAGATAGCCGAAGATTTAACGTACGAGGAGGTACCTGTCAAGATCTTAGATAAGAAGGAATATGTCATACGTTCGAAGATTATACCTCAAGTTAAAGTTTTGTGGAGGAACCATGATATCGAGGAAATAACCTAGGAGTTAAAATCAGAAATGAAAGCGATGTATCCTCGCCTTTTCGACATACCAGGTACGTACGTCAATTTTGAGGACGAAATTTCATAAGGAGGGGAGGTTGTAAGACCCCAACTTTTATGAATAAAGATTTAATTTCCTCTATATATTATTTTGAAATAGTAAGGGATGATTTGATAAAGCTGATAAGTTATGGGTGGAATGTGCAAATTTTACAAAGTAAGCACGTGGTTATAAAATATTCGTTGTGTCGAAGAATATTCGTTTGGTCGAGGAATATTCTTTTTGTCAGAGAATATTCGTACGACGGCGCAGTCATTGGTGGACCCCACAACAGAATGAATGTCGGATATAGAAAATAACAGAAATAACCTTTTTATAAAAATAACTATAAAACTGTTACTGTTAAACTGTTGAAATACCCGGTGATAAAAATATAGTAATACGCGTTGTTGCACAGTAGCACACGGTATTGCACAGTATTTCGAATTATTGATTCTTACGTAAGAAGGCACTTACTCAATTATTGTTACAGTAATTACTGTTCAATATTTTATATTATTGATTCAATAATTGCATAATATTTTATTGGTTCAATAATTGCTACGTTGATATTTTATATCAATAATTGCTACGTTGATATTTTATATTATTGATTCAATAATTGTCACTGCACAGTATTTTACATTATCAAATCAATAATTTATTTTATTTGAATAATATTATTAGACAACATTATTGGCAATCTCTAGGAAATTCTGTCTAGGAAAGGGGTTAGTTAATCTAATTGCGAGCCAGTAAGGAGAAATACTTATCGGAAAACCCCCTCTTTCTTGGAAACGACTTGGTTGTCATTATTGTGGTTCTATAATATTATTTGTGAATAATAATTATTGATAAAAATGATAAGTAAATATTTATTCAATGTGAATTTAAACGGATGAATTTTTAGTAAAAGTGACAATTATTGAGAATTGATATTTTATCTGTTCTGATAAAATAATTCATTCAAATATATTATAATAATATTACATTATAAGTGTATAATGTGATAATATAATAATATAATAGTAATGATATTTTTTATAACAAATTCACGATATATGAATAAAATGAGATGGAAGAGAGAAAATGAAATTTGAAATTCTTTTAATAATCATAAATATTTTAATATATATATATATATATATATATATATATATATATATAAATATGTGATGGAATTCATTATTTTAAAAATGGAGGCTTTGAAATTTTGAGGGTGCTGGAGATTTTCAAGAGTGGTGAGTGTGGAAAAATCATCCGTATGTATAATTGAGTCATTTTTTCGTTCGCAATTTGAAAAAACTTTCTTCTTCAAAGTTGTAGAGAATCAAATTTCATATAGAATGACATAAAGTTTGTATTTTTCTGATAAAAGGGTTATTTATTATGAATTATTGAAGTTTCAAAAATAAATATTTTAATATATATATATATATATATATATATATATATATATATATAAACATGTTCATGGTTGGTGGATGATTGGTATTGTTTGGTGTGCTGATGAAGGTGTCAAAAGTGGAGTGCTTGAAAAAAAATCATCCGTTGGTTATTAAGTCAACTTTGGCGTTCTGGCAGTTTCTTATAAATAGGGTGCTTAGTTAGAAATAAAAATCACACCAGAATCAGAAAATTTTCTCTCTATAATATCGAGCGTATTTCTTATGAGTATTTAGATACTTTGAGTGTTGATAACAGCGTAAATTTTCGTCAGCATAATATCCGATAATCCAGACCGATCTAGTATTCTACTGAGGTAAAAGATGTTATTTTTCTCGTAAATGATATTATTTCCTTTCAATATTCATAATAAATATTATTTTCTTTCATATTCTATATTATGGGAGTAATAATATTTCAATTCATATTCCTGAATTTGAACTATCACGGTAAGTATTGTTTCTATAATTCCTGAAATGATCAGAAATTTCTTGAGTTTTGCGTTTCATCTAGTATCATTTCACCGAAATAATTTTCTGAACTTTCTCGTGAAATTTTTATCTTTTCATGTTGAGTTACTATTCATGAGTTACTATTCACGAGAAACTATTCACGGTAAAAAAAATATTTTTTTTATCTTTGATTGGATCCAAGTTTTGATCTTCATTCTTGAATTTTGCTCCATAATTGATTATTACGAAGTATTATTGAACTTGGATAAACTAAATTACGAATCCCTAATTTTTGTCATTTATCTCACTAGATTCGTTATTTATATTATTTTTCATCATCCTCAGTTCTAAATGGTGATATAACTAAATATCTTTGGCCTGTAGTGCAAAAATGAATGATTACTTGATGAATATCTTTGGCTTGTAGTGCAAAGATGAATGATTACTTGATGAATATCTTTGGTCTGCAGTGCAAAGATGAATGATTACCTGATGAATATATTTGGTCCGTAGTGCAAAGATGAATATTTGGTTCGAGATGTATATTGATTGATGTTACAGGGATAAAATATTAATGATGGACTTTTAAATCATAGAAGATAGTAGACTTCATTCTCTACTTAACTCTTCTAATGAATTATTATTTTCGCTGCAGTTGTTGATCTAAAACTTGTTGTCCATAATATTTTATCTGATTTGTTAAAAACTAACGATAATTTATTTTCCATTATCTCAGTCATAATATTCTTTACTGGGCTAGTTGAGCTCACCATTTTCATTTATTGTCCTCTTCAGGAAATGAGAATGTTGCGGGGACTAGTCGGGAAAAAGTGTGATGATCAGAGTTAGATCTGTAGAAGTCCTCACTATTCTATAAAATAGTGGGACAATAATTGTAATGAATAAGGAATGAATTTGAGTGTTTATATTTCGTATTATATACGATTTGTATTGAAGCTCATAGTTTGTGTGGTCGTATTTTGCACGACCGTATGTTATAAACGATTGTATTTGGATTCTGTACCATGTACTTGGCGACTCAGAATGGGTTGAGTATTGAATCTATTTTCGGGGTGTCACATAAACGACATCACCGATCAAATGATGAACGATGGGATGTTTAGAAGCATTTTGCAGTTCATGCAAAACCAGACGAGGGAGACTCGTGTTCATAATACAGGTGGAAATAATAACAACTCGCGGCTTGTCACTGCCAAGCAATTCAAAGAGTTGGGACCACCAGAGTTTTTGGAAAAGCCACATCCAATTAAGGGGGAAACGTGGGTTAAGCAAATTACTAAGATATTTGATGTCTTGAGATGCACGGAGGAGCAAAAGGTTCTATTCGCCACGTTTATGTTCCGTGGAGAGGCAGATTACTGGTGGGAATCTGTGAAGTGTACCCAGCCTGCCGCAATTAAGATGTCTTGGGAAGAGTTCCAGAAACTGTTCAATGACAAGTACATTTCAGAAAGTATTCGTCATATGACGGAGGTAGTGTTTATCAAACAAGAACAGAATAACATTACCGTGTCCCAGTACGAGGCTAAGTTCGCGGAGTTATCCCGGTTCGCATCTCATTTGGTTGATAATGAGGAACGCATGACGCCAATATTTCTTAGAGGTTTAAAATCCAAAATTCATAAGTACCTCATTTCTCACAAACTTTCTTTATATTCAGATGTAGTGAACAGGGCCCAACTATTAGAACGAGATAATAATTATGTTCAACTAAGGGACAACAATCAAGGTCGTACCGGTGGCAGCAGTCATCAGAATAATGACAATCAGCGGGAAGAAAAGTATCATGACAGATGCGGTAACCACTCCGGTGGTAATCGTGGCCATGATAATAGAAGAAGTGAGTTAGGGGGAGATTTCAAGAAGAGATGGTACAACAATAAGAACGTGAAAATATCGACGGCAGTACTAACATCAACGGTTTCTAGGGGAGGAGAGCGACCACCGGTCGTATGCTATAAATGCGGGCAAGAGGAACACATCAGTCCAAACTGCTCACAACAATTTAAGGTATGTTATAACTATGGAAAGGAAGGACACATAGCTAGAGAGTGTCCGGTAGCGAAACCAAGTCCAGCGGGGATGGTGACTCCAAAGGCTGTCCCGGACAAGTCAAAGTCGATGGTTCCTGAAAGAGCGTTTGTCGTGACTGCCCAAAACGCGAGGAACCCGAACGAGGTGATCACGGGTAAGCTAATCATAAACTCTTGCGAAGTCTACGCCTTATTAGATACCGGTGCTACCCATTCTTTTATTTCACCTGCTTGTGCTCAACGTTTGAACTTGACTTTTGAGAAATTAGACTTTAACTTATCTGTTGAAACTCCATTAGGAGAAACCTTCGTTACATTCACAGTTTACAAATCTTGTTTGATTCAAATTGGCACCCCCACCCTACCTGTTTATTTTATATCTTTGAAAATACTTGCATTTGATGTGATTTTTTGAATCGACTAGTTAACCACTCATCATGCCAAAATTGATTATTTTGTATGGTTGTTAGCTTTCATTCAAACAACCAGACCACTAAAATCAATCAATGTCATTTTAAGTCACAAAGCTATTCATTTATTAAAAAACGGATGTCAAGCTTTCTTAGCCCATGTCACTAATTTAAATCAGAATACATCAGGTTTGAATGATATTTTTGTTGTTAATGAGTTTCCTGATGTATTTTCCGAAGAACTTTCTGGTCTACCCCAGAACGTGAAGTTGAATTCTTTATTGACCTTGAGCCCGGTACAAAACCCATTTCTAAAATCCCATATCGAATGGCTCCTATTTCACTTCAGGAGTTAAAGGTCCAACTACAGGAGTTGTTAGACATCGGTTTTATACGTCCTAGTACATCTCCTTGGGATGCTCCTGTTTTATTCGTAAAGAAGAAAGACGGTAGTATGCGACTATGTATTGACTATCGGGAGTTGAACCATGTCACCATCAAGAATAGGTATCCGCTACCTCGTATTAATAAACTGTTCAACCAGTTGCAAGGTGCACAATTCTTTTCAAAGATCGATCTTCGTTTTGGATATCATCAGTTAAAGATTAAAACTGAGAACATTCCGAAGACTGCCTTTAGAACTCGATACGCGCATTACGAATTTCTAATTATATCTTTTGGATTGACTAATGTCCATGTTGCTTTCATGGACATGATGAACCGAATATTTAAGAAATATTTGGATCATTTCATGGTTGTCATTATTGATGACATCCTAATATACTCCAAAAGCCTCAAATATTTTTTTCACCTAGAACGAACTCAATATGCGACAACGACGTTAGCTTGAGCTGTTTAAAGATTACGACCATACCATTCAATTCCATTTTGGAAAAGTGAACGTGATAGATGACGCGTTGAGTGGAGGATCACATGCGGGAACGAGTGCAATGCAAGTGGTTATAAAATATTCGTTTGGTCGAGGAATATTCTTTTTATCGGAGAATATTCGTACGACGGCGCAGTCATTGGTGGACCCCACAATAGAATGAATGTCGGATATAGAAAGCGACAGAAGTAATTTTTATAAAAATAACGGTAAAACTGTTACCGTTAAACTATTAAAATACACGGTGATAAAAATACAGTAATACGCGTTGTTGCACAGTAGCACACGGTATTGCACAGTATTTCGAATTATTGATTCTTACGTAAGAAGACACTTACTCAATTATTGTTACAGTAATTACTGTTCAATATTTTATATTATTGCTTCAATAATTGCATAATATTTTATTGGTTCAATAATTGCTACGTTGATATTTTATAACAATAATTGCTATGTTGATATTTTATATTATTGATTCAATAATTGTCACTGCACAGTATTTCACATTATCAAATTAATAATTTATTTTATTTGAATAATATTATTAGACAATATTATTGACAATGTCTAGTAAGTTATGTCTAGAAAAGGGGTTAGTTAATCTAATTGCGCGCCAGTAAGGAGAAATCTTTATCGGAAAGCCCCCTCTTTCCTAGGAACGACCTGGTTGTCATTATTGTGGTTCTGTAATATTATTTGTGAATAATAATTATTGATAAAAATGTTAAGTAAATATTTATTCAAAGTGGATTTAAACGAAAGAATTTTTAGTAAAAGTGACAATTATTGAGAATGGATATTTTATCTGTTCTAATAAAATAATTCATTCAAATATACTATTATAATATTATATTATACGTCTATAATGTGATAATATAACAATATAATAGCGATGATATTTTTTACAATAAATTCACGATATATAAATAAAATGAGATGGAAGAGAAAAAATAAAATTTGGAATTCTTTTATTAATTATTATATATATATATATATATATATATATATATAAACATGTGGTGGAATTCATTATTTTAAAAGTGGAGGCTTTGAAATTTTGAGTGTGCTGGAGATTTTCAAGAGTGGTGAGTATGGAAAAATCATCTGTATGTAAATTTGGGTCATTTTTTGTTCGAAATTTGGAAAAACTTTCTTCTACAAAGTTGTAGAGAATTAAATTTTATATAGAATGGACAGAAGGTTCATATTTTTCTGATAAAAGGGCTATATTTATTATGAATTATTGATGTTTCAAAAATAAATATTTTAATATATATATATATATATATATATATATATATATATTATATTATATAAAACAGGTGGGTGGCTTAGTTTTGTTCATTGTTGGTGTGCTGGAAGAATTGTCAAAAGTAATGGCTAAGGAAAAATCATCCGTGGGTATAAAAAGTCAGCATTGGTGTTCTGGCATTTTCCTATAAATAGGGTGCTTAAGTTAGAATTAAAAATAACACCAGAATCAGAAAATTTTCTCTCTATAATATCGAGCGTATTTCTTGTGAGTATAAGGATAGTTGAGTGTGGATTACGGTGCAAGATTTTTCTCAGCATTATATCCGATATTTCAGTCAAAACTACTCTCCTTTTTAGGTAAAGGATGTTATTTTTCTCGTAAATGATGTTATTTCCTTTCAATATCCATATAGAATATTATTTTCTTTCATTTTCCATATTATGAAGGATATAATATTTCATTTCATATTCCTATATTTAAACTTACTACGGTAAGTATTGCTTCTATAATTCCTAAAATGATCAGAAATTCTTTGAGTTTTGCGTTTCATCTAATATCATTTCACTGAAATATTGGTCTGAACTTTTTATGAAATTTTCATCTTTTCATGACGAGTTACTATTCACGAGTTACTATTCATGATAAAAAAAATATTATTTTTTTTATCCAAAATATCTTTGATTGTATCCATGTTTTGATCTTCATTTTGAACTCTGGATAAATTCTCTAATATTTGTCCTTGATCTCACTAAATTCGTTCTTTAACATATTTTTCATCATCCTCAGTCTTAAATGATGATACAAATGAATATCTTTGGCCTGTAGTGCAAAGATGAATGATTACTTGATGAATATCTTTGGCCTGTAGTGCAAAGATGAATGATTATCTGATTAATATCTTTTGCCCGTAGTGCAAAGATGGACAGGTGTTGAGATGAACTTGACCAACTGGTGATACAGATGAATATCTTTGGTCTGTAGTGCAAAGATGAATATTTTATTCGAGATGTATATTGATTGATGTTACAGGGATAAAATATTGATGATGAACTTTTAAGTCATAGAAGATAGTAGACTTCATTCTCTACTTAATTCTTCTAATGAATTGTTATTTTCGCTGCAGTTGTTGATCTAAAACTTGTTGTTCATAATATTTTATCCGATTTATTGAAGACTAACAATAATTTATTCTCCATTATCTTAGTCATAATATTCTTTACTGGGCTAGTTGAGCTCACCCTTTTCTTTCATTGTTCTCTTCAAGAAATGAGAATGTTGCGGGAACTAGTCGGGGAACAGTGTGATGGTCAGAATAGAACAGTAGTAATGCTCACTATTTTTGTAAAATAGTGTGATAATAATTATAATTATTGAGGACTGAATTTGAGTGTTTATATTTCATATTATATACGATTTGTATTGAAACTCACAGTTTGTGTGGTCGTATTTTGCACGACTGTATGTTATAAAAGATTATATTTGGATTCTGTACAATGTATTTGGCGACTCAGAATGGATTGAGTATTGAACCTATTTTGGGGGCGTCACAGTTGGTATCAGAGCTTAGGGATATGATCTCTGGCGGAGATCTGGGAATAGAACTAGGAGGGAGAGACGAGTAAATCCTTCGCTAGTGTGTCCTACCTAAGCTATTTGGTATTTAATTGGTCTGTCAAAACATAGGGTTAGTATGTGATATGTTAATTTGTTTGATTAACCCTTGTTTTGTGGCAGTATTTGAGAAATACAGTTGAAAATCTAAACAAAGTAGTGAATGAGACCGTTGAGACAACTTTAATTACTAACCAGGAGAATGTGCAACAGGAAGGTGATATTCCTCTTGTAAACGACATCACCGATCAAACGATGAACGATGGGATGTTTAGAAGCTTTTTGCAGTTTATGCAAAACTAGACGAGGGAGACTCGTGTTCATAATACAGGTGGAAATAATAACAACTCGTGGCTTGTCATTGCCAAGCAATTCAAGGAGTTGGGAATACCAGAGTTTTTGGAAAAGCCAGATCCAATCAAGGCGGAAACGTGGGTTAAGCAAATTACCAAGATATTTGATGTATTGGGATGCACGGAGGAGCAAAAGGTTCCATTCGCCACGTTTATGTTCCGTGGAGAGGCAGCTTACTGGTGGGAATCTGTGAAGCGTATCCAGCCTGCCTCGCTCAAGATGTCTTGGGAAGAGTTCCAGAAAATATTCAATGACAAGTAATTTCCAGAAAGTAGTTGTCATATGAAGGAGGTAGAGCTTATCAAACTGGAACAGAATAATATGACTGTGTCCCAGTACGAGGCTAAGTTCGCGGAGTTATTCCGGTTTGCATCTCATTTGGTTGATAATGAGGAACATATGACGCGGATTTTTCTGAGAGGTTTGAAACCTGAAATTCTTTAGTACCTCATTTCTCATAAACTTTCTTTATATTCAGATGTGGTGAACAGGGCCCAACTATTAGAACGAGATAATAATTATGTTCAACCAAAAGACAACAACCAAGGTCGTACCGGTGGCAGCAGTCATCGTAACAATGACAACCAGCGGGAAGAAAAGTATCATAACAGAAGCAGTAATCACTCCGGTGGTAATCGTATCCATGATAATAGAAGAAGTGAGTCGGGGGGAGATTTCAAGAAGAGAAGGTACAACAATGAGAACGTGAAAACATCGACAGCAGCACCAACATCAACAGTTTCTAGGGGAGGAGAGCGACCACCGGTCGTATGCTATAAATATGAGCAAGAGGAACACATCAGTCCAAACTGCCCACAACAATTCAAGGTATGTTATAACTGTGGAAAGGAAGGACACATAGCTACAGAGTGTCCGGTAGCGAAACCAAGTCCATTGGAGATGGTGACTCCAAAGGCTGTCCCGGACAAGTCAAAGTCGGTGGTTCCTGAAAGAGCGTTTGTCGTGACTGCCCAAAACGCGAGGAACCCGAACGAGATGATCACAGGTAAGCTAATCATAAACTCTTGTGAAATCTATGCCTTATTAGATACCGGTGCTACCCATTCTTTTATTTCACCTGCTTGTGCTCAACGTTTGAACTTGATTCCTGAGAAATTAGACTTTGACTTATCTGTTGAAACTCCGTTAGGAGAAACCTTCGTTACATTCACAATTTACAAATCTTGTTTGATTCAAATTGGCACCCTCACCCTACTTGTTGATTTTATATCTTTGAAAATACTTGCATTTGATGTGATTTTTTGAATCGACTGGTTAACCACTCATCATGCCAAAATTGATTGTTTTGTAAGGTTGTTATCTTTCATTCAAACAACTAGACTACTAAAATCAATCAATGTTATTTCAAGTCATAAAGCTATTCGTTTATTGAAAAATAGATGTCAAGCTTTCTTAGCCCATGTCACTGATTTAAATCAGAATACATCAGATTTGAATGATATTTTGTTGTTAATGAGTTTTCTGATGTATTTCTTGAAGAACTTTCTGGTCTACCCCAGAACGTGAAGTTGAATTCTTTATTGACCTTGAGCCCGGTACAAAATCCATTTCTAAAATCCCATATCGAATGGCTCCTATCGAACTTTAGGAGTTAAAGGTCCAACTACAACAGTTGTTAGACATCGGTTTTATACGTCCTAGTACATCTCCTTGGGGTGCTTCTGTTTTATTCGTAAAGAAGAAAGACGGTAGTATGCGACTATGTATTGACTATCGGGAGTTGAACCATGCCACCATCAAAAATAGGTATCCGTTACCTCGTAATAATGACCTGTTCGACCAGTTGTAAGGTGCACAATTCTTTTCAAAGATCAATCTTCGTTTTGGATATCATCAGTTAAAGATTAAAACTGAGGACATTCTGAAGACTGCCTTTAGAACTCGATACACATATTACGAATTTTTAGTTATATCTTTTGGATTGACTAATGTCCATGTTGCGTTCATGGACATAATGAACTGAATATTTAAGAAATATTTGGATCATTTCGTGGTTGTCATTATTGATGACATCCTAATATACACCACAAGCCTCAAATATTTTTTTCACCTTGAATGAACTCAATATGCGACAACGACGTTGGCTTGAGCTGTTTAAAGATTACGACCATACCATTCAGTTCCATTTTGGAAAAGCGAACGTGGTTGCTGACGCGTTGAGTAGAAGATCACACGCGGGAACGAGTGCGATGCTGTCATCACAAAGACCCATTTTACATGACTTACAAAGGATGGAGATAGAGTTAAAGACTCCGGAGACCCACGTGATGATGTCAAGTATACACGTAGAACCAGCTTTGATTGATAAAGTTAAAGTTGCTCAAGCTACAGACCCGGAGCTGATGAAGATGAAGAAGAATGTGCAAGAAGGTGCTATTCCAAAAGCAAGAATCGATGAAAAAGGAATACTTCGAGTTAATTCCAGACTTTGTGTTCCTAACGATTCTGATTTGAAGTATAAAATCGTGATGGAGGCACATAACACACCGTTTGCAATCCATCCTGAAAGTACCAAAATGTATCGTGATCTTCGACATATATATTTTGGTGGAGCAATATGAAGAGAGAGATCGCGGAGTTTATCTCGAGGTGTTTAACGTGTAAACGTGTTAAGGCGGAGCATCAAGTGCCAAAGGGTCAGCTTGCAGAAAGCTATGGGCACCGATTTACGATTTATTGGTCCATTTGAAATTCTTGACCGAGTAGGAACTGTGGCCTATAGACTCTCTTTATCGCTAAGTTGTCTCGTGTTCATAACGTTTTTCACATATCTGTGCTACGTAAATATGTGAAAGACCCAAACCACATTATTGAGTTAGAACCAAACGAGATAGCCTAAGATTTAACGTACGAGGAGATATCTGTTAAGATCTTGGATAAGAAGGAACATGTTTTACGCTCAAAGATTATATCTCAAGTTAAAGTTTTGTGGAGGAACCATGATATTGAGGAAATGACCTGAGAGTTAGAATCGGAATTAAAAGCGATGTATCCTTACCTTTTCGACATACCAGGTATGTACGTCAATTTCGAGGACGAAATTTCATAAGGAGGGGAAGTTGTAAGACCCCAATTTTTATGAATAAAAATTTAATTTTCTCTATATATTATTCTAAAATAGTAAGGGATGATTTGATAAATGTGATAAGTTATGGGTAGAATGTGCAAATTTTACATAGTAAGCAAGTGGTTATAAAATATTCGTTTGGTCGAGGAATATTCTTTTTATCGGAGAATATTCGTACGACGGCGCAGTCATTGGTGGACCCCACAACAGAATGAATGTCGGATATAGAAAGCGACAGAAGTAATTTTTATAAAAATAACGGTAAAACTGTTACCGTTAAACTATTAAAATACACGATGATAAAAATACAGTAATACGCGTTGTTGCACAGTAGCACACGGTATTGCACAGTATTTCGAATTATTGATTCTTACGTAAGAAGACACTTACTCAATTATTGTTACAGTAATTACTGTTCAATATTTTATATTATTGCTTCAATAATTGCATAATATTTTATTGGTTCAATAATTGCTACGTTGATATTTTATACCAATAATTGCTATGTTGATATTTTATATTATTGATTCAATAATTGTCACTGCACAGTATTTCACATTATCAAATTAATAATTTATTTTATTTGAATAATATTATTAGACAATATTATTGACAATGTCTAGTAAGTTATGTCTAGAAAAGGGGTTAGTTAATCTAATTGCGCGCCAGTAAGGAGAAATCTTTATCGGAAAGCCCCCTCTTTCCTAGGAACGACCTGGTTGTCATTATTGTGGTTCTGTAATATTATTTGTGAATAATAATTATTGATAAAAATGTTAAGTAAATATTTATTCAAAGTGGATTTAAACGAAAGAATTTTTAGTAAAAGTGACAATTATTGAGAATGGATATTTTATCTGTTCTAATAAAATAATTCATTCAAATATACTATTATAATATTATATTATACGTCTATAATGTGATAATATAACAATATAATAGCGATGATATTTTTTACAATAAATTCACGATATATAAATAAAATGAGATGGAAGAGAAAAAATAAAATTTGGAATTCTTTTATTAATTATTATATATATATATATATATATATATATAAACATGTGGTGGAATTCATTATTTTAAAAGTGGAGGCTTTGAAATTTTGAGTGTGCTGGAGATTTTCAAGAGTGGTGAGTATGGAAAAATCATCTGTATGTAAATTTGGGTCATTTTTTGTTCGAAATTTGGAAAAACTTTCTTCTACAAAGTTGTAGAGAATTAAATTTTATATAGAATGGACAGAAGGTTCATATTTTTCTGATAAAAGGGCTATTTATTATGAATTATTGATGTTTCGAAAATAAATGTTTTAATATATATATATATATATATATATATATTATATAAAACAGGTGGGTGGCTTAGTTTTGTTCATTGTTGGTGTGCTGGAAGAATTGTCAAAAGTAATGGCTAAGGAAAAATCATCCGTGGGTATAAAAAGTCAGTATTGGTGTTCTGACATTTTTCTATAAATAGGGTGCTTAAGTTAGAATTGAAAATCACACCAGAATTAAAAAAAAATTTCTCTATAATATCGAGCGATTTCTTGTGAGTATAAGGATAGTTGAGTGTGGATTACGATGCAAGATTTTTTTCAGCATTATATCCGATATTTCAGTCAAAACTACTCTCCTTTTAAGGTAAAGGATATTATTTTTCTCATAAATGATGTTATTTCCTTTCAATATTCATATAGAATATTATTTTCTTTCATATTCCATATTATGAAAGTTATAATATTTTATTTCATATTCATATATTTAAATTTACTACGGTAAGTATTGCTTCTATAATTTCTGAAATGATCAGAAATTATATGAGTTTTACGTTTCATCTAATATCATTTCACTGGAATATTGGTCTGAACTTTTTATGAAATTTTTATCTTTTAATGACGAGTTACTATTCACGGAAAAACAATATTATTTTTTTATCCAAATTATCTTTGATTGTATCCATGTTTTGATCTTCATTTTGAACTCTGGATAAATTCTCTAATATTTGTCCTTGATCTCACTAGATTCGTTCTTTAACATATTTTTCATCATCCTCAGTCTTAAATGATGATACAAATGAATATCTTTGGCCTGTAGTGCAAAGATGAATGATTACTTAATGAATATCTTTGGCCTATAGTGCAAAAATGAATGATTACCTGATGAATATCTTTGGCCCGTAGTGCAAAGATGGACAGGTGTTGAGATGAACATGACCAACTGGTGATACAAATGAATATCTTTGGCCCGTAGCGCAAAGATGAATATTTGATTCGAGATGTATATTGATTGATGTTACAGGGATAAAATATTGATGATGGACTTTTAAATCATAGAAGATAGTAGACATCATTCTCTACTTAACTCTTCTATTGAATTGTTATTTTTGCTGCAGTTGTTGATTTAAAACTTGTTGTCCATAATATTTTATCTGATTTATTGAAGATTAACGATAATTTATTCTTCATTATCTTAGTCATAATATTCTTTACTGGGCTAGTTGAGCTCACCCTTTTCTTCCAATGTTCTCTTCAGGAAATGAGAATGTCGCAGGGACTATTCGGGGAACGGGGTGATGGTCAGAGTTAGAGCAGTAACAGTCCTCACTATTTTGTAGAATAGTGTGATAATAATTATAATTAATGAGGACTAAATTTGAGTGATTATATTTCGTATTACAAACGATTTGTATTGAAACTCACAGTGGTGTGGTCGTATTTTGCACGACCATATGTTATAAAAGATTGTATTTGGATTCTGTACCA
Source organism: Panax stipuleanatus (assembly GCA_020205555.1). Lineage (NCBI taxonomy): Eukaryota > Viridiplantae > Streptophyta > Magnoliopsida > Apiales > Araliaceae > Panax > Panax stipuleanatus. The sequence continues at coordinate 91,290,196 of CM035123.1, forward strand.
TGTATTTGGCGACTCAGAATGGGTTAAGTATTGAACCTATTTTAGGGGCGTCACAGTTGGTATCCAAGCTTAGGGATATGATCTCTGGCGGAGATCTGGGAATAGAACTAGGAGGGGAGAGATAAGTAAAACCTTCGCTAGTGTGTCCTACCTAAGCTTATTTGGTATTTAGTTGGTCGGTCGGAACATAGGGTTAATATGTGATATGTTAATTTGTTTAATTAACCCTTGTTTTATGGCAGTATTTAAGAATGGCAGTTGAAAATTTAAACAATGGAGTGAATGAGACCGTTGAGACACCTTTAATCACCAACCAGGAGAACGTGCAACAGGGGCAATATTCCTCCTATAAACAACACCACCGATCAGACGATGAATGATGGTATGTTTAGAAGCTTTTTGTAGTTCATGCAAAACCAGACGAAGGAGACTCGTGTTCATAATACAGGTGGAAATAATAACAACTCACGGCTTGTCACTGCCATGCATTTCAAAGAGTTAGGACCACCAGAGTTTTTGGGAAAGCCAGATCCGATCAAGGCGAAAACGTGGGTTAAGCAAATTACCAAGATATTTGATGTCTTGGGATGCACGGAGGAGAAAAAGGTTCCATTCGCCACCTTTATGTTCCATGGAGAGGCAGATTACTGGTGGGAATCTGTGAAGTGTACCCAGCCTGCCACACTCAAGATGTCTTGGGTGGAGTTCCAGAAACTGTTCAATGACAAGTACTTTCCAGAAAGTATTCGTCATATGAAGGAGGTAGAGCTTATCAAACTGGAACAAAACAACATGACTGTGTCCCAGTACGAGGCTAAGTTCGCGAAGTTATCCCGGTTTGCATCTCATTTGGTGGATAATGAGGAACATATGACGCGGATGTTTCTGAGAGGTTTGAAACCCGAAATTCGTCAGTACCTCATTTCTCACAAAATTTCGTTATATTCAGATGTGGTGAACAGGGCCTAATTATTAGAACAGGATAATGATTATGTTCAACCAAGGGACAACAACCAAGGTCGTACAGGTGGCAGCAGTCATCGGAACAATGATAACCAGCAGGGAGGAAAGTATCATGATAGAAGCGGTAACCACTCCGGTGGTAATCGTGGCCATGATAATAGAAGAAGTGAGTCGGGAGGAGATTTCAAGAAGAGAAGGTACAACAATGAGAACGTGAAAACGTCGACAGCAGAACCAGCATCAACTGTTTCTAGGGGAGGAGAACGACCACCGATCGTATGCTATAAATGCGAGCAAGAGGGACACATCAGTCCCAACTGCACACAGTAATCCAAGGTGTGTTATAACTATGGAAAGGAAGGTCACATAGCTCGAGTGTGTCTTGTAGCGAAACCAAGTCCAGCGGGGATGGTGACTCCAAAGGCTGTCCCGGACAAGTCAAAGTCAGTGGTTCTTGGAAGAGCTTTTGTTGTGATTGCCCAACAAGCGAGGAACCCGAATGAGGTTATCACAGGTAAGCTGATCATAAACTCTTGCGAAGTCTATACCTTATTAGATACCGGTGCTACCCATTCTTTTATTTCACCTGCTTGTGCTCAACGTTTGAACTTAACTTCTGAGAAATAAGACTTTGACATATCTGTTGAAACTCCGTTAGGAGAAACCTTCGTTACATTCATAGTTTACAAATCTTGCTTGATTCAAATTGGTACCCTCACCTTACCTGTTGATCTTATATCTTTGAAAATACTTGCATTTGATGTGATTTTAGAAATTGACTGGTTAACCACTTATCATGCCAAAATTGATTGTTTTTGTAAGGTTGTTAGTTTTCATATTTCTAACCAACCTGTTGTGCGAATTCAAACAACCAAACCACTAAAATCAATCAATGTCATTACAAGTCATAAAGCTATTCGTTTATTGAAAAACGGATGTCAAGCTTTATTAGCCCATGTCACTAATTTAAACCAGAAAACGTCAGATTCGAATGATATTTCTGTTGTTAATGAGTTTCTTGATGTATTTCCCGAAGAACTTCCCGGTCTACCCCCAAAACGTGAAGTTGAATTCTTTATTGACCTTGAACCCGGTACAAAACCCATTTCTAAAACCCCACATCGAATGGCTTCTATTGAACTTCAGGAGTTAAAGGTCCAACTACAAGAGTTGTTAGACATCGGTTTTATACGTCCTAGAACATCTCCTTGGGGTGCTTCTGTTTTATTCGTAAAGAAAAAAGACGGGAGTATGCGACTTTGTATTGACTATCGGGAGTTGAACCATGTCACCATCAAGAATAGGTATCCGTTACCTCCTATTGATGACCTGTTCGACCAGTTGCAAGGTGCACAATTCTTTTCAAAGATCAATCTTCGTTCTGGATATCATCAGTTAAAGATTAAAGTTGATTTTATAACTTGGCGCGAGCGCGCGTCTTTTGCAACTTGGCGCGGGCGGGCTTCTTTTCTTCTTTAAACCGGCGCGGCCTCGCGGCTCTGTGATTTCTGCTGGTGTTTCCTGGTGCAATGCTGATCTTCTTTACTTTCTTGCTACTTCTTTCACCTTCACTTGCTTTTCATGATTCTGAACATAGGCCACTTGCACAGGCCATAAACTATCTCCCCATGCCAACTCCACCTTTGGTTCATCATAAGCTCTCCATGAAGCCTTTTAGCCCATTTCATGCCAAATTCATGCCTCTATCATACCATTCCATGCCATTTGAGTTTCCTGACTGAAATCTATAAAACAAAGATAAAACATATTAAAAAACACTAAAATACCTGAGATTAAACCATAATCCTAGCAAGTTAATAGGCAATAAGTAAGTATAAAACCTACTTATCAAATACCCCCAAACTTGAACTATTGCTTGCCCTTAAGCAACAGACACAAATGCAAACTACATGTTATGCAACTATACTATCATGAAAAATAATCCCATATTCCAGCCATATTGTGAATTCCAATAAGATGTGCCTCAGAGAAATAATAAGAATTATGAACAGAGTATCAACTCAAGCTACAGTTATAAAGATATACAATCCAGAAATCACAACATGTTGCTAAGATGTAGTGTGTGTGTGCTATGTCATAAATAAGCTCAATAGAGGTGAAGATTCCATATGCTATACTTCTAAGGAAGGAAAACTGAGGTTTTAAGTCAATAATTTTTCATATACATAAAAGAACGACCAATCCAACACATCGATACAAGCTAAGGTTCAACAAGGGCTTATTATGCTTTTATTCTCACACGGGGGTGATATTTGCACTTTCCCATGTTTACACCCGACTGTGTAATGCTAAGCCCTTTTAGGCTTTTCAATGATACCCATTTATCGAGCTTTCGACCAACGACTCCCAAACCATAAATACCTTAGGGCGCTGGGTGTAGAGACAATCCCCTAGGGCTTACTTGCTTAAGTATTAAAGGCCACAAGACTTAGCTAGCAAAGGTGCTTATTCTACTTTTTTCTTTTTCTCAATTTATTTTCTTTTCTTTTTCTTTTTCTTTTTAGCATGCATACCCTATGTTTTCTCCCAAACTTGCATTTCTGTGTCATTAAGGCCATTATTCATTTTCTTACATAATTCTCTCATTAAAAACAAATTTTTCCCCTCAAAAGACAAGCATGTGTTAATCTATCCAACAAGCAAATAATAACAATACCGTGCTATCTGGTAACATCAAAGCAACAGGTATAGACTACATCATGTATAACGTCATAACTAAGCTTAAACTATCCACTGAGTTCAAAAATCTATCATATTTCAATGTCATCATTGGCCAGACTGGAATTCAACAGGCTAAAAACATGGGATTATGCTATGCAATGCAATTAAACACCAACTAAATAAACAAAACAAAATAAAACTGAAAATTTTGTATGCAAAATTTTACTAACAAAATACTAAAATGCAACTACCTAAACAGGCTAAACATGCAATAGTACTAAAATGCAATTAACTATATGCGACTACTACTAACTACACCCAACACCCCAAACTTAAAATTTTTAATGTCCACATTGGAAGTAAAGGGTCAGGAAAACTCCCCTATGTATTGGCATGGCCACCCTCCTCGGGTGGCAAATCTGGCGGCGGGTATAGCATGGCAGAACTAAAGACTGGCCACTCCACTAGCGATCCCTGCTGCGCAAAGGCCTGAGCCAAGGAACTTGATAAACCATCGGCAAACGCTTTGAAGTTGCCGTGTATTGCGTCCATCCTCCTCTCTAATCTCCTAATCCTGCGATCCTGATGTACGTCACTAGCTGGAGGAGGGGTAGCGGGCTCTGCTGGCTGTGGCAGGGGAACTGCTGGAGGAGTCAGTAGGATGAATCCTTTGCCCCGCGGATGTGTTGTGCCACCAGTCCAATCGTTGAACTTCTTAATTGTGGCATGATTGGTGTCCCCACTCAGCATCTGGACCTGTTCGTCGTCCCAGTCAAGGCCTGCCTCAGAACAGAGATGAGCCACCGCTGAAGCGTATGGAAGTGACCCGGTGGTACTACCTCGCATGAAACGCAACATATTCTGATTGATCAAGTGCCCAACATCAATATATTTCCCTATAATGATCCCCCACAAAATAATAGCCCTCTCGACCGTAATTTCGTGCTGGTGGGTGGATGGCATCAGATTGGCGCATAAAAACAGGTTCCATGCCTTGGCGTATCGGTTCAGAACGGAGGTGGGGAAATTGGTGTGCTCATCGGTTCCATGCCTATACTTCCACTTCATGCCTGGCACGCACAAATTAATGAGCAACTGGTCTAGGACAGTTTTAAAACAGTCCGCCTTGACCCAATTCACTTGGTCAGTCAAAATTGAAGGCAAGCTTAACACCTCACGGATCGCCGTCGGACGATAGTCAACGTTTTTGCCCCGAACGAACGAGAATCCACTTTGTGTCTCCTTGGCGTTGGCATAAAATTCAAGAACAATGGCCAACGGGACAGGCGGCGGGGTTGCACAGACTCATTGCCAACCCATCTCTCTGATCATGGCAAACAATTGGCTATCCTCCTTTGTCGGTTTCAGACCCCGCTCCTTTACAATAAATTTGGCCGTGATCCGATAATACTCTAGTTGGGCATCAAGGCTAATGAACCTAGTCGAATCCACGGTGTCCTCGCTCTGACTACTATGAGTGGGCGATTCAAGCGCTGCAGCATGTGTTCGCTTTGGACCCATGAGAACCTGCAAAAAATTGGCCGTACAAACCCTAGGTGATGACTGTTGAAAAACACCCCCAAACTTGTATCTCTAGAAACTGATTGAACAAACCCTAGCTTTGAATCCGAAGAATAACCCCCAAACTTTTGCCTTAGAATCCTCTGAATTTTTCCAAACCCTAATTGCTAAATGTTGATCACAAGTTTCTCTAAAATTTCTTCTCAAACCCAAACTCTGTTCCTTGAAGCTTGTTGATATGGTAATGGAAGTTAAGGCTAGGTTTTATAGAGGAGATGGATTAGGAGAGTAATTGAGTGGGGTTGACAGATGAGAGTCTAGGGCTTGAATGTAGAATCAGAGAGATTGAGTCTGAATATGAGAAGGAGAAGGGGGATTTGTAGATTATAATCTGATTAGAGATAGGTTTGTGAGAGATAAAGAGTGTTTGTGTTTTGATAGGAAGGCTCGATCAAGTAGGAATATGATATAAGGGCTGAAATTAGATTTGTCAAATTTTAAATCGGCAGTTTGCTGGGGTAGGGTGCGGGCACGCCGAGTTTAGCTGTGAGTGGGGCGCGGCCGCGCGGGTTCTCAGAATCTGCTCTCTGGCCTGCATAGTGGCGTGGCCACCCTGTATTAAACATTGATGATAGTGCGGCCGCGCTGCCCTGAGCCCAGCAAAAAATTCTTATTTTCTTCAGCATGAAATGAAGGCTTAAGCAGCAACTTAAATGCAATTTCTTTCCTGCAAACATAGCATTCAAAAATGAGATGTAACTTGATTCCATATTCACAATTTGCGCATATAAGATGTATGTATGCTTAAATCCTTAGCAATGCTATATAAGTGAATCATATTTATGTGCATCCTCAAAAATATTATATGTGCATATATGCAATATGCTCATACTCCAAAAATATGTTCAATAATCTCCTAATTCCCAAAAATATATGCAATAATGCCTAAGTCCAAAAATATAGGCAGTGAGCTCCTAATACCAAAACTGTTCAAAAATTTTCAAAATTTTTCACAATTCTTAGAATTAAACATGGGAGGGGGGAAATATAGAGTCATGTAACCAGAATTAAATAAGAGGGAGAAATAGAAATATGTGACAAGAATTATATATGAGGGAGAAAAGGGATATAATGGGGTGCCTCCCGTCGAGTGCTTGTTTACAGTCCATTAGCTTGACTCTGTCTGAATTGGTCATGTGGTGGAAAGAATCGAGGCGACCTTCTCTCGATTGACCTCGCCGCCATAATAATGCTTCAACCTCTGTCCATTCACTTTGAAAGGCTTGTCTAGATATTGGTCGAAAATCTCCACTGCGCCATGTGGAAACACAGTTTTCACTATGAAGGGGCCCGACCACCGCGATTTTAGATTTCCAGGAAAGAGTCTGAGACGAGAGTTATACAGCAACACTGCTTGCCCTGGCTCAAATGTCCTCTCCATGATCTTTCGGTCGTGCCACTTTTTTACCTTTTCTTTGTACAGTTTGGATTTTTCATAGGCTTGCAGTCTGAATTCGTCGAGCTCATTAAGTTGGAGAAGTCTCTTCTCCTCTTCAGCCTTCAAGTCAAAATTCAGCTTCTTTATGGCCCAGTAGGCCTTGTGTTCAAGTTCCATGGGAAGGTGGCAGGCCTTCCCATACACAAGATGATATAGTGACATACCTAGTGGCGTCTTGTAGGCAGTTCTATATGCCCACACTGCATCGTCAATCTTGAGGGACCAATCCTTCCTCGTGGGATTCACAATTTTTTCTAATATCCGCTTCACCTCACGATTTGACACCTCAGCTTGGCCGTTTTTGGGGGATGGTACGCCGTAGCAATACGGTGATTTACCCCATACTTGGCCAAAAGTGCAGTAAACTGACAATTGCAGAAGTGGGTTCCTTCATCACTTATGATGGCTCTAGGGGTCCCGAAGCGTGTGAGTATACTATTCTGAAGAAAACGCAAGACCACCCTAGCATCATTAGTCGGTAAGGCTGCTACTTCTACCCACTAAGACACGTAATCCACTGCCAGCAAGATATATAGATTTCCACATGACGAGACAAAAGGCCCCATGAAGTCTATCCCCCAGACGTCAAAGATCTCGACCTCCAGGATCATATTCAAAGGCATTTCATTCCGTTTGGATATATTGCCCACTCGCTGACAACGATCACATTTCTGGACGAAGTTATAAGCATCTTTAAACAATGTTGGCCAATAAAAGCCTGCTTGAAGTACTTTGGCGGCTGTCCTCTCGCCCCCATAGTGTCCTCCATAAAATGATGAGTGGCAATCATAAAGTATGCTATCCATCTCACTTTCTAGGATGCACCGTCTGATCATCCTATCAGCGCACTGCCTAAATAAATACGGCTCATCCCAACTATAGCTTCTAGCATCATGTAGAAACTTCTTCTTCTGGGCTCTAGTGAAGTCAGAAGGGATAATATTGCTTACTAGGAAGTTTGCAAAGTCAGCAAATCAGGGCATTTCGCCTTGCACCACGAATAACTGTTCATCCGGGAAGGACTCATTAATCATCACTTTGTCATTTGTGTTCATTCCCGGGTTCTCCAGTCGAGATAAGTGGCCAGCCACTTGATTTTCGATCCCCTTTCTGTCTTTAATTTTTAAATCAAATTCCTATAGAAGAAGTATCCACTGAATGAGACGATGCTTAGCATCTTTCTTTGAAATCAGGTATCGGATTGCAGCATGATCTATGTATACAACTACCTTTGTGCCAATCAGATAAGACCTAAATTTATCAAATGCATATACCACTACAAGAAGCTCCGTCTCTGTGGTGGTGTAGTTCAATTGGGCATCCGTCAGGGTTTTGATTGCATAGTATATCATATGAAAAACCTTATCCCTGCATTGTCCTAAGACGACTCCCACAGCGAAGTCACTTGCATCGCACATCAATTCAAATGGAAGAGACCAATCAGGAGCTATAATGATGGGTGCCATAGTCAATTTCTTTTTCAAGTGTTCAAAGGCAACTAGGCATTCTTCGTCGAATCTGAATGGGATGTCCTTCTCAAGCAAACTGCACAGAGGCTTAGTAATCTTTGAGAAGTCTTCTATGAAACGCCGATAAAAGCCTGCGTGCCCTAGGAAACTATGAACCCCCTTTACTGAGGTTGGTGGCGGTAAACTTTCAATGTTCTCCAATTTTGCTCTGTCCACCTCTAAACCTTTATCAGAAATTTTGTGGCCCAAAATAATGCCTTCTTGTACCATAAAATGGCACTTTTTCTAGTTCAGTACTAAGTTAGTCTCAACACAACTCTTTAAGACCAATATTAGATTCTCCAAGCAGATGTCGAAAGTGTCTCCAAAGACGGAGAAATCGTCCATGAAAACTTCTACATTATGTTCGACTATATCAGAGAATATTGCCATCATGCATCACTGGAAAGTGGCTGGAGCATTGCATAGTCCGAAAGACATCCTTTTAAATGCAAAAGTACCGTATGGGCACGTGAAGGTAGTCTTCTCTTGGTCCTCTGGGGATATAACAATCTGGTTATACCCTGAGTAACTGTCCAGGAGGCAATAGTAGTCGTGTCCCGCTAGCCTATCCAGCATCTGGTCAATGAACGGAAGAGGGAAATGGTCCTTTCTTGTAGCTTTGTTCAGTCTGCAATAGTCCATGCAGACCCTCTATCCCGTAACTGTCCTGATAGGTATAAGCTCATTCTTCTCATTTGACACAACTGTCATGCCTCCTTTCTTCAGGACGCACTGCACCGGGCTCACCCAAGAGCTGTCTGAGATTGGATAAATTATTCCAGCATCTAACCATTTGAGGATCTCCTTTTTGACGACCTCTTTCATAATCGAATTCAATCTCCATTATTGCTTTATTGATGGCTTACTGTCATCCTCCAAGAATATCTTGTGCATGCAGTATGAGGGGTTGATCCCTTTGATGTCAGCTATGGTCCACCCAATAGCTAATTTAAACTCTCTTAGAACCCGCAGCAACTTGCTCTCCTGACAGGATGATAGAGCAGAAGCGATGATAACTGGCAACGTGGAAGATTCTCCCAGAAATGCATATCTCAAATGATCAGGAAAAGGTTTCAGGTCAAGGTTGGGAGGCATCTCAAGAGAAGGCTTGAGTCAGTTTGATATCTCCCCAGTATATCCAAGTAGTTCAATGGGAATCTTAAACTTTCTCATCTGAGGCATCGTATTCAGAATTTGTATGTACTCTGCCACATCTGTATCTTCCAATTCAGAAGCTCCCAGTAGAGCACTCTCTAATGGATCCATACTCATCAATTGTTCAGTCTCTTCATGAAGTACCCTATCGACAACATCAACTCTGAAGCATTCTTCTTCATCTGTGGGGAACTTCATAGCTTTGAAGACATTGAACGTGACCTTTTGGTCCTGAACCCTCATAGATAGTTCTCCCTTCTGTACATCTATGAGTGTTCACCCAATAGCTAGAAATGGTCTCCCAAGAATGATTAGCATGTTCTTATCCTCTTCGAAGTCCAGGATGATAAAGTCGGCAGGGAATATAAACTTGTCCACTTTTACCAATACATCTTCTACGATACCTCTTGGGTAGGTGATGGACCTATCGGCTAGCTGCAATGATATGTTTATCGGCTTAGGAGCCGACAATCCTAACTGAGTGAACACCGATAGCGGCATCAAATTTATACTTGTCCCCAAGTCATATAAGCACTTATTGAAGGACAACTTTCCAATAGAGCATGGTATCGTAAAACTCCCTGGATCCTTGAGCTTTGGAGGTAATTTTCTGTGCAAGACTGCACTGCATTCCTCTGTCAAGGCTACTGTTTCATAGTCCTCTAGCTTCTTCTTCCTTGACAGTATCTCTTTTATAAACTTCGCGTAGCTCGGCATTTGTTCCAAAGCTTCGGCAAAGGGTATGTTGATCTGTAATTTCTTGAATACCTCCAAAAACTTTGCGAATTGTTTATCTAGTCTCTGCTTCTGAATCCTCTATGGATATGTTGCAGGAAGGTAGACCACTTGTGGTGTATCTTTGATTTTCTCAGTGGATACCTCCTTTTTGGACTCAACTGCCTTGCCCCCATCTTTCCCATCATTCAAAACTGTCTCAGCATTTTCTGCACATGGGCACACCCGCACCAGGTTTTGTTCTTCCTGGGGCGCAGTCGCGCCAGTCTCCAGATTTTCCAACTACTTCCCTGATCTCAATGTAATGGCTTGGCATTGTTCCTTGCCATCCCGCCTTCCTGGATTAGCTTCAATACTGCTTGGAAGAGTCCCTTGCGGTCTGTTAAGGACTACATTGGCAATCTGGCCTATTTGAGTCTCCAATGTTTTGAGAGACACCGCTTGGCTCTTAACCATCAACTTGAGTTCTTCTATCTCAGCTCTCTCCTCTGATTGTGGACTAGGCGCTGGATTGTGTTGATGTTGTTGTTGATGAAATTCGAGAGGATGTGATTGTCTAGGGGAATACTGTTGTTGAGACTGTTGTGGTTGAGCTTTTTGTTGTTGGTACGGTTGGTATTGAGACTATTGAGCATTTTGGTTTGGTTGTTGTTGAGGAGGATGGTATTGAGATTGTTGAGACTGTTGAGCATTTTGGTTGTTACTCCAGCTGAAATTTGGGTGGTTTCTATTGTTTGGATGGTAGGAGTTCAAAAATTGATTCTGAGGCTTTTGATAGTTGCTGACGAACTGAACCGACTCTGTAGTGATGGCACATTGCTCTGTCGGGTGTGATCCGGCACACAACTCACAAACAAATGCAACTTGTTGAACTTTATTTTCAGCAATAGAGTCAATTAGAGCTGCAAACGAACCGAATAGAACCAAACTTTGTCGAACTCGAACCGAACTCGAACACTTTTAGTCGAACTCGAATATGTTCAAGTAACTCGATCGAACCAACAACTATGTACGAGTTCGGATCGTTTGGTGTTCGCGAACATGATCGAGTTCGCGAACAAGTCGAACATAAGCTTGTTCGCGAACACAAACTATGTTCACGAATACCAAACTTGTTCACGAACACAAACTTGTTCACGAACATAAACTTGCTCACGAACACAAACTTGTTCACGAACACAAACTTGTTCACGAACACAAACTTGTTCACGAACACAAATTTATTCACGAACACAAATTTGTTCACGAACACAAACTTAGAATTTTAAAGAAAAAAATAGTTAAATATGTCTTCTCTAAGAGTCTAAGTATTCAATCAAAAATTAAACCAAATATTATAATCATCATTCATTCAAAAAGACCAAAATCAAAAATGATTACTTAGAACTTAGAAGTTATAATTAACTTAAAAGTTAACAAGTACTTAAAAATTTTTGATTTACAAATATCAACAATCAAATATTAATATCGAAAAGATTTTCAACTCTTCAAGGTCCAACCACTTCAAGCAGAGTCTACAAACAAATGATTATCAAAAACTCACAATTTAATATTAGTAATGTATTTCTTTTGTTGTCATTTTTAATTAATATTCAATTTTTTTACAATTTTTAAATTCAATATCTAGTTTTTATCTTCGATCTTCAAATTTATGTATAGTTTTTAAAAGTTTCAAAATTATTCAGTAAATAATTTGATGATTATTACTCTATTACCAAAGTCTCGATAAGTACATTGAAGACTTGATTTCTCTATTTTCTATCTCGATTTAACAATTTCAATAACTGATGTACATGTAAACAACTGTATTGTATCATTCTTTAATTAATGTCAAATTGTCATTGCATGATGATTAATGACTTTATTTATGTGCATTATGACATGAGTTATAATTTATTAAATTATTTGGAATATAAATTATAATAATCCAACAATCATTGTTCAAAATTTTATGAAAATATTAAAATTATTTTAATTAAATTATAATTTAGAGGTGAAGAAGTACACATTATTATTTATTAATTATTTAATAAAAAAGTTTACTTATAATAAATTATTAAAAAAAATAAATAGATGTTTAGGTAATAAAAAAAATAACTAAAAATTTAACAATTATTAATAAGACAAATTTTAAAATTTAATATGAAATAACCAATTACTTGTATTTATAATTTTAGAAATAATTTAAACATGTAATTAAGAAATCGAACTACTCGAACCGATCTCAAACTTATCGAACCGAACTGAACCGAACTGTTCTCGAACAAAGACTAACCGAACCACATGGTTCGGGAACATGTTCGATCAAGCAATCGAACCGCACTCTGTGCGAACTTAACTCGACTAGGCGAGCATGTCGAACTCGAACCGAACCGAACTCGAACCGAAGCGAACCGATTCGCGAACAGTTCGGTTTGTTTGCAGCCCTAGAGTCAATTTTCTTTGACATTCCCGCTATTTGAACTGAAAGGGCTGTGATGGCATCCACGTCCAAGACTTCAGCCACTTTTTGTTTCGGCATTCTAGATGTCGGATTCTGATATTCATTAGCCGCCATGGTCTCAATTAAGTCATAAGCTATCTCATAGCTCTTGGTCCATAGAGCTCCTCTTGATGCAGCATCAATAATCGGCCTTGACTGCCATCCCAAACCCTTATAGAACGAGCTGGTTACCATCCATTCTGGCATTCCGTGGTGCTGGCATTTTCTTAGCATCTCTTTGTATCGTTCCCATGCCTCATATAAAGATTTCCCCTATTGTTGTGCAAACTGAGACAGGGCACTACTCATCTGAGTAGTCTTAGCCATGGGAAAGAATTTGGCGAGAAACTTCTGTGCTAAGTCCTCCCATGTAGTGATTGAGCCTGAGGGTAGTGAATGCAACCAACTCTTCGCTTTATCCCTCAAGGTGAATGGAAATAGCCGAAGCTTTACCGCATCATCCGTCACATTGTTGTATTTGAATGTGTCACATATTTCAATAAAACTCAGGATATGCTCATTAGGATTTTCTGTAGCTGCACCCCCAAATTGGATTGTATTCTAAACCATCTGAATTGTCCTTAGTTTGATCTCAAAAGTGTTTGCAGCTATCGCTGGCCTGACTATACTGGATTGTAAATCATTGATCTTTGGCATTGAGTAATCCCTCAACGCTCTATTTTCGGCTCTCTGTTCCTCGGCTGCCATTTGTACCGGCTGTTCAGGTTCCTCTTGTGTGTTAGTAGTTCTTGTGTTCGCTCTCCAAGCTCTACCGTTGATGTTTTCTTATAGAGGCACCAACGCAGAATTTGTGGATCGAGTGTGCATATACTAACCACAAGTACTTGAAACACAAATAAAAATAAAATAGAAATGAGATAAGAAGTGAATTGTTCAAGTCAGACAAATCTAACAAAAATTGATGTCAATAGTACTAAAAATAACAACTAATCCCCGGCAACGGCGCCAAAAACTTGTTGCTCCGTTTTGGTGCAACAATTCTATAGCTATTTTCGGCTGCTCAAACGAATATCAAAATGTGGTTTAATATATAAAATGATTTTAAACTAAAATTAACTATTTAACAAACGATTAAATCAAATCGGAGAAATATGGGATCCTAACTTCACCTATTGCATCGTCCAGATTACACACCTCACGTCAAGCATAATTACTTACTTAGGATTGCTAGTCGAGAGCACGAATGTGAGAAATGGCTATTTTTTAATATACCAAGTCCATATCATATAAAATCCACAAAAGAGATAGAATTCACATGAACATCAATAAAACCTAAATCACTATATGTCTATGTGATTTACAAGCAATATCGATTTAAGTGCAAGCTCCCAATTGGCTACATAAGGTAAGCCGGTATATGTCTATCCGGATTACGAATCACAAAAGTCATCGCATGCAAATTTCATGAACATATGCTAGTATGGAAAAATCTGAGTTTATACTTCCTCTTTCAATTCCATATAAACTATTAAAGTAGATGGTGATCAAGCATCTAATCAATACACACAACCATGCTAGGCAATCCATACATAATCAATCATACATATAAATGAGGCATACAATTCTAGACTAAACAATAAGATTCATTAGAATCCCATAATGGTGGTTAGTTCATCTCTGAACCAATAACCATTATGGGATTTGATCTAAACATTGAAAGTAAATATGAAAGTAAAGAGATTAAGAGAGATAGAAATGCAAATCTGATGATCCTCCTTTCAAATGAAGCTTTCAAGCTCAGTTTCAGACCACAATCAAACCCAAAATGAAACCTTAGATTGGAAATCTACTAGAACTAGATGAGAGAAGAAGTTAAGCTCCAAAACCCTCTCTAGCTCTCTAAACCCTAGAATAGGAAATTAAAACTGAAATATGAATACTCCAATCTCATTCTTAACAATTTACACCCATATATGGAATACACCCTCAGCCGAAATGAATAAATAAAAAGTCAATAATTTCCTCAGACTTGACCGGCGCAGCCGCGCGGCCTCGTAGTGCATTTGGGGCGCGGGTGCGCTGATCCCCAGAGTGCTCTCTGGATTCTGCAACTTGGCAAGGGCGCGAGTCTTTTCTTCTTTAAACCGACGCGGCTGCGCGGCTTTGTGATTTCTGCTGGTGTTTCCTGGTGCAATGCTGATCTTCTCTGCTTTTTTGCTTCTTCTTTCACCTTCACTTGTTTTCCGTGATTCTGAACATAGGCCACTTGTACAGGCCATAAACTATCTCCCCATGCTAACTCCACCTTTGGTTCATCATAAGCTCTCCATAAAGCCTTTTAGCGCATTTCATACCAAATTCATGCCTTTATCATGTCATTCCATGCCATTTGAGTTTCCTGACTGAAATCTATAAAACAAAGATAAAACATATTAAAAGACACTAAAATACCTGAGATTAAGCCATAATCCTAGCAAGTTGATAGGCAATAAGTAGGTATAAAACCTACTTATCAGTAGCAGACGCGTTAAGTAGAAGATCATATGCGGGAATGAGTGCAATGCTGTCAACACAAAGGCCCATTTTGTATGACTTACAAAGGATGGAGATAGAGTTCAAGACTCCGGGGACCGACGTGATGATGTCAAGTATACGTGTAGAACCAACTTTAATTGATAAAGTTAAAGTTACTCAAGCTACAGACCCGGAGCTGATGAAGATGAAGAAGAAGGTGCTATTCCAGAAGCAAGAATCGATGAAGAAGGAATACTTCGAGTCAACTCCAGACTTTGTGTTCCTAACAATTCTGATTTGAAGTATAAAATCATGATGGAGACACACAACACACCGTTCGCAATCCACCCTGGAAGTACCAAAATGTATCGTGATCTACGACATACATTTTGGTGGAGCAATATGAAGAGAGAGGTCGCGGAGTTTATCTTGAGGTGTTTAACGTGTCAACGTGTCAAGGCAGAGCATCTAGTGCCAAAGGGTCTATTGCAACCACTTGAGATTCCAAAATGGAAGTGGGAACACATTACCATGGATTTCGTTACGGGTCTTCTCAAGGTTTCTCAAGGCATAGATGCGATTTGGGTTATTGTCGATAGATTAACCAAGTCTGCTCACTTCTTGCCTATACGAGAGACTTATTCACTGGAACGTCTTGCTCGTATGTACATAAATGAGATTGTGAGATTGCATGGCATGCCAGTATCCATAGTTTTGGATCGAGACCCAAGATTCACTTCACGATTTTGGGTCAGCTTGTAGAAAGCTATGGGCACAGACTTATGATTCAGTTCTGCGTATCATCCTCAAACGGACGGGCAATCGGAAAGGACTATTCAAAATCTTGAAGATCTATTGAGACTCTGTGTTCTAGACTTCAAAGGAAGTTGGGATAAGTACTTAACATTGGTGGAATTCTCCTACAACAACAGTTATCAGGCAACTATAGGCATGGCTCCATTCGAGGCGTTGTATGGATGAAAGTGTCGTTCTTCAGTATGCTGGGACGAGGTGGGTGAAGCAACATTGTTGGGACCGGAGTTAGTCCGTATGACTACGAAAAAGATTCAAATGATCCGGCAACGTATACAAACGGCACAAGATCAACAAAAGAGTTATGCGGATCTACATCGAAGAGACGTAGAATTTAATGTCGGAGATCATGTATTATTACGTGTTGCTCCATGGAAAGGAGTTACGAGATTCGAAAAAAAATGAAAGCTCAATCCACGATTTATTGATCCATTTGAAATACTTGACCGAGTAGGAAATGTGGCCTATAGACTCGCTTTACCGCCAAGCATGTCTCGTGTTCATAACGTTTTTCACATATCCATGCTTCGTAAATATGTGAAAGACCCAAACCACATTATTGAGTTAGAACCAGACGAGATAGCTGAAGATTTAACGTACGAGGAGGTACCTGTCAAGATCTTGGATAAGAAGGAACATGTCTTACGCTCAAAGATTATACCTCAAGTTAAAGTTTTGTGGAGGAACCATGATATCGAGGAAATGACCTGGGAGTTAGAATCAAAAATGAAAGGGAGGTATCCTCACCTTTTCGACATACCAGGTACGTACGTCAATTTCGAGGATGAAATTTCATAAGGAGGGGAGGTTGTAAGACCCGAACTTTTATGAACAAAGATTTAATTTTCTTTATATATTATTTTGAAATAGTAAGGTGTTGATTTGATAAATGTGATAAGTTATGGGCGAAATGTGCAAATATTTCAAAATAAGCAAGTGGTTATAAAATATTCATTGTTGTCGGAGAATATTCGTTTGGCCGTGGAATATTCTTGTTGTCGGGAAATATTCGTACGACGGCGCAACCATTTATGGGCCCCACAACGGAATAACTGTCGGATATAGAAAGCGACAGAAATAACCTTTTTATAAAATAACGATAAAACTGTTACCGTTAAACTGTTGAAATACTCGGTGATAAAAATACAGTAATACGCGTTGTTGCACAGTAGCACACGGTATTGCACAGTATTTTGAATTATTGGTTCTTACGTAAGAAGTCACTTACTCAATAATTGTTACAATAATTACTGTTTAATATTTTTTATTATTGATTCAATAATTACTACGTTGATATTTTATATTATTGATTCAATAATTGCTACCGTTGATATTTTATATTATTGATTTAATAATTGTCACAGTAATCACTGCACAGTATTTCACATTATCAAATCAATAATTCATATTATTTGAATAACATTATTAGACAATATTATTGGCAATGTCTAGGAAGTTCTGTCTAGGAAAGGGGTTAGTTAATCTAATTGCGCGCCAGTAAGGAGAAATCTTTATCGGAAAGCCTCCTCTTTCCTGGGAACGACCTGGTTGTCATTATTGTGATTCTGTAATATTATTTGTGAATAATAATTAATTTATGATAAAATGATAAGTAAATATTTATTCAATTTTGATATAAATGGTGAAATTTTTAGCAAAAGAGACAATTGTTGAAAGTTGATATTTTATCTATTCGATAAAATATTTATTCAAATATATTATTATAATATTACATTATAATAGTATAATGTGATAATATACTAATATAATTTTATTATTTAAATGGTAATATTTTTATAATAAATTCATGGTATAAAAATAAAATGAGGTGGAAGAAAAAAATAGAATTGAAATTCTTTTAATAATTATAACTGTTTTAATATATATATATATATATATATATATATATATATATATAAATATGTGTTGAAAATCTTTTTTCGAAGGTGGTGTGCTTTCAAAAGTGATGAGCTTGGAAAAATTATCCGTATGTAAATTTGGGTCATTTTTTCGTTCGGAATTTAGAAAAACTTTCTTCTACAAAGTTGTAGAGAATTAAATTTCATATGGAATGGACATAAGGTTCGTAATTTTCTTATAAAAGGGCTATTTATTATGAATTATTAAAGTTCTAGAATATTAAGTCTGAATTGATTTTTGATGGAGGATTTTCTAGAATGTGCGGGCCCCACTAGTCCTTTTGTGTGTGAAATGTGCTGAGAATTTGATTTTCAAAGTTGATATGCGGAGGATTTTGTTTGATATAGTTAGTCAGCTTTGGTGTGCTAAGTATTTTCCTATAAATAGGGTGCTTAGTTAGAAATAAAAATCACACCAGAATCAAAAAAAATTCTCTCTATAATATTGAGCGTATTTCTTATGAGTATAAGGATAGTTTAAGTGTAGATTATGGTGCAAGATTTTTTTCAACAAAATATCCGATATTCCAGTCAAATCTAGTATTCTACTAAGGTAAAGAATTTTATTTTTCTCGTAAATGATGTTATTTTTTTTCAATATTCATAAAGAATATTATTTTCTTTCATATTCCATATTATGAAAGTAATAATATTTTATTTTGTATTCCTAAAGTTAAAATTACTACGGTAAGTATTGCTTCTATAATTCTTGAAATGATCAGAAATTCTTTGAGTTTTGTGCTTCATCTAATATCATTTCACCGGAATATTGGTCTGAACTTTTTATGAATTGTTCATCTTTTCATGACGAGTTACTATTCACGAGTTACTATTCACAGTAAAAAAAATATTATTTTTTTATCCAAATTATCTTTGATTGGATCCAGGTTTTGAACTTCATTCTTGAATTTTGCTCCACAATTAATTATTACGGAGTATTATTAAACTTGGATAAACTAAATTACGAATCGCTAATCTTTGTCCTTTATCTCACTAGATTCGTTCCTTATATTATTTTTCATCATCCTCAGTCTTAAATGGTGATACAAACGAATATCTTTGGCCTGTAGTGCTAAGATGAATGATTATTTGATAAATATATTTGGCCTGTAGTACAAAGATGATTACCTGATGAATATCTTTGGCCCGTAGTGCAAAGGTGAATATTTAATTCGAGATATATATTGATTGATGTTACAGGGATAAAATATTGATGATGGACTTTTAAATCATAGAAGATAGTAGACATCATTCTCTACTTAACTCTTCTAATGAATTATTATTTTTGATGCAGTTGTTGATCTAAAACTTGTTGTCCATAATATTTTATCTGATTTGTTGAAGACTAACGATAATTTATTCTTTATTATCTTAGTCATAATATTCTTTACTGGACTAGTTGAGCTCACCCTTTTCTTTTATTGTTCTATTCAAGAAATGAGAATGTCGCAGGGACTAGTCGGGGAACGGGATGATGGTCAGAGTTAGAGCAGTAATAGTCCTCACTATTTTGTAGAATAGCGTGATAATAATTGTAATTAATGAGGACTGAATTTGAGTGTTTATATTTCGTATTATTTACGATTTGTATTGCAACTCACAATTTGCGTGGTCGTATTTTGAACGACCGTATGTTATAAAAGATTGTATTTAGATTCTGTATCATGTATTTGGCGACTCAGAAAGGGTTGAGTATTGAACCTATTATGAGGGCGTCACAATTGGTATCAGAGCTTAGGGATATGATCTCTGACGGAGATCTGGGAATAGAACTAGTAGGGGAGAGACGAGTAAATCCTTCGCTAGTGTGTGTCCTACCTAAGCTTATTTGGTATTTAGTTGGTCGGTTGGAATATAGGATTAATATGTGATATGTTAATTTGTTTAATTAACCCTTGTTTTATGGCAGTATTTAAGAATGGTAGCTGAAAAGTTAAACAATGAAGTGAATGAGACCGTTGAGACACCTTTAATCACCAAATAGGAGAACGTGCAACAAGAAGGCAATATTCCTCCTGTAAACAACACCACCGATCAGACGATGAATGATGGTATGTTTAGAAGCTTTTTACAGTTCATGCAAAACCAGACGAAGGAGACTCGTGTTCATAATATAGGTGAAAATAATAACAACTTGCGGCTTGTCAGTGCCATGCATTTCAAAGATTTGGGACCACTAGAGTGATTATATTTTGTAGAATAGTGTGATAATAATTATAATTAATGAGAACTGAATTTGAGTGATTATATTTTGTATTATATACGATTTGTATTGAAACTCACAGTTGTGTGGTCGTATTTTGCACGACCGTATGTTATAAAAGATTGTATTTGGATTCTGTACCATGTATTTGGCTACTCAGAATGGGTTAAGTATTGATCTATTTTGGGGGCATCACAAAAATCCATTTGTAGTGTCATATATTGTTTCATTTCAGATTTCTGACTCTAAACTTACTACTGTAAGTATTACTTCTATAATTCCTGAAATGATCAAAAATTTCTTGGGTTTTGCGTTTTATCTAATATCATTTCACTGGATTTTGGTATGAACTTTCTGATAAAAAATTTACCTTTTTATATCTGCGTACTATTCATAAGTTACTATTTATGGGGTACTATTCACAAGAATTTTTTTTTTGCCTAAATTATCTTTGATTGTATCCATGTTTTGATCTTTATTCTTGAATTTTGCTCCACAATTGATTATTATGTAGTATTTTTGAACTTGGATAAACCAAATTATGAATTCCTAATCTTTGTCCTTTATGTCACTGGATTCGTTTTTTAAATTATTTTTCATCATCCTCAGTCTAAAATGGTTATACAAATGAATATCTTTGGCCTGTAGTGCAAAGATGAATGATTACTTGATGAATATCTTTGCCTTGTAGTGCAAAGATGAATGATTACCTGATGAGTATCTTTGGCCCGTAGTGCAAAGATAGACAAGTGTTGATAGAGCTGCAAATGAACCGAACCGAACCGAATTTTGTCGAACTCGAATCGAACTCAAACACTTTTAGTCAAACTCGAACATGTTCGAGTAACTCGATCGAACCAATAACTATGTACGAGTTCGGATCGTTTGGTGTTCGTGAACTGTTCGCGAACATGATCTAGTTCGCGAACAAGTCAAACATTTGCTTGTTCGTGAACACAAACTATTTTCACGTACACCAAACCTGTTCACGAACACAAACTTGTTCACGAATACAAACTTGTTAACGAATATAAACTTGCTCACGAACACAAACTTGTTCACGAACACAAATTTGTTCACGAACACAAATTTAGAACTCTGAAGCAAAAAATAGTTAAATAAATACAAAAAATATTTTCTCTAAGAGTCTAAGTATTCAATCAAAAATTAGACCAAATATTATAATCATCATTCATCCAAAAAGACCAAAACCAAAAATGATTATTTAGAACTTAGAAGTTATAATTAACTTAAAAGTTAAAAGTTAACAAGTACTTAAAAATTCTTGATTTACAAATATCAAAAATCAAATAATAATATCAAAAATTCTTTCAACTCTTTAAGGTCCAACCACTTCAAGCAGAGTCTACAAATAAATAATTATCAAAAACTCACAATTTAATATTAGTAATGTATTTCTTTTGTGGTCATTTTTAATTAATATTCAAATTTTTTATTATTTTTAAATTTAATATCTAGTTTTTATTTTTGATCTTCAAATTTATGTATAGTTTTTAAAGTTTCAAAATTATTCAATAAATAATTTAATGATTATTACTCTATTACTGAAGTCTCGATACGTACATTGAAGACTTGATTTCTCTATTCTCTATCTCGATTTGACAATTTCAATAACTCATGTACATGTAAGCAACTGTATTGTAATTTGTATCATTCTTTAATTAATGTCAAATTATCACTGCATGATGATTAATGACTTTATTTATGTGCTTTATGACATGGTTTATAATTTATTAAATTATTTAGGATGTAAATTATTATAATCCAACAATCATTGTTCAAAATTTTATAAAAATATTAAAATTATTTTAATTAAATTAAAATTTAGAGGTGAAGAAGTACACATTATTATTTATTAATTATTTAATAAAAAAGTTTACTTAAAATAAATTATTAAAAAATAAAAAAGATGTTTAGGTAATAAAAAAATAACTACAAATTTAGCAATTATTAATAAGACAAACTTTAGAATTTAATATGAAATAATCAATTATTTGTATTTAAAATTTTAGAAACAATTTAAACATGTAATTAAGAAATCGAACTACTCGAACCGATCTCGAACTTATCGAACCAAACTCAAACCGAACCGATCTCGAACTTATCGAACCGAACTCGAACTTACCGAACCAAATCGAACTCGAACTGTTCGCGAACAAAGATGAACCGAACCACATGGTTCGCGAACATGTTCGATCGAGCAATCGAACGGAACACTCTGTGCGAACTCGACTCGACTAGGCGAGCAAGTCGAACTCAAATCGAACCGAACTCGAACTGAACCGAACCGGTTCGTGAACAGTTCGGTTCGTTTGCAACCCTAGGTGTTGAGATGAACATGATTACTGGTGATACAAATGAATATCTTTGACCCGTAGTGCAAAGATGAATATTGATTTGAGCTATATATTGATTGATGTTACAGGGATAAAATATTGATGATGGACTTTTAAATCATAGAAGATAGTAGACATCATTTTTTACTTAACTCTTCTAATGGATTGTTAATTCCACTGCAGTTGTTGATCTAAAACTTGTTGTCCATAATATTTTATCTGACTTGTTGAAGACTAATGATAAACTATTCTCCATTATCTTAGTCATAATATTCTTTACTGGGCTAGTTGAGCTCACTCTTTTCTTCCATTGTTTTCTTCAGAAAATGAGAATATCGCAGGGACTAGTCGGGGAACGGGTGATGGTCAGAGTTAGAGCAGTAACAGTCCTCACTATTTTGTAAAATAGTGTGATAATAATTGTAATTAATGAGGATTGAATTTGAGTGATTATATTTCGTATTATATACGATTTGTATTAAAACTCACAGTTTGTGTGGTCGTATTTTGCACGACCGTATGTTATAAAAGATTGTATTTGGATTATGTACCATGTATTTGGCGACTCAGAATGGGTTGAGTATTGAACCTATTTTAGGAGCGTCACAGCATGTGTGTGTATGTAAGTATTATGCGAGACTTTTTATGTGATAGTAGCATTGTTATTGAAAATGATATTATGCTAGGATTCAATATCAACAAAAATTTGGGCCTCATAAAAATTGTATTTGGAAGACTTATAAATCCTAAATTCTTGAAATTAAAAATGGTGCGATAAATTTGAATGTGATTATTTGAAAACGCGATTGTAAGTTTAGAAATTATATTCAAAATAAGTTTATTGTTTAAAACTCTCTTTTTTCCTATGCTAAATTGATAAATTGTATCTGTAAGTTTAAAATATATTATTTTATTTCAGGTTGAAAACTCTTTTTTTTTTCTAACTTCTAAGTTGGATTTTTTCCCAATTATAAGTTGAAAACTTTTTTATTTATATTAATTTTAATTTACGCGCTAGAAACATTTAAGAATTACAAGTTTAAAACAACCTATATCTAGTTAGAAACAGTTTAAGTTGATACCATTTATCATATTTATTGTAATTTTTGTAATAAGTTATCATTCAATGACGTAATATATAAATTCTACAATAATAATGACGTTTGCATAAAATTAAGAAGTTGATAGGGACATTTCTTATTCTTCTTGAGTTCTTCTATACAGACAGGAATATGAGACATGAATATTAGACAGGAGGTGTATTGGACTTTAATCTATTTGTATTTTTAACCCATTGGGGGTCAAAACATAAATAATTAAAAGTTCAATACACTCCTGTCCAATATTCATATCCTATATTCCTGTCTGCTTAGACTTTTTGATTCTTCTTTCAATAGTTTAAAGGTTCAAATTTAATAGTTGTCTTCAATTAAATTTATAATTTCTTTTCAAAGTAACTTAATACATTTTATTTTGTGAGTGGTAATTTAATATGTACATACTGTTATTTTTTGAGGTGTGACCTGTGATTTAATAATTATGTTTTAATAAATAAAATTTATGAAAAAATAATGGGCTGGTCAAGTTTACTATAACTCATTTAGTTTGAATAATGAGTGTCACTTCTTGCATCAATTAATAAATGCTTAAATATAAATTACTACCATGAACTCTTTATCTTTTTTCTACTTATGTGGTAGTCTTTTTAATTTTTGCAATTAAGGCATTAAACTTTTAATTTTTTTCAATTTTGATTCAATTGAAGTGTCATGTCACAAATTCATGATATGACTTGAACACATGACATCCCAATGCTGATATGTGAAGAGAAGATTAATTTTATATTTAATTTAAATTATTTTATGAAATTACAAGGGCGAAAATATAAAAATCCAAATAACTAGTTAAAAATTAAAAAAAATATTATTCATGACCATCGTTAACACCTAAATTTAATTAACTAATTTAAAAGTAACTTTAAAAATTGTTAGTACCCATTTTATCAAATTTAAAATAATTAAAAATATGTAACTAATAATTTTATTTTAATTTAAAGAAACTTAGAAATCAATTTGAATGAATAAAGTAATAAATATTAAGTATATATTTGATAAACATGAAGGTGTTTCAAAAAAAGAAAAAGATAAACATGAAAGAAACTTCACCAACATTAACAATCGTCATCCACGAGGCCATCATCCAGCAGGCTACCATCGCTACTAACGGATCCGATTAGTATGAATTTTATTTTTTGGTAAGTTGGTCAATTGGTCAATAGAATGCTGACAAACAAAGGGAGAGAACAGCTCCCTACCTGCGTATCAGCACTCTATCGGTCAATTGACCAACTTACCAAAAAATGAACTCCATACTAACCACTCCCACCAATAACCATACCTTATCATAAGTAATCACCACCAACACTTCAACACCACCACCACCAACAACAACAATAACAACAACAACCACATTACGCATCATCATCCGCCATAAACACGACAAATGCTATTAACAAACTCATCTCAGCGCTACAAATTTTTCAAGATTTGAAAAAAAGCACTTTGTATCTCCATGTTAAAACGTCCCAAACACCTATATTTGTCATTGACAAAATCCTCTTTCTCTACCACTCATCTTTTAAATCCCCATCTTTGATGTAAAATTCTAGATTTATTGTGCTTAGCGAATAGCTTACAAAAATCACAATTCCCGATTAAAAAAGGGAGAAAATAAATAAAAGAGAAGATGTAGACGAAGAAGCAACATCATATGTTTATTGTTTTGTTTTTGAGAATCTCTTATTTTTTATTTTGAATTTTTGAGATAAACACATCATTTCCATATTTGATTCTGATTTTTTTGTAATGAATTATGTTATTTGGTTCTTGGTGCTATCCTTTGTTGGGTGATCTTTGAGGGAGGAGAAAATTAATGAGTTGAAATGGATTTGGGTGTGTAAAAATGGTATTGACATTGCGTGATAATGACGGTGCGCGATAATGACGGTCCACGATAATGATAGTGGTGGTTGGTGGCTATGTGATGGTTTTGGCAGTGATTTTTTATCTATGTTTGTGCTGGTAGTTTCATCAATTGTAGTTTGATTTTTGTTTTTGTTTTTCCTTCTGATATGTACGCATGATTACTATTTTGCCCTTTTAAAAGTTTAAAATGATAAAAATTAAGTGAAAATAATTTATTTTTTGACACATCATCATTGACATGTCACATGTTTAAGCCACATCATAAATTCGTGCTATGACACTTCAATTGAATTAAAGTGAAAAAAAATAGAAGCTTAATGCCTTGATTGCAAAAATTAAAAAGACGATCCCTGAAGTGGAAAAAGATAAAGAGTTCAGGGTATAGTAATTTATATTTAAGCCATTAATAAGTAGGTAATTTGACTCACAAATAAAATTATCCAATAATAGTAAACCTACTTGGACCATAATAATAGTAAACTTGAAATTTAAAAAAAAATGGGTTAAACTATATTGGACATGTTATATAATTTTAGTTCTTAATGGAACTATAACCATATTTTATAACCCATAACCAAACCAAATCTATTTTTTTGCTAGGTGTTAATGCCAAGATTTCGCCACGCGCCTCAATCACCAAAAGCGCGTCTAATCCTGCACAGTAAACACGTCAGCACCAGATCTCGACAGCTTGGGCCGCCGAGGATCGCTCCGGTATGAGAATAAGTACAGGCCGAAAAAATGATTAACAATGGAGGTTGTGTATTCTAGTGTCTGTAGAGTAAAATATTTTTGTTACCTTTTTTGTGTAGTGCTCTATATCCTTATATTATCTCACCACCTTGCATGTCACCTCCCTCCTGATGTCATCAGATTTCATGCAGGCTGTATCAAACCCTTGTTACCCACTAAGTCAATATTATGTCAAGTCCTCATTAATGTAGATGGCTTAAGACGGATTGGCCCATCCCCTCAATCAGTTACCTATTGATCACCTTTTTGCTAATCCTTCTCTAATAAGCTATTAACTCAGAGGATGCCACCTGTCCGCACCATATACCTCCAGCCCAAGCATTATGTTAATAATCAATTAAATAACAAACCACTATTCCAAGGATAAAAAGGGAAGTAGCCTGACTTCTCCAATTAGTTTTGACCCAACCGGCCCAAAAGGTTACGGCCCAACATTGCCCCTTAGTCTTTTATTAAACAATACGTTTGATGAAAGAGTATAGGAGACCGACCCATTACGCCTCAGAATTTCAAATAGATCCAATAAAGCCTACTTAATAAAAGGCCCATGTTCGGATGTAGACCCCTCAAACTCAGAAGTAGATACTAACCCTCCAAATTCAAAAAATTAATGATAACTTCTTCAATTCCAAGAACAGATGCTAACTATTGACCCTTCAAGTCCAAGTCCAGATACCAACCCTGCACTTCCATCATTATCTTCATTGAATGCGCAGCCATTTGGTTCCGTGAATCGCCGAAAAGACAACTCTATAAAGCCCCCAACCTTTCAGTTTGGACAACTTTACCTGATCATTTGAAATTCAAAATACTCCAGCTTCCCTCTTCTTCTTTCAGCTTTCTCTCTCTCAATCAATCTGTTAACAATGGCTGCCCAGAATCCCGATAACACCATCCCATCTTTCGAAACTCTTTTAGCCTCTGTTCCGGCCGATCAAAACCCTACCTAGACCGTTCCATCCGTAAAACCCAAATCAAAACCCTCATCTAGTAAGAATCCCCCCATCGATGCTTCTAAGGACACCCCTCCGGAGCCTCCCTTTGATTTCACTGATACAAAACAATTCGCCCATGTCAATATCCCTTCCTCGATTGTCGACATGGATATTTTAGCCATCCGAGAACGATACCAAATTCCACCCAACTACCAATTACGAGCTCCTACTCCAACAGATCGCATGTACCATCGCCCTGATGGTTATGTTGCTATGCCCCTTAGTCTTCTGGAGAAGGGACTCCGTTTCCCTCTTCATACCTTTGTCCTAAACATGCTAGGATTTTTGGGGGTCGGGCTGGCCCAACTAGTCCCCAATTCTTATATTTATATTCTTGCGTTCATAGCCTGGTGCTTCGAGCAGAGCATTCCCCCATCCATTGATTTCTTCTTCTCACTGTTCGTAGTTGGCCAGTCTCATGAAAAAGGCTTCAAGGGGCTGAGCAAACCGTCCAGTGTCAAGATCGAGAGACGATCCTTGATTGACACCCCCTCGAGTAACCAAGGGTGGCACAAGGAGTGGCTCTTTATCAATGGACTTGAGATTTCTTATGTCCCTGACTGGACCACTACCCCTGTTCTTTCCCCAGACTTTGGTGACGTCACATTAGAACGGGGGACCGAAATGGTGAAGCTGTTGAATAAGCTTCCTCTGAAGGAATGGAGCTTCGGACTCCTCAACAAGCAAGCTTGGTTATTTGACCATAAGTGTAAGTTCTGAACCTAATGTTTGTGCAATTTTCTCAAATTTCCTTCAATAATAGTTTTGAAGTATTACTTTATGTCTTTTGCAGTATCTCTGATTAAGCCCACTTCCATTGACGGAATGGATTTGGAGAAATTTCTCACCGCCAAAACGGCTCCAGCTTCTTCCGAAGCTCCAGAGTCCGAAGAGCAGGATGATGAAGCACAAGCTTCTAAGGCTCAACGTACCGACCCTCCACATACTGAAAAACAAGATGCCGAAGTCTATCATACCAAACCCACAACCACCAAACCAAACCTTGAGGAAGTGCCCGGCCAACCCCATTGAAGGAAACATGCTGCCAAGAAATCGAAAGCCACCCCAATTCCTGCCCTTACCGAAAGCCTCTTGGATATGCCAATTGAGCAACGCACCCGCCTTATCCGTATCAAGAAAAGGAAAGTTAAAATCACTCCTACTCCTACTGAACAGCTGAGAATACCCACTTCTTCTTCCAGTCAACCTCCCCCCAAATCAACCAATACTGATGAATTTGAGGCTGAACACAGTTCCTGTAACGATTGAGAATTTTATGAGTTAATTATAAATATTTATTAAATTAAATAAATATTTTATGAAATTTATTTGTTGAGTTAATAAATAAATTGTGTGGTTGTTGTGGATAATTTAATTAAGTGCTACATATTTAATACATAGGCACCTGAATGCTATGCAAGCCTATACATAGGCAAGTATTCTAAACCCTAAACTCGTTAAACTTTAATCAAGTTTCTAAACTTGTTATTTATATTGTGCAAGTTCTTTAAGCTACTCTTGAATAATATGCAAGCTTATTCATTGCATCTTTTCAATGTGCAAGTTTCCTAACCCTTGCTCAATAAATCATGAAAGTTCATTTAAGTTCCTTAACTTGTTATATGTGGTATAAGTTATACCATACTCCAATATTCATAAAGCGTAAGTATTAAAGTGTTATTTTAGTAATATGATCTTGACTTAGTTGTTCAAGCAAGATCTACGTAGTCTATCGAATGCTTTGAGTTGTTGCTAAAAGCATGCCTATCTATTATGAAGTTTATTGTCATATTTTGTAATTGGTTCATGATTCTTATATTATTGAATTGTAAAGTATTGTAAGTCGATTCAACTACTCCTAGTTGATGATAGTTGAACTCTAAAATTTCCTTATCTATCCAAACCAAACTTTCTTTGGTGCGGACTTGTATTCAATTTCTGAGATTGAACAACCCTATTAATTAGGGGATATTTTATGCGAAAGCGTTAAGATGGTTGTGCATAATTCATGGTACAAAGGGTTGATCCCCCTAAGTACGAGTTAATGGTTCATAGTCTTATTGACTGTTAAAGGTTTAAATAGAAATATTTATAACCTAGGACAATGGTTCAATGTCTTATAACCCTCATAAGTTTCTATAATTCAATTCTTTATATGGATGAAAGTAAAGTTATTTAAACTCTTTTGAAACGATTCATTTATGTCATATGTAAGACCCCAACTTTTATGAATAAAGATTTAATTTTCTGTATATATCATTTCGAAACAGTAAGGTGTTGATTTGATAAATATGAAAGTTATGGGGGAAATGTGCAAATATTTTAAAATGAGCAAGTGGTTATAAAATATTCTGGTTGTCGGGGAATATTCGTTTGGTCGTGGAATATTCTTGTTGTCGGGGAATATTCGTACGACGGCGCAGCTATTTGTGGGCCCCATAACGGAATAACTGTCTGATATAGAAAGCGACAGAAATAACTTTTTTACAAAATAACGGAGTAGTTGTTACCGTTAGTACTGTTGAAATACCCGGTGGTTAAAATACAGTGATACGCGGTGTTGCACAGTAGCACACGGTATTGCACAGTATTTCGAATTATTAAGTCTTACGTGAGAAGACACTTATTCAATTATTGTTACAGTAATTACTGTTCAATATTTTATATTATTTACTCAATAATTGCTACGTTGATATTTTATATTATTGACTCAATAATTGTTACATTGATATTTTATTGACTCAATAATTGCTACGTTGCTATTTTATATGATTGATTCAATAATTGTCACTGCACAGTATTTCACATTATCAACTCAATAATTCATATTATTTGAATAATATTATTAGATAGCATTATTGACAATGTCTAAGAAAGTTCTGTCTAGGAGGGGTTATTTAATTGCGCGCCAGTAAGGAGAAGTCCTTATCGGAAGGCCCCCTTTTTCCTGGGAACGACCTGGTTGTCAATATTATAGTTCTGTAATATTATTTGTGAATAATTAATTATTGATTTATATGATAAGAAAATATTTATTTTGTGGATATAAAAGAAGGAATTAGCACTGATGAGTTTTTATCAATATTTTGGTGCGAAAAATCATCTGTTTATGGATTTCGGATAATTTATGTTGGAATTTGGAAAAACTTCCTTCTACAAAGTTGTAGAGAATTAAATTTCCTATGGAAGGACATAGAATTTGTATTTTTCTGACAAAGGGGCTATTTATTATGAATTATTGAAGTTTCAAAAAATAAATATTTTTTTAATGGGTGGGCCCCACTTTTGTTGAAAATTTGATTTTTGGGAGCAGCCGGCGGCTGGAGATTTTTTTTTAAAAAATAATATTATTTTATTAATTTAGTCTCCTTTGACATCCTAAGCTTTTCCTATAAATAGGGTGCTTAGGTTAGAATTGAAAATCACACCAGAATCAGAAGTTTTCTCTCTCTATAATATCGAGCGTATTTTTGTGAGTATTTCAATACTTTGAGTGTTGCTATTCAGTGCAAGTTTCCTCTGGTATTATATCTGATATTCCAGTCAGAAGTACTATCCTTTTGAGGTAAGGGATGTTATTTCTTTCGTAAATGATGTTATTCTTTTCAATATCATTATACAGAAATATTGGCATGGATTTTGTTATGAAATTCTTACTTTTTTCGTCGGGGTTACTATTCACGTATACGGCACTATTCACGGAAAAATTAAATTTTCTTCTATTTGTCCAGATTGTTTGTCAAGGTTACTATCTTCATTCTTGAATTTTGCTCCACAATTGATTATTACAAAGTATTTTTGAATTGGATAAACTAAAATACGAATCCTTAATCTTTGTCTTTTATCCCACTGGATTCGTTCTTTAAAATGTTTTTCCTCATCCTCAGTCCTAAGTGTGACGCCCCCAGAATAGGTCCATTCAACCCAACCCATTCTGAGTCGCCAAATACATGGTACAGAATTCAAATACAAACTTTATATCATACGGTCGTGCAAAATACGGCCACACAACTGTGAGTGTCAATACAAATATGTAGAAAATATTAAGATTCAAACTAAGTCCTCATTACAATTATTATTACACTATTTATCAGAAATAGTGAGGACTACTACTGCTCTAACTCGGACCATCACTCTGTCCCCCGACTAGTTCCCGCAACATTCTCATTTCCTGAAGAGGACAACAGATGAAAAGGGTGAGCTCAACTAGCTCAGTAAAGAATATTATGACTAAGATAATGGAAAATAAATTATCGTTAGCCTTCAATAAATCAGATAAAATATAATGGACAACCAATCTTAGATCAATATTCGCAGCGAAAATAACAATTCATTAGAAGAGTTAAGCAGAGAATCAAGTCTACTATCTTCTATGATTTAAAAGTCCATCATCAATATTTTATCCCTGTAACATCAATCAATATACATCTCGAATCAAATATTCATCTTCGCACTACGGCCAAAGATATTCATTTGTATCATCAGTAGTCATGTTCATCTCAACACCTGTCATCTTTGCACTACAGGCCAAAGATATTCATCAGGTAATCATTCATCTTTGCTCTACAGGCCAAAGATATTCATTTGTATCATCAGTAGTCATGTTTATCTCAACACCTGTCATCTTTGCACTACAGGCCAAAGATATTCATCAGGTAATCATTCATCTTTGCTCTACAGGCCAAAGATATTCAGTTACATCACCTTTTAGGACTGAGAATGATGAAAAATATTTTAAAAAAACGAATCCAGTGAGATAAAAGACAAAGACTAAGGATTCGTATTTTAGTATATCCAATTCAAAAATACCTCGTAATAATCAATTATGGAGCAAAATTCAAGAATAGAGCTCAAAACTTGGATACAATCAAAGATAGTAACCTTAACAAGCAATTTGGACAAATAGAAGAAAATTTTATTTTTTCGTGAATAGTGCCGTATACGTGAATAGTAACCCTGACAGAAAAAGTAAGAATTTCAACATAAAATCCATGACAATATTTCTGTATAATGATATTGAAAAGAATAACATCATTTACGAAAGAAAATAACATCCCTTACCTCAAAAAGATAGTACCTCTGACTGGAATATCGGATATAATACCGAAAGAAACTTGCACTGAATACTAATACTCAAAGTATTGAAATACTCACAAAAATACGCTCGATATTATAGAGAGAGAAAACTTCTGATTCTGGTGTGATTTTCAATTATAACCTAAGCACCCTATTTATAGGAAAAGCTTAGGATGCCAAAGAAGACTAAAATAATAAAATAATATTATTATTTTTAAAATTCTCCAGCCGCCGGCTGCTACCAAAAAAATCAGATTTCAACAAAAGTGGGGCCCACCCATTAAATATATATATTTTCCGAAACTTCAATAATTCATAACAAATAGCCCCTTTGTTAGAAAAATACAAATTTGATGTCCTTCTATAGGAAATTTAATTCTCTACAACTTTGCAGAAGAAAGTTTTTCCAAATTCCAAACATAAATTATCCGAAATCCATAAACAGATGATTTCTCACACCAAAATATTGATAAAAACTCATCAGCGCCAATTCCTTCTTTAATATCCACAAAATAAATATTTTCTTATCATATAAATCAATAATTAATTATTCACAAATAATATTATAGAACCACAATATTAACAACCAGGTCGTTCCCAGGACAGAGGGGGCCTTCCGATAAGGACTTCTCCTTACTGGCGCGCAATTAAATAACCCCTCCTAGACAGAACTTCCTTAGACATTGTCAATAATGCTATCTAATAATATTATTCAAATAATATGAATTATTGAGTTGATAACGTGAAATACTGTGCAACGACAATTATTGAATTAATACTACAAAATATCAACTGTAGCCATTATTGAATCAATCATAAAAAATAGCAATGTAGCAATTATTGAGTCAATAAAATATCAATGTAACAATTATTGAGTCAATAATATAAAATATCAACGTAGCAATTATTGAGTCAATAATATAAAATATTGAACAGTAATTACTGTAACAATAATTGAGTAATGGCTTCTCACGTAAGACTCAATAACTCGAAATACTGTGCAATACCGTGTGCTACTGTGCAATACCGTGTGCTACTATGCAACACCGTGTATCACTGTATTTTAACCACCGGGTATTTCAACAGTACTAACGGTAACAACCACGCCGTTATTTTGTAAAAAGTTATTTCTGTCGCTTTCTATATCCGACAGTTATTCCATTATGGGGGCCCACAAATAGCTGCGCCGTCGTACGAATATTCCCCGACAACAAGAATATTCCACGGCCAAACGAATATTCCCCGACAACAAGAATATTTTATAACCACTTGCTCATTTTAAAAATATTTGCACATTTCACCCATAACTTTCATATTTATCAAATCAACACCTTACTATTTCGAAATAATATATAAAGAAAATTAAATCTTTATTCATAAAAGTTGGGGTCTTACAACCTCCCCTCCTTATGAAATTTCGTCCTCGAAATTGACGTACGTACCTGGTATGTCGAAAAGGTGAGGATACCTCGCTTTCATTTCCGATTCCAACTCCCGGGTCATTTCCTCAATTGCATGGTTTCTCCACAAAACTTTAACTTGAGGTATAATTTTCGAGCGTAGGACATGCTCATTCCTATCCAAGATCTTGACAGGTACCTCCTCGTACGTTAAATCTTCGGCTATCTCGTCTGGTTCTAACTCAATAATGCGGTTTGGATCCTTCACATATTTACGTAACACGGATATGTGAAACACGTTATGAACACGAGACATGCTTGGAGGTAAAGCGAGTCTATAAGTCACATTTACTATTCGGTCAAGAATCTCAAATGGACCAATGAATCGTGGGTTGAGCTTTCCTCTCTTCCCAAACCTTGTAACTCCTTTCCACGGAGCAACACGTAATAACACATGGTCTCCAACATTAAATTCCACATCCTTTCGATGAAGATCCGCATAACTCTTTTTTCGATCTTGTGCGGTTTCTATACGTTGTCGAATCATTTGGATCTTTTCTGTAGTCATACGTACTAACTCCGGTCCCAACAATGTTGTTTCACCCACCTCGTTCCAACATACTGGAGAGCGACACTTTCTCCCATACAATGCCTCGAATGGAGCTACGCCTATACTTGCCTGATAACTGTTGTTATAGGAGAATTCCACCAATGATAAGTACTTATCCCAACTCCCTTTGAAGTCTAGAACACAAAGTCTCAATAGATCTTCAAGAGTTTGGATAGTCCTTTCCGATTGTCCGTCTGTTTGAGGATGATAAGCCGAACTGAATCGTAAATCCGTGCCCATAGCTTTCTGCAAACTGATCCAAAATCGTGAAGTAAATCTGGGGTCACGATCCGAAACTATGGATACTGGCATGCCATGCAATCTCACAATCTCATTCACGTACATATGAGCAAGACGTTCAAGGGAATAAGTCTCTCGTATCGGCAAGAAATGAGCAGACTTGGTTAATCTATCAACAATAACCCAAATCGCATCTAAGCCTTGAGAAACCTTGGGAAGACCCGTAACGAAATCCATCGTAATGTGTTCCCACTTCCATTTCGGAATCTCCAGTGGTTGCAATGGACCCTTCGGCACTTGATGCTCCGCCTTTACACGTTGACAAGTTAAACATCTCGAGATGAACTCCGCGATCTCTCTCTTCATATTGCCCCACCAAAATGTATGTCGAAGATCACGATACATTTTAGTACTCCCAGGATGGATTGCAAATGGTGTGTTGTGTGCTTCCATCATGATTCTATACTTCAAGTCGGAATCGTTAGGAACACAAAGTCTGGAGTTGACTCGCAGTATTCCATCTTCATCGATTCTCGCTTCTGGAATTGCACCTTCTTGCACCTTCTTCTTCATCTTCATCAGCTCCGCATCCGTAGCTTGAGCAGCTTTAACTTTATCAATCAAAGCTGGTTCTACGCGTATACTTGATATTATCGCACTCGTTCCCACATATGATCTTCTACTCAATGCGTCAGCTACCACGTTCGCTTTTCCAGGATGGTATTAGATAGTATGATCGCAATCTTTCAACAGCTCAAGCCAATGTCGTTGCCGCATGTTGAGTTCCTTCTGAGTGAAGAAATATTTAAGGCTCTTATGATCCGTATAAATCTCCACTTTCTCTCCGTACAAGTAATGTCTCCAGATCTTCAACGCGAAAACGACTGCTGCCAACTCTAGATCATGAGTAGGATAATTCCTCTCATATTCTTTGAGTTGTCGCGAGGCATAGGCTATGACTTTCCCATGTTGCATGAGAACACATCCTAACCCTTTGCCCGAAGCATCGCTGTAAATAATAAATCCATCCGAACCAGATGGTATTGTCAGAACAGGTGCCGAGATAAGTCTCCTCTTGAGCTCTTGGAAGCTCTTCTCGCATTCCTCGCTCCAAACGAATTTCGTATCTTTTCGAGTCAACTGAGTTAATGGAGTAGAGATTCGAGAAAATCCCTCTACGAACCTCCGATAATAACCAGCTAAGCCCAAAAAGCTTCGTACTTCAGTCACCGACTTAGGTTGCTCCCAGCTTTGTATTGCTTCAATCTTCGCCGGGTCCACAGATACTCCACGTTTCGATACCACGTGCCCAAGGAATGCTACTTCCTCAAGCCAGAACTCGTATTTCTTCAGCTTGGCATATAGCTTGTTCTCACGAAGCTTTTGAAGTACTAACTTCAAATGGTGTTCATGATCTTCACGGCTTTTAGAATAGATGAGAATGTCATCAATAAAGACAACAACGAATTGATCTAAATACTCCTTAAATACACGGTTCATCATATCCATGAAAGCAGCAGGAGCATTAGTCAATCTAAAAGACATGACTAAGAACTCATAATGCCCGTACCGTGTTCTAAAAGCAGTCTTTGGAATATCCTCAGTTTTAATCTTCAACTGATGATATCCAGAACGAAGATCGATCTTTGAAAAGAATTGCGCTCCTTGCAACTGTTCGAACAGGTCATCAATACGAGGTAACGGATACCTATTCTTAATGGTGACATGGTTCAACTCCCGATAGTCAATGCAAAGTCGCATACTCCCGTCTTTCTTCTTTACGAATAAAACAGGAGCACCCCAAGGAGATGTACTAGGTCGAATAAAATCGATATCTAACAACTCTTGTAATAGGATCTTTAACTCCTGAAGTTCAATAGGAGCCATTCGATATGGGGTTTTAGAAATGGGCTTTGTACCGGGCTCAAGGTCAATAAAGAATTCAACTTCACGTTCTGGGGGTAGACCGGGAAGTTCTTCGGGAAATACATCAGGAAACTCATTAACAACGGAAATATTATTCAAATCTGATGTATTCTGATTTAGATCAGTGACATGAGCTAAGAAAGCTTGACATCCATTTTTTAATAAACGAATAGCCTTGGGATTTGAAATGATATTGACTGATTTTAGTGGTTTGGTGGTTTGAATTCGCACAACAGGTTGATTAGGAATATAAAAACTAACAACCTTACGAAAACAATCAATTTTGGCATGGTAAATGGTTAACCAGTCAATTCCCAAAATCACATCAAATGCAAGTATTTTCAAAGATATAAGATCAACAGGTAAGGTAAGGGTACCAATCTGAATCAAGCAAGATTTATAAACTGTAGATGTAACGAAAGTTTCTCCTAACGGAGTTTCAACAGATAAGTCAAAGTCTAACTTATCAGAAGTCAATGTTCAAACGTTGAGCACAAGCAGGTGAAATAAAGGAATGGGTAGCACCGGTATCTAACAAGGTATAAACTTCGCAAGAGTTTATGATCAGCTTACCCGTAATCACCTCGTGTGGATTCCTCGCGTTTTGGGCTGTCACGACAAACGCTCTTCCAGGAATCACCGACTTTGACTTGTCTGCAACCGCCTTTGAAATCACCACCCCCGCTGAACTTGGTTTCGCAACAGGGCAATCTCGAGCTATATGTCCTTCTTTTCCACAGTTATAGCATCCTTTAAACTATTGTGGGCAGTTTGGGTTGATATGTCCCTCTTTCCCGCATTTAAAGTATACGACCGGTGGTCGTTCTCCTCCCCTCGAAACAGTTGATGCTGGTGCTGATGTCGACGTCTTCGCGTTCTCATTGTTGTACCTTCTCTTCTTGAAATCTCCCCCCGATTCGCTTCTTCTACTATCATGGCCACGATAACCACCGGAGTGGTTACAGCTTCTGTCATACTTTCCTCCTCGCTGGTTGTCATTGCTCCGATGACTGCTGCCACCGGTACGACCTTGGTTGTGGTCCCTCGGTTGAACATAATCATTATCTCGTTCTAATAACTGGGCCCTATTTACTACATTCGAATATAAAGAAAATTTATGAGAAATGAGGTATTGACGTATTTCGGGTTTCAAACCTCTTAGAAACATCCGCGTCATACGTTCCTCATTCTCCACCAAATGAGGTGCAAACCTGGACAGCTCCGCGAACTTAGCCTCGTATTGGGATACCGTCATGTTATTTTGTTCGAGTCTAATAAATTCTACTTCCTTCATATGACGAATACTTTCAGGAAAATACTTGTCATTAAACAGTTTCTGGAACGCTTCCCAAGACATCTTAAGTGCGGCAGGCTGGGTACGCTTCACGGATTCCCACCAGTAATCTGCCTCTACACGGAACATAAACGTGGCGAATGGAACCTTCTGTTCCTCTGTACATCCCAAGACATCAAATATCTTGATAATTTGTTTAATCCACGTCTTCGCCTTTATCGGATCTGGCTTTCCCAGAAACTCTGGTGGTCCCAATTCTTTGAACTACTTGGCAGTGACAGATCTCGAGTTGTTATTATCGCCACCTATATGTTGCACACGAGTCTCCCTCGTCTGATTTTGCATAAACTGCAAAAAACTTCTAAACATCTCATCGTTTATCGTCTGACCAGCGTTATTTTCAGGATGAACATTGCCTTCTTGTTGCACGTTCTCCTGGTTAACGATTAAAGGTGTCTCCACAGTCTCATTCACTTCGTTGTTAACGTTCTCAGCTGCCATTCTCAAATACTGCCATAAAACAAGGGTTAATTAAACAAATAACATATCACATATGAACCCTATGCTCCGACTGACCAATTAAATACCACATAAGCTTAGGTAGGACACACTAGCGAATGATTTACTCATCTCTCCCCTCCTAGTTCTATTCCCCGATCTCCGCCAGAGATCATATCCCTAAGCTCTGATACCAACTGTGACACCCCCAGAATAGGTCCATTCAACCCAACCCATTCTGAGTCGCCAAATACATGGTACAGAATTCAAATACAAACTTTATATCATACGGTCGTGCAAAATACGACCACACAACTGTGAGTGTCAATACAAATATGTAGAAAATATTAAGATTCAAACTAAGTCCTCATTACAATTATTATCACACTATTTATCAGAAATAGTGAGGACTACTACTGCTCTAACTCGGACCATCACTCTATCCCCCGACTAGTTCCCGCAACATTCTCATTTCCTGAAGAGGACAACAGATGAAAAGGGTGAGCTCAACTAGCTCAGTAAAGAATATTATGACTAAGATAATGGAAAATAAATTATCGTTAGCCTTCAATAAATCAGATAAAATATAATGGACAACCAATCTTAGATCAATATTCGCAGCGAAAATAACAATTCATTAGAAGAGTTAAGCAGAGAATCAAGTCTACTATCTTCTATGATTTAAAAGTCCATCATCAATATTTTATCCCTGTAACATCAATCAATATACATCTCGAATCAAATATTCATCTTCGCACTACGGCCAAAGATATTCATTTGTATCATCAGTAGTCATGTTCATCTCAACACCTGTCATCTTTGCACTACAGGCCAAAGATATTCATCAGGTAATCATTCATCTTTGCTCTACAGGCCAAAGATATTCATTTGTATCATCAGTAGTCATGTTTATCTCAACACCTGTCATCTTTGCACTACAGGCCAAAGATATTCATCAGGTAATCATTCATCTTTGCTCTACAGGCCAAAGATATTCAGTTACATCACCTTTTAGGACTGAGAATGATGAAAAATATTTTAAAAAAACGAATCCAGTGAGATAAAAGACAAAGACTAAGGATTCGTATTTTAGTATATCCAATTCAAAAATACCTCGTAATAATCAATTATGGAGCAAAATTCAAGAATAGAGCTCAAAACTTGGATACAATCAAAGATAGTAACCTTAACAAGCAATTTGGACAAATAGAAGAAAATTTTATTTTTTCGTGAATAGTGCCGTATACGTGAATAGTAACCCCGACGGAAAAAGTAAGAATTTCAACATAAAATTCATGACAATATTTCTGTATAATGATATTGAAAAGAATAACATCATTTACGAAAGAAAATAACATCCCTTACCTCAAAAAGATAATACATCTGACTGGAATATCGGATATAATACCGAAGGAAACTTGCACTGAATACTAATACTCAAAGTATTGAAATACTCACAAAAATACGCTCGATATTATAGAGAGAGAAAACTTCTGATTCTGGTGTGATTTTCAATTCTAACCTAAGCACCCTATTTATAGGAAAAGCTTAGGATGCCAAAGAAGACTAAAATAATAAAATAATATTATTATTTTTAAAATTCTCCAGCCGCCGGCTGCTACCAAAAAAATCAGATTTCAACAAAAGTGGGGCCCACCCATTAAATATATATATTTTCCGAAACTTCAATAATTCATAACAAATAGCCCCTTTGTCAGAAAAATACAAATTTGATGTCCTTCTATAGGAAATTTAATTCTCTACAACTTTGCAGAAGAAAGTTTTTCCAAATTCCAAACATAAATTATCCGAAATCCATAAACAGATGATTTCTCACACCAAAATATTGATAAAAACTCATCAGCGCCAATTCCTTCTTTAATATCCACAAAATAAATATTTCCTTATCATATAAATCAATAATTAATTATTCACAAATAATATTATAGAACCACAGTATTAACAACCAGGTCGTTCCCAGGACAGAGGGGGCCTTCCGATAAGGACTTCTCCTTACTGGCGCGCAATTAAATAACCCCTCCTAGACAGAACTTCCTTAGACATTGTCAATAATGCTATCTAATAATATTATTCAAATAATATGAATTATTGAGTTGATAACGTGAAATACTGTGCAACGACAATTATTGAATCAATACTACAAAATATCAACTGTAGCCATTATTGAATCAATCATAAAAAATAGCAACGTAGCAATTATTGAGTCAATAAAATATCAATGTAACAATTATTGAGTCAATAATATAAAATATCAACGTAGCAATTATTGAGTCAATAATATAAAATATTGAACAGTAATTACTGTAACAATAATTGAGTAATGGCTTCTTACGTAAGACTCAATAATTCAAAATACTGTGCAATACCGTGTACTACTATGCAACACCGTGTATCACTGTATTTTAACCACCGGGTATTTCAACAGTACTAACGGTAACAACCACGCCGTTATTTTGTAAAAAATTATTTCTGTCGCTTTCTATATCCGACAGTTATTCCGTTGTGGGGGCCCACAAATAGCTGCGCCGTCGTACGAATATTCCCCGACAACAAGAATATTCCACGGCCAAACGAATATTCCCCGACAACAAGAATATTTTATAACCACTTGCTCACTTTAAAAATGTTTGCACATTTCACCCATAACTTTCATATTTATCAAATCAACACCTTACTATTTCGAAATAATATATAAAGAAAATTAAATCTTTATTCATAAAAGTTGGGGTCTTACACTAAGTGGTGATATAACTGAATATCTTTGGCCTGTAGAGCAAAGATGAATGATTACCTAATGAATATCTTTGGCCTGTAGTGCAAAGATGACAGGTGTTGAGATGAACATGACCACTGATGATACAAATGAATATCTTTGGCCTGTAGTGCAATGATGAATATTTGATTCGAGATGTATATTGAGTGATGTTACAGGGATAAAATATTGATGATGGACTTTTAAATCATAGAAGATAGTAGACTTCATTCTCTGCTTAACTCTTCTAATGAATTGTTATTTCCGCTGCGAATATTGATTTAAAGTTGGTTGTCCATTATATTTTATCTTATTTGTTGAAGACTAACGATAATTTATTTTCCATTATCTTAGTCATAATATTCTTTACTGGGCTAGTTGAGCTCACCCTTTTCATCTGTTGTCCTCTTCAGGAAATGAGAATGTTGCGGGAACTAGTCGGGGGACAGAGTGATGGTCCGAGTTAGAGCAGTAGTAGTCCTCACTATTTCTGATAAATAGTGTGATAATAATTGTAATGAGGACTTAGTTTGAATATTAATATTTTCTACATGTTTGTATTGACACTCACAGTTGTGTGGTCGTATTTTGCACAACCGCATGATATAAAGTTTGTATTTGAATTCTGTACCATGTATTTGGCGACTCAGAATGGGTTGGGTTGACTGGACCTATTCTGGGGGCGTCACAGTTGGTATCAGAGCTTAGGGATATGATCTCTGGCGGAGATCGGGGAATAGAACTAGGAGGGGAGAGACGAGTAAATCCTTCGCTAGTGTGTCCTACCTAAGCTTATGTGGTATTTAATTGGTCAGTTAGAGCATAGGGTTAATATGTGATATGTTGATTTGTTTAATTAACCCTTATTTTATGGCAGTATTTGAGAATGGCAGCTGAGATTGTTAACAACGAAGTGAATGAGACCGTGGAGACACCTTTAATCACTAACCAGGAGAACGTGCAACAAGAAGACAATGTTCATCCTGAAAACAACGCTGGTCAGACGATAAACGATGAGATGTTTAGAAGTTTTTTGCAGTTTATGCAAAACCAGACGAGGGAGACTCGTGTGCAACATACAGGTGGAGATAATAACAACACGCGAGTTGTCACTGCCAAGCAGTTCAAAGAATTGGGACCACCAAAGTTTCTGGGAAAGCCGGATCCGATCAAGGCGGAGACGTAGATTAAACAAATTACCAAGATATTTGATGTCTTGGGATGTACGGAGGAACAGAAGGTTCCATTCGCCACGTTTATATTCCGTGGAGAGGCAGATTACGGGTGGGAATCCGTGAAGCGTACCCAGCCTGCTGCACTCAAGATGTCTTGGGAAGCGTTCCAGAAACTGTTTAATGACAAGAACTTTCCTGAAAGTATTCGTCATATGAAGGAAGTAGAATTTATCAGACTCGAGTAAAACAACATGACGGTATCCCAGTACGAAGACTAAGTTCGCGGAGCTGTCCAGGTTTGCACCTCATTTGGTGGAGAATGAGGAACGTATGAAGCGGATGTTTCTAAGAGGTTTGAAACCCGAAATACGTCAATACCTCATTTCTCATAAATTTTCTTTATATTCGGATGTAGTAAACAGGGCCCAGTTATTAGAACGAGATAATGCTTATGTTCAACCGAGGGACCACAACCAAGGTCGTACCGGTGGCAGCAGTCATCGGAGCAATGACAACCAGCGAGGAGGGAAGTATGACAGAAGCGGTAACCACTCCGGTGGTAATCGTGGCCATGATAGTAGAAAAAGCGAATCGGGGGGAGATTTCAAGAAGAGAAGGTATAACAATGAGAACGTGAAGATGTCAACATCAGCACCAGCATCAACTGTTTCTAAGGGAGGAGAACGACCACCGGTCGTATGCTATAAGTGCTGGAAAGAGGGACACATAAGCCCAAACTGCCCACAACAGTTCAAAGCATGTTATAACTGTGGAAAAGAAGGACATATAGCTCGAGATTGTCCTATTGCGAAACCAAGTCCAGCGGGGGTGGTGATTCCAAAGGCGGTTTCGGACAAGTCAAAGTCGGTGATTCCTGGAAGAGCATTTGTCGTGACAGCCCAAAACGCGAGAAATCCACACGAGGTGATTACGGGTAAGCTGATCATAAACTCTTGCGAAGTTTACACCTTGTTAGATACCGGTGCTACCCATTCTTTTATTTCACCTGCTTGTGCTCAACGTTTGAACTTGACTTCTGACAAATTAGACTTTGACTTATTTGTTG
The DNA here is from genome assembly GCA_020205555.1 of Panax stipuleanatus. Classification (NCBI taxonomy): domain Eukaryota; kingdom Viridiplantae; phylum Streptophyta; class Magnoliopsida; order Apiales; family Araliaceae; genus Panax; species Panax stipuleanatus. The sequence continues at coordinate 91,333,300 of CM035123.1, forward strand.
AAACTCCGTTAGGAGAAACCTTCGTTACATCTACAGTTTACAAATCTTGCTTGATTCAGATTGGTACCCTTACCTTACCTGTTGATCTTATATCTTTGAAATACTTGCATTTGACGTAATTTTAGGAATTGACTGGTTAAGCACTTACCATGCCAAAATTGATTATTTTCGTAAGGTTGTTAGTTTTCATATTCCTAATCAACCTGTTGTACGAATCCAAATCACCAAACCACTAAAATCAGTCAATATTATTTCAAGTCATAAAGCTATTCGTTTATTGAAAAATGGATGTCAAGCTTTCATAGCTCATGTCACTGATCTAAACCAGAATACATCAGATTTGAATAATATTTCCGTTGTTAACGAGTTTCCTGATGTATTTCCCGAAGAACTTCCCGGTCTACCCCCAGAACGTGAAGTTGAATTCTTTATTGACCTTGAGCCCGGTACAAAACCCATTTCTAAAACCCCATATCGAATGGCTCCTATTGAACTTCAGGAGTTAAAGATCCAATTACAAGAATTGTTAAACATCGATTTTATTCGTCCTAGTACGTCTCCTTGGGGTGCTCCTGTTTTATTCGTAAAGAAGAAAGACGGGAGTATGCGACTTTGCATTGACTATCGGGAGTTGAACCATGTCACCATTAAGAATAGGTATCCGCTACCTCGTATTGATGACCTGTTCGACCAGTTGCAAGGAGCGCAATTCTTTTCAAAGATCGATCTTCGTTCTGGATATCATCAGTTGAAGATTAAAACTGAGGATATTCCAAAGACTGCTTTCAGAACACGTTACGGGCATTATGAGTTCTTAGTCATGTCTTTTGGATTGACTAATGCTCCTGCTGCTTTCATGGATACGATGAACTGTGTATTTAAGGAATATTTGGATCAATTCGTTGTTGTCTTTATTGATGACATTCTCATCTATTCTAAAAGTCGTGAAGATCATGAGCACCATTTGAAGCTGGTACTTCAAAAGCTTCGTGAGAACAAGCTATATGCCAAGCTGAAGAAATGCGAGTTTTGGCTTGAGGAAGTAGCATTTCTTGGGCACGTGGTATCAAAACGTGGAGTATCTGTGGACCCGGCGAAGATTGAAGCAATACAAAGCTGGGAACAACCTAAGTCGGTGACCGAAGTACGAAGCTTTCTAGGCTTAGCTGGTTATTATCGGAGGTTCGTAGAGGGATTTTCTCGAATCGCTACTCCATTAACTCAGTTGACTCGGAAAGATACAAAATTCGTTTGGGGCGAGGAATGCGAGAAGAGCTTCCAAGAGCTCAAGAGGAGACTTATTTCGGCACCTGTTCTGACAATACCATCTGGCTCGGATGGATTTGTTATTTACAGCGATGCTTCGGGCAAAGGGTTAGGATGTGTTCTCAAGCAACATGGAAAAGTCATAGCCTATGCCTCGCGACAACTCAAAGAATATGAGAGGAATTATCCTACTCATGATCTAGAGTTGGCAGTAGTCGTTTTCGCATTGAAGATCTAGAGACATTACTTGTACGGAGAGAAAGTGGAGATCTATACAGATCATAAGAGCCTTAAATATTTCTTCACTCAGAATGAACTCAACATGCGGCAATGACGTTGGCTTGAGCTGTTGAAAGATTACGATCATACCATCCGATACCATCCTGGAAAAGCGAACGTGGTAGCTAACGCGTTGAGTAGAAGATCATATGTGGGAACGAGTGCGATAATGTCAAGTATAAGCGTAGAACCAGCTTTGATTGATAAAGTTAAAGCTGCTCAAGCTACGGATTCGGAGCTGATGAAGATGAAGAAGAAGGTGCAAGAAGGTGCCATTCCAGAAGCAAGAATCGATGAAGAGGGAATACTTCGAGTCAACTCCAGACTTTGTGTTCCTAACGATTCTGAATTAAAATATAGAATCATGATGGAAGCACACAACACACCATTTGCAATCCATCCTGGGAGTACCAAAATGTATCGTGATCTCCGATATACATTTTGGTGGAGCAATATGAAGAGAGAGATCGCAGAGTTTATTTCGAGATGTTTGACTTGTCAACGTGTAAAGGCAGAGCATCAAGTGCCGAAGTGTCCATTGCAACCACTGGAGATTTTGAAATGGAAGTGGGAACAAATTACGATGGATTTTGTTACGGGTCTTCCCAAGGTTTCTCAAGGCATGGATGCGATTGGGTTATTGTTGATAGATTAACCAAGTCTGCTCATTTCTTGCCGATACGAGAGACTTATTCCCTTGAACGTCTTGCTCATATGTACGTGAATGAGATTGTGAGATTGCATGGCATGCCAGTATCCATAGTTTCGGATCGTGACCCCAGATTTACTTCACGATTTTGGATCAGTTTGCAGAAAGCTATGGGCACGGATTTACGATTCAGTTCGGCTTATCATCCTCAAACAGACGGACAATCGGAAAGGACTATCCAAACTCTTGAAGATCTATTGAGACTTTGTGTTCTAGACTTCAAAGGGAGTTGGGATAAGTACTTATCATTGGTGGAATTCTCCTATAACAACAGTTATCAGGCAAGTATAGGCGTAGCTCCATTCGAGGCATTGTATGGGAGAAAGTGTCGCTCTCCAGTATGTTGGAACGAGGTGGGTGAAACAACATTGTTGGGACCGGAGTTAGTACGTATGACTACAGAAAAGATCCAAATGATTCGACAACGTATAGAAACCGCACAAGATCGAAAAAAGAGTTATGCGGATCTTCGTCGAAAGGATGTGGAATTTAATGTTGGAGACCATGTGTTATTACGTGTTGCTCCGTGGAAAGGAGTTACAAGGTTTGGGAAGAGAGGAAAGCTCAACCCACGATTCATTGGTCCATTTGAGATTCTTGACCGAATAGTAAATGTGACTTATAGACTCGCTTTACCTCCAAGCATGTCTCGTGTTCATAACGTGTTTCACATATCCGTGTTACGTAAATATGTGAAGGATCCAAACCGCATTATTGAGTTAGAACCAGACGAGATAGCCGAAGATTTAACGTACGAGGAGGTACCTGTTAAGATCTTGGATAGGAAGGAGCATGTCCTACGCTCGAAAATTATACCTCAAGTTAAAGTTTTGTGCAGAAACCATGCAATTGAGGAAATGACCTGGGAGTTGGAATCGGAAATGAAAATGAGGTATCCTCACCTTTTCGACATACCAGGTACGTACGTCAATTTCGAGGACGAAATTTCATAAGGAGGGGAGGTTGTAAGACCCCAACTTTTATGAATAAAGATTTAATTTTCTGTATATATCATTTCGAAACAGTAAGGTGTTGATTTGATAAATATGAAAGTTATGGGTGAAATGTGCAAATATTTTAAAATGAGCAAGTGGTTATAAAATATTCTGGTTGTCGGAAAATATTCGTTTGGTCGTGGAATATTCTTGTTGTCGGGGAATATTCGTACGACGGCGCAGCTATTTGTGGGCCCCACAACGGAATAACTGTCGAATATAGATAGCGACAGAAATAACTTTTTTACAAAATAACGGAGTAGTTGTTACCGTTAGTACTGTTGAAATACCCGGTGGTTAAAATACAGTGATACGCGGTGTTGCACAGTAGCACACGGTATTGCACAGTATTCCAAATTATTGAGTCTTACGTGAGAAGGCACTTATTCAATTATTGTTACAGTAATTACTGTTCAATATTTTATATTATTTACTCAATAATTGCTACGTTGATATTTTATATTATTGACTTAATAATTGTTACATTGATATTTTATTGACTCAATAATTGCTACGTTGCTATTTTATATGATTGATTCAATAATTGTCACTGCACAGTATTTCACATTATCAACTCAATAATTCATATTATTTGAATAATATTATTAGATAGCATTATTGACAATGTCTAAGGAAGTTCTGTATAGGAGGGGTTATTTAATTGCGCGCCAATAAGGAGAAGTCCTTATCGGAAGGCCCCCTCTTTCTTGGGAACGATCTGGTTGTCAATATTATAGTTCTGTAATATTATTTGTGAATAATTAATTATTGATTTATATGATAAGAAAATATTTATTTTGTGGATATAAAAGAAGGAATTAGCGCTGATGAGTTTTTATCAATATTTTGGTGTGAAAAATCATCTGTTTATGGATTTCGGATAATTTATGTTGGAATTTGGAAAAACTTCCTTCTACAAAGTTGTAGAGAATTAAATTTCCTATGGAAGGACATAGAATTTGTATTTTTCTGACAAAGGGGCTATTTATTATGAATTATTGAAGTTTTGAAAAATAAATATTTTTTTAATGGGTGGGCCCCACTTTTGTTGAAAATATGATTTTTGGGAGCAGCCGGCATCTGGAGATTTTTTTTTAAAAATATATTATTTTATTAATTTAGTCTCCTTTGGCATCCTAAGCTTTTCCTATAAATAGGGTGCTTAGGTTAGAATTGAAAATCACACCAGAATCAGAAGTTTTCTCTCTTTATAATATCGAGCGTATTTTTGTGAGTATTTCAATACTTTGAGTGTTGCTATTCAGTGCAAGTTTCCTTCGGTATTATATCCGATATTCCAGTCAGAAGTACTATCCTTTTGAGGTAAGGGATGTTATTTCTTTCGTAAATGATGTTATTCTTTTCAATATCATTATACAGAAATATTGGCATGGATTTTGTTATGAAATTCTTACTTTTTTCGTCGGGGTTACTATTCATGTATACGGCACTATTCACGGAAAAATTAAATTTTCTTCTATTTGTCCAGATTGTTTGTCAAGGTTACTATCTTTATTCTTGAATTTTGCTCCACAATTGATTATTACAAAGTATTTTTGAATTGGATAAACTAAAATACGAATCCTTAATCTTTGTCTTTTATCCCACTGGATTCGTTCTTTAAAATGTTTTTCCTCATCCTCAATCCTAAGTGGTGATATAACTGAACATCTTTGGCCTGTAGAGCAAAGATGAATGATTACCTAATGAATATCTTTGGCCTGTAGTGCAAAGATGACAGGTGTTGAGATGAACATGACCACTGATGATACAAATGAATATCTTTGGCCTGTAGTGCAAAGATGAATATTTGATTCGAGATGTATTTTGAGTGATGTTACAGGGATAAAATATTGATGATGGACTTTTAAATCATAGAAGATAGTAGACTTCATTCTCTGCTTAACTCTTCTAATGAATTGTTATTTCCGCTGCGAATATTGATTTAAAGTTGGTTGTCCATTATATTTTATCTTATTTGTTGAAGACTAACGATAATTTATTTTCCATTATCTTAGTCATAATATTCTTTACTGGGCTAGTTGAGCTCACCCTTTTCATCTGTTGTCCTCTTCAGGAAATGAGAATGTTGCGGGAACTAGTCGGGGGACAGAGTGATGGTCCGAGTTAGAGCAGTAGTAGTCCTCACTATTTCTGATAAATAGTGTGATAATAATTGTAATGAGGACTTAGTTTGAATATTAATATTTTCTACATGTTTGTATTGACACTCACAGTTGTGTGGTCGTATTTTGCACAACCGCATGATATAAAGTTTGTATTTGAATTCTGTACCATGTATTTGGCGACTCAGAATGGGTTGGGTTGACTGGACCTATTCTGGGGGCGTCACAGTTGGTATCAGAGCTTAGGGATATGATCTCTGGCGGAGATCGGGGAATAGAACTAGGAGGGGAGAGACGAGTAAATCCTTCGCTAGTGTGTCCTACCTAAGCTTATGTGGTATTTAATTGGTCAGTCGGAGCATAGGGTTAATATGTGATATGTTGATTTGTTTAATTAACCCTTATTTTATGGCAGTATTTGAGAATGGCAGCTGAGATTGTTAACAACGAAGTGAATGAGACCGTGGAGACACCTTTAATCACTAACCAGGAGAACGTGCAACAAGAAGACAATGTTCATCCTGAAAACAACGCTGGTCAGACGATAAACGATGAGATGTTTAGAAGTTTTTTGCAGTTTATGCAAAACCAGACGAGGGAGACTCGTGTGCAACATACAGGTGGAGATAATAACAACACGCGAGTTGTCACTGCTAAGCAGTTCAAAGAATTGGGACCACCAGAGTTTCTGGGAAAGCCGGATCCGATCAAGGCGGAGACGTGGATTAAACAAATTACCAAGATATTTGATGTCTTGGGATGTACGGAGGAACAGAAGGTTCCATTCGCCACGTTTATATTCCGTGGAGAGGCAGATTACGGGTGGGAATCCGTGAAGCGTACCCAGCCTGCCGCACTCAAGATGTCTTGGGAAGCGTTCCAGAAACTGTTTAATGACAAGAACTTTCCTGAAAGTATTCGTCATATGAAGAAAGTAGAATTTATCAGACTCGAGCAAAACAACATGACGGTATCCCAGTACGAAGACTAAGTTCGCGGAGTTGTCCAGGTTTGCACCTCATTTGGTAGAGAATGAGGAACGTATGACACGGATGTTTTTAAGAGGTTTGAAACCCGAAATACGTCAATACCTCATTTCTCATAAATTTTCTTTATATTCGGATGTAGTAAATAGGGCCCAGTTATTAGAACGAGATAATGCTTCTGTTCAACCGAGGGACCACAACCAAGGTCGTACCGGTGGCAGCAGTCATCGGAGCAATGACAACCAGCGTGGAGGGAAGTATGACAGAAGCGGTAACCACTCCGGTGGTAATCGTGGCTATGATAGTAGAAAAAGCAAATCGGGGGGAGATTTCAAGAAGAGAATGTATAACAATGAGAACGTGAAGATGTCAACATCAGCACCAGCATCAACTGTTTCTAGGGGAGGAGAACGACCACCGGTCGTATGCTATAGGTGCGGGAAAGAGGGACACATAAGCCCAAACTACCCACAACAGTTCAAAGCATGTTATAACTGTGGAAAAGAAGGACATATAACTCGAGATTGTCCTATTGCGAAACCAAGTCCAGCGGGGGTGGTGATTCCAAAGGCGGTTTCGGACAAGTCAAAGTCGGTGATTCCTGGAAAAGCATTTGTCGTGACAGCCCAAAATGCGAGAAATCCACACGAGGTGATTACAGGTAAGCTGATCATAAACTCTTGCAAAGTTTACACCTTGTTAGATACCGGTGCTACCCATTCTTTTATTTCACCTGCTTGTGCTCAACGTTTGAACATGACTTCTGATAAATTAGACTTTGACTTATTTGTTGAAAATCCGTTAGGAGAAACCTTCGTTACATCTACGGTTTACCAATCTTGCTTGACTCAGATTGGTACCCTTACCTTACCTGTTGATCTTATATCTTGGAAAATACTTGCATTTGACGTGATTTTAGGAATTGACTGGTTAACCACTTACCATGCCAAAATTGATTATTTTCGTAAGGTTGTTAGTTTTCATATTCCTAATCAACCTGTTGTACGAATCCAAATCACCAAACCACTAAAATCAGTTAATATCATTTCAAGTCATAAAGCTATTCGTTTATTGAAAAACGGATGTCAAGCTTTCTTAGCTCATGTCACTGATCTAAACCAGAATATATCAGATTTGAATAATATTTCCGTTGTTAAAGAGTTTCCTGATGTATTTCCCGAAGAACTTCCCGGTCTACCCCTAGAACGTGAAGTTGAATTCTTTATTGACCTTGAGCCCGGTACAAAACCCATTTCTAAAACCCCATATCGAATGGCTCCTATTGAACTTCAGGAGTTAAAGATCCAATTACAAGAATTGTTAAACATCGGTTTTATTCGTCCTAGTACGTCTCCTTGGGGTGCTCCTGTTTTATTTGTAAAGAAGAATGACGGGAGTATGCGACTTTGCATTGACTATCGGGAGTTGAACCATGTCACCATTAAGAATAGGTATCCGCTACCTCGTATTGATGACCTATTCGACCAGTTGCAAGGAGCGCAATTCTTTTCAAAGATCGATCTTCGTTCTGGATATCATCAGTTGAAGATTAAAACTGAGGATATTCCAAAGACTACTTTCAGAACACGGTACGGGCATTATGAGTTCTTAGTCATGTCTTTTGGATTGACTAATGCTCCTGCTGCTTTCATGGATATGATGAACCGTGTATTTAAGGAATATTTGGATCAATTCGTTGTTGTCTTTATTGATGACATTCTCATCTATTCTAAAAGCCGTGAAGATCATGAGCACCATTTGAAGCTGGTACTTCAAAAGCTTCGTGAGAACAAGCTATATGCCAAGCTGAAGAAATGCGAGTTTTGGCTTGAGGAAGTAGCATTTCTTGGGCACGTGGTATCGAAACGTGGAGTATCTGTGGACCCGGCGAAGATTGAAGCAATACAAAGCTGGGAGCAACCTAAGTCGGTGACCGAAGTACGAAGCTTTCTAGGCTTAGCTGGTTATTATCGGAGGTTCGTAGAGGGATTTTCTCGAATCGCTACTCCATTAACTCAGTTGACTCGAAAAGATACAAAATTCGTTTGGGGGGAGGAATGCGAGAAGAGCTTCCAAGAGCTCAAGAGGAGACTTATTTCGGCACCTGTTCTGACAATACCATCTGGCTCGGATGGATTTGTTATTTACAGCGATGCTTCGGGCAAAGGGTTAGGATGTGTTCTCAAGCAACATGGGAAAGTCATAGCCTATGCCTCGCGACAATTCAAAGAATATGAGAAGAATTATCCTACTCATGACCTAGAGTTGGCAGCAGTCGTTTTCGCGTTGAAGATCTGGAGACATTACTTGTACGGAGAGAAAGTGGAGATCTATACAGATCATAAGAGCCTTAAATATTTCTTCACTCAGAAGGAACTCAACATGCGGCAACGACGTTGGCTTGAGCTGTTGAAAGATTAAGATCATACCATCCGATACCATCCTGGAAAAGCGAACGTGGTAGCTGACGCGTTGAGTAGAAGATCATATGTGGGAACGAGTGTGATGATGTCAAGTATAAGCGTAGAACCAGCTTTGATTGATAAAGTTAAAGCTGCTCAAGCTACGAATTCGGAGCTGATGAAGATGAAGAAGAAGGTGCAAGAAGGTGCCATTCTAGAAGCAAGAATCGATGAAGAGGGAATACTTCGAGTCAACTCCAGACTTTGTGTTCCTAACGATTCTGAATTAAAATATAGAATCATGATGGAAGCAAACAACACACCGTTTGCAATCCATCCTGGGAGTACCAAAATGTATCGTGATCTCCGACATACATTTTGGTGGAGCAATATGAAGAGAGAGATCGCAGAGTTTATTTCGAGATGTTTGACTTGTCAACGTGTAAAGGCAGAGCATCAAGTGCCGAAGGGTACATTGCAACCACTGGAGATTCCGAAATGGAAGTGGGAACACATTACGATGGATTTCGTTACGGGTCTTCCCAAGGTTTCTCAAGGCATGGATGCGATTGGGTTATTGTTGATAGATTAACCAAGTCTGCTCATTTCTTGCCGATACGAGAGACTTATTCCCTTGAACGTCTTGCTCATATGTACGTGAATGAGATTGTGAGATTGTATGGCATGCCAGTATCCATAGTTTCGGATCGTGACCCCAGATTTACTTCATGATTTTGGATCAGTTTGCAGAAAGCTATAGGCACGGATTTACGATTCAGTTCGGCTTATCATCCTCAAACAGACGGACAATCGGAAAGGACTATCCAAACTCTTGAAGATCTATTGAGACTCTGTGTTCTAGACTTCAAAGGGAGTTGGGATAAGTATTTACCATTGGTGGAATTCTCCTACAACAATAGTTACCAGGCAAGTATAAGCGTAGCTCCATTCGAAGCGTTGTATGGGAGAAAGTGTCGTTCTCCAGTATGTTGGAATAAGGTGGGTGAAGCAGCATTGTTGGGATCGGAGTTGGTACGTATGACTTCAGAAAAAATTTAAATGATCCGACAACGGATACAAACCGCACAAGATCGACAAAAGAGTTATGCGGATCTTCATCGAAAGGACGTAGAATTTAACATTGGGGACCATGTATTGTTACGTATTGCTCCGTGGAAAGGAGTTACGAGGTTTGGGAAGAAAGAAAAGCTCAATCCACGATTTATTGGTCCATTTGAGATTCTTGATCGAGTAGGAAATGTTGCCTATAGACTTGCTTTACCTCCAAGCATGTCTCGTGTTCATAACGTGTTTCACATATCCGCGTTACGTAAATATGTGAAGGATCCAAACCGCATTATTGAGTTAGAACTAGACGAGATAGCCGAAGATTTAACGTACGAGGAGGTACCTGTTAAGATCTTGGATAGGAAGGAGCATGTCCTACGCTCGAAAATTATACCTCAAGTTAAAGTTTTGTGCAGAAACCATGCAATTGAGGAAATGACCTGGGAGTTGGAATCGGAAATGAAAATGAGGTATCCTCACCTTTTCGACATACCAGGTACGTACGTCAATTTCGAGGACGAAATTTCATAAGGAGGGGAGGTTGTAAGACCCCAACTTTTATGAATAAAGATTTAATTTTCTGTATATATCATTTCGAAACAGTAAGGTGTTGATTTGATAAATATGAAAGTTATGGGTGAAATGTGCAAATATTTTAAAATGAGCAAGTGGTTATAAAATATTCTGGTTGTCGGAAAATATTCGTTTGGTCGTGGAATATTCTTGTTGTCGGGGAATATTCGTATGACGGCGCAGCTATTTGTGGGCCCCACAACGGAATAACTGTCGAATATAGATAGCGACAGAAATAACTTTTTTACAAAATAACGGAGTAGTTGTTACCGTTAGTACTGTTGAAATACCCGGTGGTTAAAATACAGTGATACGCGGTGTTGCACAGTAGCACACGGTATTGCACAGTATTCCAAATTATTGAGTCTTACGTGAGAAGGCACTTATTCAATTATTGTTACAGTAATTACTGTTCAATATTTTATATTATTGACTCAATAATTGCTACGTTAATATTTTATATTATTGACTCAATAATTGTTACATTGATATTTTATTGACTCAATAATTGCTACGTTGCTATTTTATATGATTGATTCAATAATTGTCACTGCACAGTATTTCACATTATCAACTCAATAATTCATATTATTTGAATAATATTATTAGATAGCATTATTGACAATGTCTAAGGAAGTTCTGTATAGGAGGGGTTATTTAATTGCGCGCCAATAAGGAGAAGTCCTTATCGGAAGGCCCCCTCTTTCTTGGGAACGACCTGGTTGTCAATATTGTAGTTCTGTAATATTATTTGTGAATAATTAATTATTGATTTATATGATAAGGAAATATTTATTTTGTGGATATAAAAGAAGGAATTAGCGCTGATGAGTTTTTATCAATATTTTGGTGTGAAAAATCATCTGTTTATGGATTTCTGATAATTTATGTTAGAATTTGGAAAAACTTCCTTCTACAAAGTTGTAGAGAATTAAATTTTCTATGGAAGGACATAGAATTTGTATTTTTCTGACAAAGGGGCTATTTATTATGAATTATTGAAGTTTCGAAAAATAAATATTTTTTTAATGGGTGGGCCCCACTTTTGTTGAAAATTTGATTTTTGGGAGCAGCCGGCGGCTGGAGATTTTTTTTAAAAATAATATTATTTTATTAATTTAGTCTCCTTTGGCATCCTAAGCTTTTCCTATAAATAGGGTGCTTAGGTTAGAATTGAAAATCACACCAGAATCAGAAGTTTTCTCTCTCTATAATATCGAGCGTATCTTTGTGAGTATTTCAATACTTTGAGTGTTGCTATTCAGTGCAAGTTTCCTTCGGTATTATATCCGATATTCCAGTCAGAAGTACTATCCTTTTGAGGTAAGAGATGTTATTTCTTTCGTAAATGATGTTATTCTTTTCAATATCATTATACAGAAATATTGGCATGGATTTTGTTATGAAATTCTTACTTTTTCCGTCGGAGTTACTATTCACGTATACGGCACTATTCACATATACGGCACTATTTACGAAAAAAATTAAATTTTCTTCTATTTGTCCAGATTGTTTATCAAGGTTACTATCTTTGGTTAGATCTAAGTTTTGAGCTTTATTCTTGAATTTTGCTCCACAATTGATTATTACAAAGTATTTTTGAATTGGATAAACTAAAATACGAATCCTTATTCTTTGTCTTTTATCCCATTGGATTCGTTCTTTAAAATATTTTTCCTCATCCTCAGTCCTAAGTGGTGATATAACTGAATATCTTTGGCCTATAGAGCAAAGATGAATGATTACCTGATGAATATCTTTGGCCTGTAGTGCAAAGATGACAGGTGTTGAGATGAACATGACCACTGATGATACAAATGAATATCTTTGGCCTGTAGTGCAAAGATGAATATTTGATTCGAGATGTATATTGAGTGATGTTACAGGGATAAAATATTGATGATGGACTTTTAAATCATAGAAGATAGTAGACTTCATTCTCTGCTTAACTCTTCTAATGAATTGTTATTTCCGCTGCGAATATTAATCTAAAGTTGGTTGTCCATTATATTTTATCTTATTTGTTGAAGACTAACGATAATTTATTTTCCATTATCTTAGTCATAATATTCTTTACTGGGCTAGTTGAGCTCACCCTTTTCATCTGTTGTCCTTTTCAGGAAATGAGAATGTCGAGGGACAGAGTGATGGTCCGAGTTAGAGCAGTAGTAGTCCTCACTATTTTTGATAAATAGTGTGATAATAATTTAAATGAGGACTTAGTTTGAATATTAATATTTTCTACATGTTTGTATTGACACTCACAGTTGTGTGGTCGTATTTTGCACAACCGTATGATATAAAGTTTGTATTTGAATTCTGTACCATGTATTTGGCGACTCAGAATGGGTTGGATTGACTGGACCTATTCTGGGGGCGTCACATCATATCACTGTTGTATTTTCAAGTGAGCTTTTGTTTGCTCACTCTTGCATGTTTTACCACCACTTGCAGTTGAGACCAAGAATGTTGACATACCGTCAACAAGTAAAGGAAAAGGAAAGATGAATAAATGAAGACTTGTTATGTCAAGTTGCTTTGACTTAGTTGGTTATGTTTTATGTTTCCGCATTTACGTTATTTGAATGATGTTAAGGTTTAGATAACCCTGGGATTTTATTGAACAAGTTGTCATCCTTTCTAAAGGAAGATTTTTATTAAGGTTTTATGAAGGTCGTAATTAGTTTGCAATTCTTTATTATTGGATAGATGTATGTTTTAATTAGAAAGTGAACACCAAATCATGTGGAAACGAAGTTCCCGAATTTGGGGGTGTCACAGGTTGGTATCAGAGCTATAGGTTATGAACCTTAGGTGGGGGGGAAAACCTTAGGTAGTAGCCTTATAGGAAGATCGAAAAGATAGTGGTAATAGGTAAAGATAATAAACTACCTTATGTGCTATGTGCTGTGTGTTTACGTTTAGGTATTCGAAGAGTGACGACTCGATATCACGTAATAATAAACTTTAAAATTCTTTTGTCAGGATGACGAACATTGGAGAATCCAGTCAGGCTAGGGAGGATATACCTCAGGTGCCTAGAGAGGAAGAGCCCCGAGACATCCATGTTGTCTGGGAGCAGCTGGTTAGGAGAGAGACATCTCCAGTGATCACCGTAGCTGGTCGGGAGCGTGAGATGACACCTATTCCAGAGGAAAAGGATGAGGACGAGTCTGAAGAGGAGGAAGAGGATCCCGAAGAGGAATTTTCACCTCATTCTGTTAGTGTTGAGTTGTACGAAGCGGTTTACGACAGTAACGTGGAGCTACATGGTCAAGTCAGAGAGCTCGAAGAAACCATCCAGCAGCGAGACGAGACTATTGAGGATATGGCTAGTGACCTAGGAGAAATACAGTGGAAGCTAATCCACATAGAGAATGATAAAGATGCTGCCCGAGCCGAGTTAGCAAAGCTGAAGAAAGGTATCCAAGAGGAGTCGAGGAAGCGTGCCAGAGCTGAGGAAACAAGCTTGAGGGCTACTCAACGAGCCGATCGAGCTAAAGATGAAGCCGAAACCAAGAGAGCCAAGCTAAGGGAGACAGAATATGCTTTCCATATAGCCATAGAGAGGGCCCAGGATCGTATCTTTTATTACCCAGCTTAGTTCCAAGGGTTACCATGGTATGTGGTGGACCGAAGGACGGCATTTTGGGTGGTGGAGGAAGAACGTAGAGAGGCTGTGCGACGTCTTAGTATGCCTAGACATTAGAGCTTTTAAATTATGTGTTTCTTTTTGTAATAAATAAATGTAAATCCCATAATTTGAGATAAGAATGGGATGAGTTAATAATATAGTCCTGTAACTTGTTCCAGTTCAAGAAAGTCGATGTAAATAGCAGGAATGCTATCTATCTTATGTTTTTAAAACTACGAGTAATGAATAAAAGAAGTTTATTAACGTGCTTTGTATTCTATGTGAACTGAGATATTCAAACCTTTAAGTGTGAACTTGAATACTTAAGATTTGAATAAATGATCTAATAATAATATTTTCTTATTAGAAAATGCATTTTAGAAGAAGACCAACACGTCAAAATCCCGAGGGTTCGACGAACAACAACAACAATAACGATGAAGCAAACCCTAACGCGGTTCAGCAGTTAGTGAACCTGCTGGCAGGAGCAATGGCTAATCAGTCGCAAGTGCAAGCCACGACGTTTAAAGAGTTTAAGGCAATAGGACCGCAAGAATTTAAGGGATCGACAAACCCTATAGATACTCAGACGTGGATTATGGAAATGGAAAAGGTATTTGACGTGGCTAAGGTCAGTGAAGACCAGAAAAAGGTATTTGCGACTTTTATGTTGAAGTCAGATGCTAGCTTCTGGTGGCAGGCGAATAAGACTAGAGAGGGAGAAAGAGTCATAACGTGGGAACGTTTCAAGAGATGTTCTACGAGATGTACTTCCCAGTGAGTTCACAGGACCAGATGGAGGTCCAATTCCTAGAGCTGAAGCAGGGAACGATGACAGTGTCGGAATACGCGGCGAAGTTTAACGAACTGGCCAGGTTCGCTACTTATCAGGTCAGCACGGATGCTAGGAAGGCGAGGAGGTTTGAGCAGGGACTGAACCCTGGCTCTACAGCAAGGTCTCTATGTTCTAGCTAAACACGTTTGCAGCTGTGCTAGAAAAGGCTATTCTAGCTGGAGGGGGGAGCAAAGCGGTGACTAAATTCAACCAAGATAAAAAGAAGAAGATTGAGACCGAAACCAAGGCTAGTGGTAGCGGGGCTATCCATTAGAAGAGGAAGTGGAATGACAATAACTTTGCTGGGAGTCAGCAGAGAGGCCAGCAGAAGAGGAAGCTCGAAGCGTGTGCTACATGCGAGAAGACTCACACTGGAGTGTGCATGAAAGGGAAACGCGTGTGCTACAACTGTGGTCAGGAAGGCCACATCTCGCGAAATTGCCCAAACCCCAAGAAGGGAGCTTGTTATACATGTGGATCCAAGGATCACATGGCTCATAACTGCCCTAAGAAGCCAGCTGCAGGGTCAACAGGGAATTGAGAAAATGGCAGCAGCAACACTCTGACTGTTGCCAGACCGTCGCCACTGCAGGCCGTTCGACCCACTACCCCCACATTCAACATGACGGTGCAAGACGCGGTGCAATCAAAAGACGTGGTGGCAGGTATTATTCCAATTAATAGTATAAATGCATATGTATTATTGATTCGGGTGCTACTTGTTCATTCATATCTGATGATTTTGCTAAGACCTTAGACTTACATATAGAGGAGTTAGCTTATCCCTTGAATATAGAAATTACGAATAGGGAAGTTATTCCTGTTAGGTCTGTTTATAAGAACTGTAGATTGGACATTAAGGTCCAGGAGCTGAGGGTAAATTTGATTCCAATTAAACTTGGGGAATTCGATGTCATATTGGGGATGGACTGGTTGTTCAACCATGGGGCGGTAATCGACTGTCAGAAGAAGTTGGTAAACCTTACGACTCCGTCAAAAGTAGTGTTCTATGGCAGTAAATCGCCTAGACAAGCGAATTGTCTGACAATGATGCAAGCCAAGAAAATTTTGATACAAGGTTGTGTAGGATATTTAGCCTACATAGTAGATACGCGTAAGGAGAGCCCGAAGGTAGAAGAGATATCGGTGGTTAAGGAGTTTGTGGACATTTTTTCGAGCGACTTGTCAGGACTTTCGCCAGATAGGGAGATAGAGTTCGTGATCGACTTAGCGCCGGGAACTGCTCCAATTTCGAAGGCTCCGTACCGAATGGCTCCAGTCGAGATGAAGGAACTAATGGTTCAATTACAAGAATTACTGGACAAGAAGTATATTCAACCGAGTGTTTCGCCGTGGGGAGCGCTAGTGTTATTCATGAAGAAGAAGGATGGGTCGATGCGTCTTTGCATTGACTATAGAGAATTGAACAAAGTTACGATCAAGAATAGGTATCCTTTACCTAGGATCGATGACTTGTTTGACCAACTGAAGGGTGCTAAGTACTTCTCGAAAATCAATTTGAGAAGTGGGTATCATCAATTAAAGGTGAGGAAGGAAGATATACCAAAAATTGCTTTTAGAACTCGGTATGGTCATTACGAGTTCTTGGTGATGTTATTTGGTCTCACGAATGCCCCAGCTGCATTTATGGACCTAATAAACAGGGTGTTTAAGCCATTCCTGGATAAGTTTGTAGTAGTGTTCATAGATGATATCCTGGTTTATTCTAAGACCGGGGAGGAACATGCTGAACACTTAAGGCTAACTTTAGAATCGCTGAGACGAGAGACGCTTTATGTGAAATTCTCGAAGTGCGAATTCTGGTTAGAACGTGTGCAATATCTTGGCCACGTGACCGACAAGGATGGGATTTCAGTAGATCCGTCGAAGGTTGAAGCGGTAATGAATTGGGATTAGCCGAAGACGCCGTCTGAAGTGAGGAGTTTTTTAGGATTGACAGGTTATTACCGGAGATTTATCCAAGATTTTTCCAAGATCGCAACTCCGTTAACAAATTTGACTAAAATAGTTAAGTTTGTTTGGACGAAGAAGTGTGAGGAAAGTTTCCAAGAGTTGAAGAAGAGGTTGAGTACTGCGCCTGTGTTGTCTTTACCGGATAGTACGGGGAATTTCGTGGTATATAGTGATGCCTCACATAAGGGTTTAGGCTGCGTGTTGATGCAGAGCGACAAGGTCATTGCCTATGCGTCACGTCAGCTGAAGGATTACGAGAAGGGGTATCCGACCCATGACTTGGAATTGGCGGCAGTAGTGTTTTCTCTAAAGATTTGGAGACACTACTTATATGGAGAGAAGTGTGAAATATACACAAATCACAAGAGTCTGAAGTATATCTTTACCCAGAAGGATTTGAACATGCGCCAAAGGAGATAGTTGGAACTGATCAAGGACAACGACTGCGAAATACTTTACTATCCTGGTAAAGCTAACGTTGTTGTCGATGCTTTAAGTAGAAAAGGTCGGGAGAAGCTGAATATGTTAACTGATCAGGATCAGTTGATAGAGTAGATGGCTAGGTTAGAGCTAGAAGTAAAGTTTTTGAAGGAATTAGATGAGAAGTTATTTCAAGTAACCACTGAATCTACTATTGTGGACAAGGTGAAAGAAGCTCAACTTCACGATGAAGAATGCGAGAAGATTCGAAAGAGAATAGCTGATGGCGAAGAGTTTAAATTCAAGATCGACAGTGAAGGGCTACTACGATTTGAAGGTAGAATCTGGGTACCGCCAGTACCGGAAGTTAAGGAGGAGATCTTGAGCGAAGCTCACAGCTCGAGATATTCAATTCACCCTGGGAGTACGAAGATGTACCAGGATCTCAGGCATCATTTCTGGTGGCCGAATATGAAGAAGAATGTTGCTGAATGCGTTACTAAATGTCTAACTTGTCAGAAAGTCAAGGCAGAACACAAGAGACCTAGCGGATTGCTACAACCGTTAGAAATTCCAGAGTGGAAGTGGGAGCATATCACGATGGATTTCGTGGTTGGTCTTCCAGCGACTCAGAAGGGTTTCGATGCGATATGGGTTAATGTGGATCGACTGACGAAGTCAGCCCACTTTCTACAAATAAGGATTAAGTACAACTTGGAACAATTGGCTAAATTGTACGTTAAGGAGATTATTTCTCGACATAGTGTTCCAGTGTCAATTGTGTCAGACAGAGATCCGTGTTTTTTGTCGAATTTCTGGAAGCGTTTGCAAGAATATTTGGGAACGCAGTTGCTAATGAGTACAGCGTACCATCCTCAAATCGATGGCCAGAGCGAGAGAACAATTCAGACACTTGAGGATATGCTGAGAGCTTGTGTGATGGACTTCAAAGAAAGCTGGGATGATCATCTACCATTGGTGGAGTTCGCCTACAACAATAGTTACCACACGAGTATCGGCATGCTGCCTTACGAAGCGTTATACGGCAGAAAGTGCAGAACTTCTTTGTGCTGGGATGAAGTCGGTGAACGTCAGCTATTGGGACCGAAATTGGTACAACAAACTGCTGAAATTGTGAAGCTGATCAGAACAAGATTGGTTGCTGCTCAGGACAGACAGAAGAAATATGCCGATCAACATCGACAGAACCGAGAATTCTTACCAGGAAGCTTCGTTTTCCTGAAGGTATCTCCCTGGAAAGGGAATATTAGATTTGGCAAGAAGGGGAAGCTGAGTCCCCGATTTATTGAACCTTTTGAGGTACTACGAAAAGTTGGCGAGGTAGCTTACGAAGTGGCATTACCTCCGGAACTCGAGAATATACATAACGTATTTCATATTTCTGTGTTAAGACCTTACAAACACGACTATTAACATGTAATAGAATACAAGCCTTTACAATTTGATAAAGACTTAACTTACGAAGAGGTTCCTGTTCAAATTGTTGACAGAAAGGAACAAGTACTTAGGAATAAAGTGATACCTTCTGTTAAGGTAATTTGGAGGAACCACAGTGCTGAAGAAGCTACGTGGGAACTCGAAGATGTAATGAAAAAATTGTATCCTCAATTATTTGCTTAATTGATTTGTGTAACCCCTTATATATCGATTTTGGGGACAGAATCCTTTTAAGGGGAAAGAATGTAACAGATGAGAATTTTTATGAGAATTTTTTTTATGTTGTGATTCTGGTGACAGAATCCTTTTAAGGAGGGAAGACTGTAACGATTGAGAATTTTATATGTTAATTATAAATATTTATTGAATTAAATAAATATTTTATAGAATTTATTTGTTGAGTTAATAAATAAATTGTGTGGTTGTTGTGGATAATTTAATTAAGTGCTACATGTTTAATACATAGGCACCTGAATGTTATGCAAGCCTATACATAGGCAAGTCTTCTAAACCCTAAACTCGTTAACATTAAGCAAGTTTTTAAACTTGTTATTTATATTGTGCAAGTTCTTTAAGCTACTCTTGAATGCTATGCAAGCCTATTCATTGTATCTTTTCATTGTGCAAGTTTCCTAACCCTTGCTCAATAAATCATAAAAGTTCATTTAAGTTCCTTAACTTGTTATCTGTGGTACAAGTTATACCATACTCCAATATTCATAAAGCGTAAGTATTAAAGTGTTATTTTAGTAATATGAGCTTGACTTAGTTGTTCAAGCAAGATCTACTTAGTCTATCGAATGCTTTGAGTTGTTGTTAAAAGCATGCCTATCTATTATGAAGTTTATTGTCATATTTTACAATTGGTTCATGATTCTTATATTATTGAACTGTAAAGTACTGTAAGTCGATTCAACTACTCCTAGTTGATGATAGTTGAACTCTAAAGTTTCTTTATCTATCCAAACCAAACTTTCTTTGGTGTGGACTTGTATTTAATTTCTGAGAATGAACAACCCTATTAATTAGGGGATATTTTATGCGAAAGCAGTAAGATTGTTGTGCACAATTCATAGTACAAAGGGTTGATCCCCCTGAGTACGAGTTAATGATCCATAGTCTTATTGACTGTTAAAGGTTTAAATAAAAATATTTATAACCTAGGACAATGGTTCAAGGTCTTATGACCCTCAGAAGTTTCTATAATTCAATTCTTTATATGGATGAAAGTAAAGTTATTTAAACTCTTTTGAAACGATTCACTTACGTCATATCACTGTTGTATTTTCAAGTGAGCTTTTGTTTGCTCACTCTTGTATGTTTTACCACCACTTGCAGTTGAGACCAAGAATGTTGACATACCGTCAACAAGTAAAGGAAAAGGAAAGATGAATAAATGAAGGCTTGTTATGTTAAATTGCTTTTGTAATAAGACTTAGTTGGTTATGTTTTATATTTCCGCATTTACGTTATTTGAATGATGTTAAAGTTTAGATAACCCTGGGATTTTATTGGACATGTTGTCATCCTTTCTAAAGAAAGATTTTTATTAAGGTTTTATGAAGGTTGTAATTAGTTTGCAATTCTGTATTATTGGGTAGATGTATGTTTTAATTAGAAAGTGAACACCAAATCATGTGAAAACGAAGTACCCAGATTTGGGGGTGTCACAGTTCCCCTCTTATTCGGACAAGAAGAGCCATTTCGGATGACTCGCCACCTTCACCTCCCCCTAAAAAACCAACCCCTTCACCAAAACGAGCAACACCCTCCTCACCCCCTCTATCTACCTTCTTCGGGCCAAATCCCGAATCAGCACGTTCTCCCTCTTTATGGCCAGACCAGAGGGAGGATTTTCCTTTACATCTCTACGACTCATTTGTTTTGGATACCGATAATCACCGCTTCGACAATAGTTCAACTTCTGACTTGATTGAGGAAGGCATGATCAACTAAGCCAGAGTGAGTAAATCTTTAATCAATCATTTCTGTTCACGAATATCTTCTTGAAATTTGTTCTTAACCTCAAATTATTATAGGCGAACGAAATCTTCGGGCGTCTTCGCCAGAAATACAAAGAAGTTGAGGCCAATGAGGAGGCGGCCCGAAGAGAAAATGTCATCTTAAAGTCTGCCTTGGCAAAGGAGAGAAGCGAACATGAGAACCTCTGCTTCAACTATAAAGGCCTCCAAGATGATCTCGTCAAAATGAAAGAGCAACTGGTCGCAGCTGAAGCTTTGCAACAAACAACCCTCCAAGAAAACCAAGAATTTTAACGAGCCAATGAACAACTGTCAGAAAACAATCGGAACTTGACAAGGGCAGTCTCCGAAGAGAAAAAGTCTTAAGAACGACACATGGACCTTCGGGGTAAGGTAGAAAGGGAACTTCGCGATATCAAGCTGGATGGTCCTCCACTTACTGAGGACCTTCGCAAAGAAATTCAAGATGAATATCGAAAGTCTTCCACCTTAACCAATGAGATCGTTAAGATGTACACTGAAGGTTTTGAGATAGCCCGAAGCAAACACAAATCAAAGCTGGCTGCTGCCGCTATCGACCCAACTCTCCTCGACTCTTCTGATGATGATGAGGAGTAGTTCCGAAGACATCCTATCTTTACTTCAATTTTCATATGTTTATGAATTTGTGAAATTTTTTAATTAGTATTGTAATTTTAGTTTATTTTGTGGGGAACTTTATCAGATTTGTACTTCCTTTTTATGTTTAATGATATATAATTTTGTTCCTTATTACTCCTTTTCAGTTTTAAGTTATACTGTTATTCAAACAATATGTAATTTAACTTCAACACTTCGAATAAAATCAAGTAATAATGTAAGACGAGACTTACTCATTACCGAAGAATGCTATACACCATTGTTAGAATGAATAAATCACCGAGCTCTCAATAAGAATAGTTGTTCCGAGGAACTAATAATATCAGCCAGTCTTATAACAATTAGGTAACTCCGTTCTCTCCGGGAGTCGAACAGGTTGGACCAAAAATATTCACTTCGCTATCCTAAGTCGAAGGAATTCAACCTTATAACTTGGTGAACTCATTCTCTCCGAGAGCCGAATGGGTTCAACCAACAATAATTCGCTTTGCTACAAGGAGACGAAGGAATCCAACCTTATACCAAGCTGGCAACCTCATTCTCTCTGAGAGCCGAACAGGTTCAACCCAAAAATATTCCTCTTCGCTTGTTAAAAAAGTCGAAGGGATCCAACCTTATAACTTGGTGAACTCGTTCTCTCCGAGAGCCGAACGGGTTCAACCAACAATAGTTCGCTTTGCTACGAGGAGACGAAGGAATCCAACCTTATACCAAGCTGGCAACCTCGTTCTCTCCGAGAGCCGAACAAGTTTAACCCAAAAATATTCCTCTTCTCTTGTTAAAAAAGTCGAAGGGATCCAACCTTATAACTTGGTGAACTCGTTCTCTTCGAGAGCCGAACGGGTTCAACCAACAATAGTTCGCTTCGCTACGAGGAGACGAAAAAAATCTAACCTTATACCAAGCTTATAACCTCGTTCTCTCCGAGAGCCGAACAGGTTTAACCCAAAAATATTCCTCTTCGCTTGTTAAAAAAGTCGAAGGGATCCAACCTTATAACTTGGTGAACTCGTTCTCTCTGAGAGCCGAACGGGTTCAACCAATAATAGTTCACTTCGCTACGAGGAGACGAAGGAATCCAACCTTATACCAAGCTGGCAACCTCGTTCTCTTCGAGAGCCGAACAGGTTTAACCCAAAAATATTCCTCTTCGCTTATTAAAAAATTCGAAGGGATCAAACCTTATAACTTGGTGAACTCATTCTCTCCGAGAGCCGAACGGGTTCAACCAACAATAGTTCGCTTCGTTACGAGGAGACGAAGGAATCCAACCTTATACCAAGCTGGCAACCTCGTTCTCTCCGAGAGCCGAATAGGTTTAACCCAAAAATATTCCTCTTCGCTTGTTAAAAAAGTCAAAGGTATCCAACCTTATAACTTGGTGAACTTGTTCTCTCAAAGAGCCGAACGGGTTCAACCAACAATAGTTCACTTCGCTACGAGGAGACAAAGGAATCCAACCTTATACCAAGCTGGCAACCTCGTTCTCTCCGAGAGCCGAACAGGTTTAACCCCAAAAATATTCCTCTTCGCTTGTTAAAAAAGTCGAAGGGATCCAACCTTATAACTTGCAGTAAATAAATCAGCATTGAAGAAAGGAACCAATTTTATTGATAATTTTTATCGTAAATACAGACTTCCGGACTTTGACACTGGCTCTATTGAAAATATTTATGGAGCCTCCCTGTGACGCCCCCAGAATAGGTCCAGTCAACCCAACCCATTCTGAGTCGCCAAATACATGGTACAGAATTTAAATACAAACTTTATATCATACGGTTGTGCAAAATACGACCACACAACTGTGAGTGTCAATACAAACATGTAGAAAATATTAATATTCAAACTAAGTCCTCATTACAATTATTATCACACTATTTATCAGAAATAGTGAGGACTACTACTGCTCTAACTCGGACCATCACTCTGTCCCCCGACTAGTTCCCGCAACATTCTCATTTTCTGAAGAGGACAACAGATGAAAAGGGTGAGCTCAACTAGCCCAGTAAAGAATATTATGACTAAGATAATGGAAAATAAATTATCATTAGTCTTCAACAAATAAGATAAAATATAATGGACAACCAACTTTAGATCAATATTCACATCGGAAATAACAATTCATTAGAAGAGTTAAGCAGAGAATGAAGTCTACTATCTTCTATGATTTAAAAGTCCATCATCAATATTTTATCCCTATAACATCACTCAATATACATCTCGAATCAAATATTCATCTTCGCACTACGGCCAAAGATATTCATTTGTATCATCAGTGATCATGTTCATCTCAACACCTGTCATCTTTGCACTACAGGCCAAAGATATTCATCAGGTAATCATTCATCTTTGCTCTACAGGCCAAAAATATTCAGTACATCATCTTTTAGGACTTAGGATGATGAAAAATATTTTAAATAACAAATCCAGTGAGATAAAAGACAAATATTAGGGATTCGTCATTTAGTTTATCCAAATTCAAGAAAAATCCATAATAATACTTTGTGGAGCAAAATTCAAGAATAGAGCTCAAAATTTAGATCCAATGAAAGATAGTAACCATAACAGACAATTTGGACAAATAGAAGAAAATTTAATTTTTTTCGTGAATAGTGCCGTATACGTGAATAGTGCCGTATAAGTGAATAGTAACCCCGACAGAAAAAGTAAGAATTTTATAATAAAATCCATGTCAATATTTCGGTATAATGATATTGAAAAGAATAACATCATTTATGAAAGAAAATAACATCCCTTATCTCAAAAGAATAGTACTTCTGGTTGGAATATCGGATATAATACCGAAGGAAACTTGCGCTGAATACTAATACTCAAAGTATCTAAATACTCACAAAAATACGCTCGATATTATAGAGAGAGAAAACTTCTGATTCTAGTGTGATTTTCAATTCTAACCTAAGCACCCTATTTATAAGAAAAACTTAGGATGCCAAATGAGACTAAATTAATAAAATAATATTATTTTTTAAAAAAAATCTCCAGCCGCCGGCTGCTCCCAAAAATTAGATTTTCAACAAAAGTGGGGCCCACCCATTAAAAAAATATTTATTTTCTGAAACTTCAATAATTCATAATAAATAGCCCCTTTGTCAGAAAAATACAAATTCTATGTCCTTCCATAGGAAATTTAATTCTCTACAACTTTGTAGAAGGAAGTTTTTCCAAATTCCAAACATAAATTATCCGAAATCCATAAACAGATGATTTCTCACACCAAAATACTGATAAAAACACATCAGCACTAATTCCTTCTTTAATATCCACAAAATAAATATTTCTCTATCATATAAATCAATAATTAATTATTCACAAATAATATTACAGAACTAAAATATTGACAACCAGGTCGTTCCCAGGAAAGAGGGGGCCTTCCGATAAGGACTTCTCCTTACTGGCGCGCAATTAAATAACCCCTCCTAGACAGAACTTCCTTAGACATTGTCAATAATGCTATCTAATAATATTATTCAAATAATATGAATTATTGAGTTGATAATGTGAAATACTGTGCAATGACAATTATTGAATCAATAATACAAAATATCAACTGTAGCCATTATTGAATCAATCATATAAAATAGCAACGTAGCAATTATTGAGTCAATAAACTATCAATGTAACAATTATTGAGTCAATAATATAAAATATCAACGTAGCAATTATTGAGTCAATAATATAAAATATTGAACAGTAATTACTGTAACAATAATTGAGTAAGTGCCTTCTCACGTAAGACTCAATAATTCAAAATACTGTGCAATACCGTGTGCTACTGTGCAACACCGCGTATTACTGTATTTTAACCACCGGGTATTTCAACAGTACTAACGGTAACAACTACTCCGCTATTTTATAAAAAGGTTATTTCTGTCGCTTTCTATATCCGACAATTATTCTGTTGTGGGGCCCACAAATAGCTGCGCCGTCGTACGAATATTCCCTGACAACAAGAATATTCCACGACCAAACGAATATTCCCCGACAACCAGAATATTTTATAACCACTTGCTCATTTTAAAATATTTGCACATTTCACCCATAACTTTTCACATTTATCAAATCAACACCTTACTATTTCGAAATAATATATAAAGAAAATTAAATCTTTATTCATAAAAGTTGGGGTCTTACACTCCTAGCATGCCAAGTATTCTTAATATCAGACCCATCTAAGGCTCGCAACTGGTAAGTCCCGGGCTTCGGTACACTAACAACTTCATAGAGGCCTTCCCAATTTGGCATGAGTTTGCCCATATTCTGAGGTGTAGAAGCCTCTTCATCCCGAAGAACAAAATTCCCAACTTCAAACCTTCGAATTTTTACCCATATGTTGTAGTACTTAGCCACACGACGTTGGTATGTAGCCAATTTTACCAAGGCCGCCTCTCTGACTTCTTCGAGCAGATCTAAATTGGTTTTGAGTCCCTCATCATTATACACTTCCTTAAATTGGCTGACCCGAAGACTTGTAGACCCAATTTCCATCGAAACTAGAGCATCTGAACCGTACGCCAGCCGAAATAGCGAGTCTCCCGTTGTAGTCCTTAGCATAGTTTGATAAGCCCATAACACACTGAGTAACTCTTCTGGCCATTTGCCCTTTGCTTCGTCCAGTCTTCTCTTGATCCCATTTAGGAGTATTCTATTAGTCACTTCAACTTGCCCATTAGATTGTGGATGAGAAACCAAAGTCTTCCGATGTTGAATTCCCCACTCCTTCAAAAATGCCTCAAACTTTGATCCCACAAACTGGCGTCCATTATCTGAAATTACCACCATAGGAATGCCAAATCAGAATACCACTGACTCCTTCAGAAACTTCAAGCATTCTTGTTCCGTAATCAGCCGAAGCGGCTTCGCCTCTACCCACTTAGTCATATAGTCAATTGCCACTATAACGAAGCTGACTTGACCTTTTGCTTTTGGGAGTGGACCAAGTATATCTACCCCCCAGACAACAAAAGGTATAGGAGATAAAATCGAGTATAGCTCTTCTGGTGGCTGATGTAGGATTAGACTATTCAACTGGCACTTCTGGTACTTCTTCACGTAATCGGTAGCCTCTTTGAAAATTATAGGCCAATAATATCCTTGACGAAGCACTTTATATGCTAACGACTTCGCAGCCATGTGATCACCGCAAATTCCTTCGTGAACCTCCCGAAGGGCATACTCAGCCTCAGATGGAACCAAACATTTCAGCAGAGGAGAAGAATAAGCCCTTCGATAAAGATCTCCATCAATAAGCACAAAGTTTGCGCTTTTATATTTCACCTTCTTTGCTAACATCTGGTCTGAAGGTAGTACGCCATCTGCCAAATAGTTTATATAGGGCGTCATCCAACAATTAGATCGCTCGATGCACATTACTTCCCTATATTGGATGCTGGGTTGCTTCAAAACCTCCAAGTAAACTGACCCATCAAAAGCACTCGATTCAGTGGTAGCCAACTTTGACAAAGCATCGGCATTTGAATTATCAGTCCGACCAACCCCTTGAAACTCGTAAGAGTCGAAGTACCAAAGCCGATCTTTTAACTCTGCAAGATATTTAACCATTTTTGAGCCCCGAGCTTCATATTCCCTTGAAACTTGTTTAATAACGAGCTGAGAATCACTGTAGATGATCAGCTTCTAAACCTCCAAGATTTTTGCCAATCTCACCCCGGCTAACACTGCTTCATATTCAGCCTCGTTATTCGTTGCCCTGAACCCAAATCTGATAGCCTGCTGCACTTTGAATCCCTTCGGACTCGTTAGAATGATCCCAGCACCACTGATGTCTGAAGTAGAAAATCCATCAGCATATAACGTCCAAGAACCGTTCAACTGCTGAAGTGTTGCTACCGTTTCTACAGATCCCTCCGCTTCGTTCAAACTCTCACCATCTTTGGAGAACGAGCATTCTACCACAAAATCGGCCAAGGCTTGTCCTTTAATAGCTGTTCGTGGATAATATTCTATAAAGAACTGATATAATTCCATCGTCCACGCAGCAAGTCTCCCTGAAACCTCTGGCTTCCCCAACATCTTCTTCAGTGGTTGATCTGTATATACCACAATTACCCGACCTTGAAAATATTGCCTAAGCTTTTAACTGGCTACTATCAAAGCGAAGGCAAACTTCTCAAGATTTGGGTACCTTGTCTCTGCATCCCTAAGGGCGTGGTTCACATAGTAAATTGGGTGCTGCTTACCCCCAATTTCACGCATCAAAACTGCTCCTACTGTCAATGAACTTGCAGCCAGATACAAATATAAAGGCTTAGCAGGAACGGGCTTCACCAACAAAGGTGCCGAAGATAAATACCTCTTGATTCCTTGGAAAGCCTCCTTACACTCCGAAGTCCACTGGAATGTTTTCGCGTTTTTTGGCCCTTTCAACGTGTTAAAGAACGGCAAGCACCTTTCTGCCGATTTAGACATGAACCTCCGCAATGATGCTATTCGACCAGTCAAACAGTGGACATCTTTGTACAACTGTGGGGATTTCATGTCCAAGATAGCCTAGATATTCTCTGGATTAGCTTCGATACCCCTTTTGTTAAACAAATAACCCAAAAATTTGCCTGCCCCCAGTCCGAAGGTGCACTTGGTCGGATTTAACTTCAAATCATAATGTCGAATCGTCTGGAAGCATTCTTCTAAATCGTCCAGATGACCTCAAACCAACATGCTCTTCACTATCATATCATCGACATAGACCTCCATATTCTTCCACAGATGCTTCGTAAAGACGCGGTTCATCATCCTCTGATAAGTAGCTCCCGCATTAATCAAACCAAATGTCATCTTCTTGTAGGCGTACACCGACCAATGAGTAATAAAAGCTGTCTTTGGGATATCTTCCTTGCACATAGAAATCTGATGATATCCTGAAAAAGTATCCATGAAACTAAGTAAGGCATACCCCGAAGTTGCATCAATGAGCTGATCGATGTAAGGTAAAGGATAGAAGTCCTTCGGGAACGCCTTATTCAGATCAATATAATCTATGCAAACCCGCCACTTTCCATTCTACTTCTGCACCAAAACTACATTGGCCATCCACTCCGGATAATCGATCTCAAAGATAAAGTCTGCGGCTAGCAACTTCGTAATTTCTTCATCAATTATCTTCTGTCTCTCTAGTGCAAAGATCCTCCTCTTCTGTCGAACTGGCTTCGTAGCTAGGTCCACGTGTAATCTATGTTCGGCCACTTTACGACTCACTCCCGGCATATCACTAGGAATCCAAGCAAAGATATCAGCATAACAACGAAGCAGCTCTATCAGATTTGTTTGAAAGGGTTCTGGTAGCCCCGAACCTATTCTCACAGTCTTTTCTTTCTTCCCTGGTATCATCTCAATTTCTTCGATTTCTCCTGTTGGCATAACTAATGATTCCGTGTTGCTCTCTGTAAATGGCTCAATCTCTATGGCCATGGTTTGCTTCTGTCTGCTAACCCTTCTCTCGAAGTGATCAAAGCATTCCGATAACACCTTCTCGCCAAGTCCAGATCTCCTACAACTTCACCAACTCTATGTGGCGTCAGAAACTTAATTTTGAAATGAGGAATCGATGTAACTGCCTGAAGAGCTGTTAAAGTAGGTCTCTTAAAAATAGCATTATATGCAGAATCCATATGTACAACATAAAATTTACACATAATTTGAACATGTTGAGGAGCCGTTTCGAAGACAACTGGCAGCTCGATAGTTCCCGCCACTTTGACTGGATCGTTGTTGAAGCCATACAAAGGAGCCTCCTGTCCAATTTCCATCTTTTGACCATCCAAAGGCATCCTATGATATGCATGTGCGTATAGAATATCCACCGAAGACCTATTGTCTATCATCATTCTCTTCATGTCTACCGAACCCACTTGCGCAGTAATCACCAGAGCTCCTTCGTGCGGTTTGATTGGTTCTGAAGGAAAATCATCATCTGTAAAGGAGATAACTAACCCTGGATACACCCTCTCGGCCTTCAGAAGCTTACCCGTCACCGCCATTATCGAATCCAGATAGCCTCTATGCTTCTTTCCAGCAGCTTTACCAAAGTTGCCTCCGGTAATTACGTCCACCACATGTCTTGCCTATTGATTCTGCACGGGTTGTACTGGCTGATTAACTTTAACTGGTTCCATATTCGTCGGGTGCTCCCTTTGCTGTTCTCGTCCTGCCATGTACTGAACCAAGACTCCACTCTGAACTTTCTTTTCAATGCACTCCTTCAAATTCCAACAGGAATTAGTGTCATGCCCAACTGGCTGATGGTAATCACAATACCTAGCAGGATCTCCCAATCCTGGTCTAGGATTATTTTGGGGTCGTTCGAAATACGGCTGGTTCTTTATCTGCTCCAAAATAGTAGCCCGATCTGTATTGAGCTGGGTATACACTTTATTTACCTTCTGACTCGGGACGGGCGGACGATCTACTCTAGGTGCCCAATTATTATTATACCTTTTTTTATTTCTGTCAGATCGGTCATTATTGCCGCCACTCTTCTTCTGACTACCATCAGTCGATTCCTTCCCTTTTTCCTTCGCTCTCTCCTAAGAACCCTGTTTCAAACTAGCCATGGCCTCTTCTACCACGATGAAGCCTTCGTCTTTCTCAAACGCTTCGGCCAAGCTCTTCGGATGCTTGAACATCAATTTCTTTACTAACTTCTCAGACTTTACCAGATCTGAGCCATTCTGAAATAGCCCCACGGCCTGAAGATCGTTGAGATCTGATACTTGTCCTACTGCTTCTCTGAACCTTTTCACATACTGGCCCAGGGTCTCGCTAGGATACTGCCTAACCTGTGCCAGTAACCCTGTGGGCTTTCCCCTTATTTTGTTACTTTCAAATCGGGCATGGAACTTGTCACATAATTCAACCCAGGATGAAATCGAGTCCGAAGCCAAAGTTTCCATCCACTGCCTTGCATCCTTTCTCAACGTCATTCCAAAGGTCTGACATTTAGCTGCGTCTGAATAATCGTAATAATCCATCAACCTCTCAAACACCTGACTATGGTCGTATGGGTCCCCTGAACCATCATAACTTTCCATGTGGAGAAGCTTCTTACTAGGATCCGCCTTCTCCTTTAGAATTTCAGAAGAAAAAGGAGAAGCTTTCTTACCCGGAGTCTCTTTCCCCTGTTGAACCTTGGCCAACAGCTTCTGAAGTTCCTTAATTTCTTCGGCCAAGAGCTCGAGTCCTTTAGGTTTCGAGTTCGATAAAACTTCCTCCTTGGTCGAGGCGAGAATTCACAGGGTGGTGTGCCCTCTTTAGATTCTTTGGAGAATGACCACCTGATATGCTTCGGCTACTATCCTCTTCACTATACTGAGAATAATATTCAATACGAGGTACCTTCTTTGAAAGTTCGGGAGAGCGTCCTCTTGATCTACTTCGTCTTCTGTCGTTAGCATCACCCCGAAAGCCCTCATGATGAGAGGCCCTCTTCGGATCTTCAGGAACATGACGTCTTTCTCCACTTCGGACAGAAGAACAGCTCTGCAGCTTATTCTTCGAATGCCTGGAATTTTCATCACCCTTCGTCCGCCTACCCAAAGATCTACCCGGCTCTTCAGGTTGAGTATAACTGGATGCACCATCTTCCATCTCAGCCACAAGAACCATCTGTTTAGCAATCTCCTCCTTTTGTTGTAGAAGTACCTTCAAAGCCATGTCAGTTTCCTGTGCCATTTTAGCCAGAATAGACGCCTTGTCCATCTGTCCTTCTTGGTGTTGGGTTCTAGGCGGTGTGCCTTCTACCCTTTTCTAATCTTTAACAGGTCCTTTATCGGGAGTAGCGAATAACTTCCTTTTAACACCACCAAGATCTTTTGCACGCCACTTCTCTGGAACATCCTGCGACCCAAGCCTTTCATGAACACTCTTTGAAGGACCTAACCTATCTTTTACAGAAACCCTCTGTTGAGAAGAACTTGTTGTCGTCGGTTGCCCTTCGGTGATAACCGTCTTACTTTTCACCATAACTTTCGATGTAAGACGTTCAATAAGTTATGATTGAAAACCAGAAACACTAAAGCCCTCCTTCTAGCGCCAATGTTAACGCCAAGATTTTACCACGCGCCTCAATCACCAAAAGCGCGTCTAATCCTGCATAGTAAACACGTCAGCACCGGATCTCGACGGCTTGGGCCGCCGGGGATCACTCCGATGTGAGAATAAGTACAGGCTGGAAAAAGAATTAACAATAGAGATTATGTATTCTAGTGTCTGGAGAGTAAAATGTTTTTGTTACCTTTTTGTGTAGTGCTCTGTATCCTTATATTATCTCATCACCTTGCATGTCACCTCCCTCCTGATGTCATCATGCAGGCTGTATCAAACCCTTGTTACCCACTACGTCAATATTATGTCAAGTCCTCATTAATGTAGACGGCTTAAGACAGCTTGGCCCATCCCCTCAATCAACTACCTACTAATCACCTTTTTGGTAATCCTTCTCTAATAAGCTATTAACTCAGAGGATGCCACCTGTCCGCTCCATATACCTCCAGCCCAAGCATTATGTTAATAATCAATTAAATAGCAAACCACTATTCCAAGGATAAAAGGGGATGTAGCCCGACTGGTCCAATTAGTTCTAACCCAACCGACCTAAAAGGTTACGGCCAACACTAGGTCTATATAAGGCTAAACATTTGGCAAAAAGCATATATTAGCTGGTTTTCTATTATGTTTCTACTGTCATTACATATTTTGAGAATGGTGAATGCACATTATGTATGCAATGTGTTCAGTTTTGCCTTCAAATTGATTTATCTATATGATTTGATGTTTTCCACTTCTATTTTCCAAGGCTACACTCTCTGTTTCATGATCAAGGCTAGCCAACCTATGTATTATCTATGCATGTAAATGTTACTAAGAGGATACATGTCTATTTACTTACTAATTACATGTTTAATGTATATTAAGATATAATGTGTATGTATGCTAAGTTAAGTGACATGTTTGCTTCTAGAGTATAAATAAACATGTATTGTTTTCTAATTGTTTTAAGCTGTTTATATTGTTTGGATCCTGTTATCATCAAGTTAACTTCATTGTAAGTTGGTCAATTGACCAATACAGTGCCGACACGCAAAGAAAGATCACCTCCCGACATGCATGTCGATACTGTATTAGTCAATTGACCAAAGTTAACTTCATGCTAACCACTACCATATTGTTCCATCTCTCTGCCTACATTACATTTTCATCTCTCAAAAATGACTTAAGGCACCTTCTGAACTTGTTTCTTCTTCTTCTACAAAAAGAAAAAGGGACTGATCCTACTTGTCTTATAAACCTATAGATCATATCTCCTACACTAAGATCACCTATTGCATAAACTAAGTATCCCTCTTTAAGGTATGATCATTTAGCTGTTGATCTGGCTGTAACATTGTCTGATTATTATCCTGATATATATAAATGTTTACAAAATGTTGGTTGGGAATGCCTGATTGAGTTTCCTGATAGAATAATTTAATTATCCTCAAATAATGGCTTAGTTTTATTCCAATATGGAATTTAAAAAGGATTTTTTTTTGGAAATCTACTGGGTATTACTACTTTTATGCATGATAAACAAATTTTTATTGAGGAAAAACTTCTTGCTACTGTGTTTAAGTGTGAACCTTATATGTTGGACTTGCCTAAATGCAATGGATATGTGCTTTCTCCTAATGAATCTGAGATGAACTGTGTGACGCCCCCAAAATAGGTTCAATACCAACCCATTCTGAGTCGCCAAATATATGGTACAAAAATCAAATACAAAACTTTTATAACATACGGTCGTGCAAAATACGACCACACAACTGTGAGTGTCAATACAAACATGTAGAAAATATATCCACTCAAACTAAATCCTTATTACAATTATTATCACACTATGTTATAAAAAATAGTGAGAACTATTACTGCTCTTAACTCTGACCATCACCCCGTTCCCCGACTAGTCCCTGCGACATTCTCATTTCCTGAAGAGAACAATGGAAGAAAAGGATGAGCTCAACTAACCCAGTGAAGAATATTATGACTAAAATAACGATGAAATAATTATCATTAGTCTTCAACAAATCAAATAAAATATTATGGACAACAAGTTTTAGATCAACAACTGCAGCGGAATTAACAATTCATTAGAAGAGTTAAGTAAAAAATGATGTCTACTATCTTCTATGATTTAAAAGTCCATCATCAATATTTTATCCCTGTAACATCAATCAATATATATCTCGAATCAAATATTCATCTTTACAATACGGTCCAAAGATATTCATTTGTACCACCAGTTGGTCATGTTTATCTCAACACCTGTCCATCTTTGCACTACGGGCCAAAGATATTCATCAGGTAATCATTCATCTTTGCACTACAGGCCAAAGATATTCATCAAGTAATCATTCATCTTTGCACTACAGGCCAAAGATATTCAGTTATATCACCATTTAGGACTAAGGATGATGAAAAATAATATAAATAACGAATCTAGTGAGATAAAGGACAAAGCTTAGGGATTCGTAATTTAGTTTATCCAATTTTAAGAATACTCCATAATAATCAATTGTGGAGCAAAATTCAAGAATGAAGTTCAAAACTTGAATCTAATCAAAGATAATTTGGATAAAAAAAATAATATTTTTTATCGTGAATAGTAACTCGTCATGAAAAGATAAAAATTTCATAAAAAGGTCAGACCAATATTCCAATGAAATGATATTAGATGAAGCGCAAAACTCAAAGAATTTCTGATCATTTCAGGAATTATAGAAGCAATACTTACCGTAATAAGTTTAAATTTAGGAATATGAAATGAAATATTATCACTTTCATAATATGGAATATGAAAGAAAATAATATTCATTATGAATATTGAAAGAAAATAACATCATTTACGAGAAAAATAACATCTTTTACCTCAGTATAATACTCGATCTGACTGGAATATCGGATATAATGATGAGAAAAACTTGCACTGTTATCAACACTCAAAGTATCTAATAACTCACAAGAAATACGCTCGATATTATAGAGAGAAAATTTTCTGATTCTAGTGTGATTTTCATTTCTAACTAAGCACCCTATTTATAGGAAAATGCCTAGCACGCCATTTCTGACAAACTATACTCACGGAAGAAAATTGAGGCATGTCACCTTTGAATTTTTTCTTTCCAGCATATCAACCAAGACCATTCAATTGCCCACATTCTTATCTATATAATATATATATATATATATATATATATATATATATATATATATATATCTATGTAAACATTATTAAAAGAATTCCAATTTTATTTTTTTTCTCTTCCACCTCATTTTATTTTTATATCATAAAAATAATGTCATCATTTAAATTATAAAATTATATTATTGTATTATCACATTATACTATTATAATGTAATATTATAATAATATATTTAAATAAATATTTTATCGGAGAAGATAAAATATCAACTTTCAACAATTGTCTCTTTTGCAAAAAATTCCTCCATTTAAATCCACATTGAATAAATATTTACTTATTATTTTTATCAATAATTATTATTCACAAATAATATTACAGAACCACAATAATGACAACTAGGTCGTTCCCAGGAAAGAGGGGTTTTTCGATAAGGATTTTTCCTTACTGGCGCACAATTAGATTACCTAACCCCTTTCCTAGACAGAACTTTCTAGACATTGCCAATAATGCTATCTAATAATATTATTCAAATAATATGAATTATTGATTTGATAATGTAAAATACTGTGCAGTGACAATTATTGAATCAATAATATAAAATATCAACGTATCAATTATTGAACCAATAAAATATTATGCAATTATTGAATCAATAATATAAAATATTGAACAGTAATTACTGTAATAATAATTGAGTAAATGCTTTCTTACATAAGAATCAATAATTCGAAATACTGTGCAATACCATGTGCTACTGTACAACAACGCGTATTACTGTATTTTTATCACAGGGTATTTCAACAGTTTAACCATAATAGTTTTACCGTTATTTTATAAAAATATTATTTTTGTCGCTTTCTATATCTGACAGTTATTCCGTTGTGGAGTCCACCAATGACTGCGCCGTCGTACGAATATTCTCCGACAACAAGAATATTTCACGACCAAACGAATATTCCCCGACAACAATGAATATTTT
Organism: Panax stipuleanatus; assembly: GCA_020205555.1. Classification (NCBI taxonomy): domain Eukaryota; kingdom Viridiplantae; phylum Streptophyta; class Magnoliopsida; order Apiales; family Araliaceae; genus Panax; species Panax stipuleanatus. The sequence continues at coordinate 91,368,836 of CM035123.1, forward strand.
ATAACCACTTGCTTATTTTGAAATATGTGCAATATCGTGTGCTACTGTGCAACAACGCGTATTACTGTATTTTTATCATCGGATATTTCAACAGTTTAACCGTAATAGTTTTACCGTTATTTAATAAAAATGTTATTTATGTCGCTTTCTATATTTGACAGTTATTCCGTTGTGGGGTCCACCAATGACTGCGCTATCGTACGAATATTCCCCGACAACAAGAATATTCCACGACCAAACGAATATTCCCCGACAACAATGAATATTTTATAACCACTTGCTTATTTTGAAATATTTGCACATCTCACCTATAACTTATCACATTTATCAAATCAACACCTTACTATTTCAAAATAATATATAAAGAAAATTAAATCTTTATTCATAAAAGTTGGGGTCTTACAACCTCCCCTCCTTATGAATTTTCGTCCTTGAAATTGACGTACGTACTTGGTATGTCGACAAGGTGAGGATACCTCGCTTTCATTTCTGATTCTAACTCCCAGGTCATTTCCTCGATATCATGGTTCCTCCACAAAACTTTAACTTGAGGTATAATCTTTTGAGCGTAGGACATGCTTCTTCCTATCCAAGATCTTGACAGGTAACTCCTCGTACGTTAAATCTTCGGCTATCTCGTCTGGTTCTAACTCAATAATGCGGTTTGGGTCTTTCACATATTTATGAAGCACAGATATGTGAAAAACATTATGAACACGAGACATGCTTGGAGGTAAAGCGAGTCTATAGGCCATAATTCCTACTCGGTCAAGGATTTCAAATGGACCAATAAATCGTAAATCGGTGCCCGTAGCTTTCTGCAAGCTGACCTTTTGGCACTTGATGCTTCGCCTTGACACGTTTAAACGTTAAACATCTCGAGGTAAACTCCGCGATCTCTCTCTTCATATTGCTCCACCAAAATGTATGTCGAAGATCATGATACATTTTGGTACTTCCAGGATAGATTGCAAATGGTGTGTTGTGTGCCTCCATCATAATTCTATACTTCAAATAAAAGTCGTTAAGAACACAAAGTCTGGATTTGACTTGAAGTATTCCCTCTGCATCGATTCTTACTTCTGGAATAGCACCTTCTTGCATCTTCTTCTTCATATTCATCAGCTTTGGGTCTGTAGCTTGAGCATCTTTAACTTTATCAATTAAAGCTGGTTCTACGCGTATATTTGACATCATCACGTGGGTCCCTGGAGTCTTTAACTCTATCTCCATCCTTTATAAGTCATGTAAAATGGGTCTTTGTGTTGACAGCATCGCACTCGTTCCCATATGTGATCTTCTACTCAACGCGTCTGCTACCACGTTCTCTTTTCCAGAATGGTATTGAATGTTATGGTCGTAATCTTTAAATAGCTCAAGCCAACGTCGTTGTCGCATATTGAGTTCGTTCTGGGTGAAAAAATATTTGAGACTTTTTGAGTATATTAGGATGTCATCAATAATGACAACCACAAAATAATCCAAATATTTCTTAAATATTCGGTTCATCATGTCCATGAACGCAGCATGGACATTGGTCAATTCAAAAGATATAACTAGAAATTCGTAATGCGCATATCGAGTTCTAAAGGCAGTCTTTAGAATTTCATCAGTTCTAATCTCTAACTGATGATATCCAGAATAGAGATCGATCCTTGAGAAGAATTGTGCACCTTGCAACTAGTCGAACAGGTCATCAATGCGAGGTAGCGGATACCTATTCTTGATGGTGACATGGTTCAACTCCCGATAGTCAATACATAGTCGCATACTACCGTCTTTCTTCTTTACGAATAAAACAGAAGCACCCCAAGGAGACGTACTAGGACGTATAAAACCGATGTCTAACAACTCTTGCAATTGAACATTTAACTCCTGAAGTTCAATAGGAGCCATTGATATGGGGTTTTAGAAATGGGTTTTGTACCGGACTCAATGTCAATAAAGGATTCAACTTCACGTTCTGGGGTAGATCGGGAAGTTCTTCGGGAAATACATCAGGAAACTCATTAACAACAAAAATATCATTCAAATCTGATGTATTCTAATTTAAATCAGTGACATGGGATAAGAAAGCTTGACATTCGTTTTTCAATAAACGAATAGCTTTATTACTTGAAATGACATTGATTGATTTTAGTGGTCTGGTTGTTTGAATGAAAGCTAACAACCTTACGAAACAATCAATTTTGGCATGATGAGTGGTTAACCAGTCGATTCAAAAAATCACATCAAATGCAAGTATTTTCAAAGATCTAAAATCCACAGGTAGGGTGAGGGTGCCAATTTGAATCAAACAAGATTTGTATACTATGAATGTAACGAAGGTTTCTCCTAACAGAGTTTCAATAGATAACTCAAAGTCTAATTTCTCAGGAGTCAAGTTCAAACGTTGAGCACAAGCAAGTGAAATAAATGAGTGGGTAGCACCGATATCTAATAAGGCATAGACTTCGCAAGAGTTTATAGTTAGCTTACCCGTGATCACCTCGTTCGGGTTCCTCGCGTCTTGGGCAGTCACGACAAACGCTCTTCCAGGAACCACCGACTTCGACTTGTCCGGGACAGCCTTTGGAATCACCACCCCCCGCTGGACTTGGTTTTGCTACAGGACAGTCTTGAGCTATATGACCTTCCTTTCCACAGTTATAGCACACCTTGAATTGTTGTGGGCAGTTTGGACTGATGTGTCCCTCTTGTCCACATTTATAGCATATGACTAGTGGTCGTTCTACTCCCCTAGAAACAGTTGATGCTTACAAGTTCTCATTGTTGTACCTTCTCTTCTTGAAATCTCCCCCCGACTCACTTCTTCTATTATCATGGTTACGATTACCACCGGAGTGGTTACTGCTTCTGGACTGATAATTTTCTCCATGCTTATTTTCATTGTTCCAATGGTTGTTGTCACCGGTACGACCTTGGTTGTTGTCCCTTGGTTGAACATAATTATTACCTCATTCTAACAATTGGGCCCTGTTCACCACATCTGAATATAAAGAAAGTTTGTGAGAAATGAGGTACTGACGAATTTCGGTTTTCAAACCTCTCAGAAATATCCACGTCATACGTTCCTCATTATCAACCAAATGAGATGCGAACCGGGATAACTCCGTGAACTTAGCCTCATACTGGGACACAATCATGTTGTTCTATTCTAGTTTGATAAACTCTACCTCCTTCATATAACGAATACTTTCTGGAAAGTATTTGTCATTGAATAGTTTCTGGAACTCCTCCCAAGACATCTTGAGTGCGGCAGGTTGGGTACGCTTCACAGATTTCCACCAGTAATCTGCCTCTCCATGGAACATAAACGTGGCGAATGAAACCTTTTGCTCCTCCGTGCATCCCAAGACATCAAATATCTTGGTAATTTGCTTAACCCACGTTTCTGCCTTGATTAGATCTGGCTTTCCCAAAAACTCTGGTGGTCCCAACTCTTTGAACTGCTTGGCAGTGACAAGCCGCGGGTTGTTATTATTTTCACCTGTATTATGAACACGAGTCTCCCTCGTCTGGTTTTGCATGAACTACAAAAAGCTTCTAAACATCCCATCATTCATCGTCTGATCGGTGGTGTTGTTTGTAAGAGGAATATTACCTTCCTGTTGCACGTTCTCCTGGTTGTTGATTAAAGATGTCTCAACGATCTCATTCACTCTATTGTTTAGATTTTTAGCTGCCATTCTTAAATACTACCATAAAACAAGGGTTAATTAAACAAATTAACATATCACATATTAACCCTATGTTCCGACCGACCAATTAAATAACGAATAAGCACTAGTGAAGGTTTTATTCGTCTCTCCCCTCCTAGTTCTATTCCCAGATCTCAGCCAGAGATCATATTCCTAAGCTCTGATACTAACTATGACGCCCCTAAAATAGGTTCAATATCAACCCATTCTGAGTCATCAAATATATGGTACAGAAATCAAATACAAATCTTTTATATTATACAGTCGTGCAAAATACGACCACACAACTATGAGTGTCAATACAAATATGTAGAAAATATATCCACTCAAACTAAGTCCTCATTATAATTATTATCACACTATTTTATAAAAAATAGTGAGGACTACTACTGCTCTTAACTCTGACTATCACCCCGTTCCCCGACTAGTCCCTGCGACATTCTCATTTCCTGAAGAGAACAATGGAAGAAAAGGATGAGCTCAACTAGCCCAGTAAAGAATATTATGACTAAAATAATGATGAAATAATTATCATTAGTCTTCAACAAATCAGATAAAATATTATGGACAACAAGTTTTAGATCAACAACTGCAGCGGAATTAACAATTCATTAGAAGATTTAAGTAGAAAATGATGTCTACTATCTTCTATGATTTAAAAGTCCATCATCAATATTTTATCCCTGTAACATCAATCAATATATATCTCAAATCAAATATTCATCTTTGCACTACGGTCCAAAGATATTCATTTGTATCACCAATTGGTCATATTCATCTCAACACATATCCATCTTTGCACTACGGGCCAAAGATATTCATCAGGTAATCATTCATCTTTGCACTACAGGCCAAAGATATTCATCAAGTAATCATTCATCTTTGTATTACAGGCCAAAGATATTCAGTTATATCACCATTTAGGACAGAGGATGATGAAAAATAATATAAATAACGAATCCAGTGAGATAAAGGACAAATCTTAGGGATTCGTAATTTAGTTTATCAAAGTTCAAGAATACTGCATAATAATCAATTGTGGAGCAAAATTCAAGAATGAAGTTCAAAACTTGGATCCAATCAAAGATAATTTGGATAAAAAAATAATATTTTTTTACCGTGAATAGTAAGTCGTCATGAAAAGATGAAAATTTCATAAAACGTTCAGACTAATATTCCGGTGAAAGATGAAGCGCAAAACTCAAAGAATTTTTGATCATTTCAGGAATTATAGAAGCAATACTTACCGTAGTAAGTTTAAATTTAGGAATATGAAATGAAATATTATCACTTTCATAATATGGAATATGAAAGAAAATAATATTTATTATGAATATTAAAAGAAAATAACATCATTTACGAGAAAAATAATATCCTTTACCTCAGTATAATACTCGATCTGACTGGAATATCGAATATAATGATGAAAAAAACTTGCACTGTTATCAACACTCAAAGTATCTAATAACTCACAAGAAATACGCTCGATATTATAGAGAGAAAATTTTCTGATTCTAGTGTGATTTTTATTTCTAACTAAGCAACCTATTTATAGAGAAAATGCCTAGCACGCCATTTCTGACAAACTATACTCACGGAAGAAAAATGAGGCATGCCACCTTTGAATTTTTTTCTTTCCAGCATATCAACCAAGACCATTCAATTTCCCACATGCTTATCTATAATATATATATATATATATATATATATATTAAAACATTATTAAAAGAATTCCAATTTTATTTTTTTTCTCTTCCACCTCATTTTATTTTTATATCATAAAAATAATGTCATCATTTAAATTATAAAATTATATTATTGTATTATCACATTATACTATTATAATGTAATATTATAATAATATATTTAAATAAATATTTTATCGGAGAAGATAAAATATCAACTTTCAACAATTGTCTCTTTTGCAAAAAATTCCTCAATTTAAATCCACATTGAATAAATATTTACTTATTATTTTTATCAATAATTATTATTCACAAATAATATTACAGAACCACAATAATGACAACCAGGTCGTTCCTAGGAAAGAGGGGTTTTTCGATAAGGATTTTTCCTTACTGGCGCGCAATTAGATTACCTAACCCCTTTCCTAGACAGAACTTTCTAGACATTGCCAATAATGCTATCTAATAATATTATTCAAATAATATGAATTATTGATTTGATAATGTAAATACTGTGCAGTGACAATTATTGAATCAATAATATAAAATATCAACGTAGCAATTATTGAACCAATAAAATATTATGCAATTATTGAATCAATAATATAAAATATTGAACAGTAATTACTGTAATAATAATTGAGTAAATGCTTTCTTACATAAGAATCAATAATTCGAAATACTGTGCAATACCATGTGCTACAACGCGTATTACTGTATTTTTATCACAGGGTATTTCAACAGTTTAACCGTAACAGTTTTACCGTTATTTTATAAAAATATTATTTCTGTCGCTTTCTATATCTGACAGTTATTCCGTTGTGGAGTCCACCAATGACTGCGCCGTCGTACGAATATTCTCCGACAACAAGAATATTTCACGACCAAACGAATATTCCCCGACAACAATGAATATTTTATAACCACTTGCTTATTTTGAAATATTTGCACATCTCACCCATAACTTATCACATTTATCAAATCAACACCTTACTATTTCAAAATAATATATAAAGAAAATTAAACATTTATTCATAAAAGTTGGGGTCTTACAAACTGTCTTAAATTCAAGCAAAATTTTTCTATTGTTTTTAAACAATTGGTTCTTGCAGTAATGTTTGATACATGTACCTATTAGAGTTGGAGTTGAATTTCTAACTAAAAATCTACAACTCTTGGCAAAAAAATTTAGGAAAAAATAGTATGCCTTATAGGATTGATAGGTCTTTAGAACCTTAAAACTTCTTAAGTGCTTCTTGTTTGGTGAGTTGAATATTAGTCTTCCATATTTTTTGCTAAGTTCTAAACAACATTGTTATGTGAAAAACTGCATGGGGTGTGCTATTCTTTTGACTTGTGTGTTCAAGTACGTACTTTGGAATAGATTTAACTTGTTTCAAGTAATTAGACATACCAGATTGGAAACCTATTTATCTTTGCCTCCAAAAACCCTTATTTCTATTTAAATTTTTTGAGAAAAAAGATGTTGATAATAAAGATAATTTGGATAGCTAGTTGCAAAATATGAGTAGTATGCAAACAACTCATTGTTGGTAATCAGACTCTGATTATACAACTACTTGAAAGTTTTGGAAGTATTGAGTTTATCCTACAGTCCACAATGGCTACTGTTAACGCCAAGTTTTGCCGGCGCATCCAATCACCAAATTCACGCTCTTAAACCTGCACAATAACACGTCACAAACGAAGCTTGACGTCTTGGGCCGCCGGGTGATAGCTCCGGTGTGAGAATAAGTACAGGCTGGTCACAAGGTTTAACAATGGAGGCAGTAGCATTTAGTGCTTAAGTGAGTATTACCTGTTACCATTGGGTCAAGCCTTGTATTTATAGCCATTCTCACCGCCTCTAGAGTCCATGTCCCAATTGGATTAGGACTCCTAAACATGGTAGTTATCATTGTTTGGGTCCAACGCAATCTCCTTCAAAAGTACAAGTTGGTAGTTATCCAACCACTTGCCTTATAGGAGTTGGTATGTAGGTATGATTAGGGTTTGAGTCCTTAATCATTTAGACTCTTTATTGCTCCGGGCTCCATCCGAGGAATGACCTTTGGTATGGGCCTTATAAACTGGTCTGGACTCCGGCCCAAAGGGCTCAGTAGTCCGATCTCGATCACAACCAATCCAGTCTAGACTATGGCCCAAAGGGCTCGATAGTCCAACCCCGAACACCACCATATTGATCTGGGCTCCGACCTAGTGGACTAGGATGCCCGATCCAGATATTATCAATGGGGTCTGGGATCCAGCCTAAAGGGCTCAGATACTCGATCCCGAACTCTGCTGCTCCAGGTTTGACTTCGGCCCATTAGGCTCGATAAACTCCTCTCGGCCCAGGCCTTCAGTCCATCTAGGGGTCGGTGGATTATATCCGACCATTGCCCCCCAGTCTCTCATTATAATAAGCCTTTAATGGGATATTTAATGAGAGATTTGAAGAGATGCATGGGTAATCCAACTTACCTGTTTAATGTTGTACACGTTACCCCAAAAATGAACAGCCCAACACCATTATTAGCCGCCTTTTGAGATTCGAGTAGCAACAATATAAATACCCCATTTCCCCACATCAGTCACTTTTTACGAACTCCTCCTTCTCCAAGATATATTCAAAAATATTTTGGCAAATGCGATTTCCGGCGAAGGAGCTCTATTACTCCACTTAAGCCTTTTACAACCTCAAATCACCACATTTTCCAGTAATTTCTTGGCTCGATGGCTGATTCTAGCGTTCCTCCAGCCTGATCCACCTCTGAGACAACCCCCATAGTTGAGGAAGCTTTCGCCACCGCCATTATCACTTCCACCGACCTGGTGCCAGTCGATTTGCCACCGCTCCGGCCGGTGCCACTGCTAACGACACCAAAGCTCAGATCCGTCGGTGCTATAAGTCCGAGGAGAACTTCTCACATGTCAACACCAAATCCACGGTGGTCCCCTCCCAGATCTCTAACATCTGAACATTTTTCAACATTCCAAGGGAATATAAGCTTCGGGTGCCGAAGGCCAGTGAGAAGATGTACTGGTGCTCTGAAGGCAAGTGGGTAGCCATCCCCATCTTGGCTCTGAAGTACGGGGTTTGATTCCCTCTTCACGAGTTAATCATTTCCTTCCTCTGCTTCATGGGTATCGGGTTTGCCCAATTGGTGCCGAACGCGTATATCCACTTAGTCAGTTTCATAGCCATCTGTCAAGAACTAGGGGTCAGCCCTGGTCTTGACTTCTTCTTTGTCCTATTCACTATCGGCAGGTCCAAGGAACCTGGCCTTCGATAGCTGAACCGAATCTCTGGTCGGGCCACCTTTGCTAAGACTCCTTTTAGCAACAAAGGTTGGCACGAACAGTAGATTTTCGTCAGGGGGACCGACCTCCAGCTTGTCCCCAACTAGGCCACCCCTAATGATCCGATCGTGAAGGTGAATACCTTTCCCACAAGCCGAAGGGATGAATTTTGAACCTTCTATCAAAAGGTGAAGAAGACCTTGTACAGTCTGGGTGACTTAGAGAATGAGACCTGGCTGTATAGGCATGGACGTAAGTAATCTAGCCCGATCTCCTTTCTCTCAATAATTAATTTATGATTTGAAATGTGATTTCTGATGTGTGTACTTCTTTTTTGCAGTGACCATCTTCAAGCCAAAGGAGGCGGATGAGTCCGTTACCCCCCTCCCCGTTTGGTCCGGCCCGATCCGTCTACCACTCGGGGATGACGCGACCGAAGGGGAGACAATCCCTATTTCTGAACTCTCTGCCGACTCCTCCCCTGCCCAGCTGAAGAATGCCCTGAAGATGTCTGCGGCTGAAAAGGTGTCTCTGTTAAAGAAGGGCAAAAAGAAGGCTCAGGCCAAGGCCCCCCCTAGACCATATGTTTCGAAGGTTGTGAAGTCGACTCCTCCTCCACCTCCTAAAGTTCCCATCCTTGAGGATCTCGAGGAAAGTGAAGAGAAAACTCTCGAACCTCGTCCCAAGAGATTGAGGATAAAATTAGTTGATGAGCCCGACCTTCCGATTATTCCGTCCGCCGCAGCCACCGTTCACACCCCTCTTTGTCAACCATCTACCGAGGCCAGTCCATCTACCAAAGCCCGTCCTTCCACCGAGGTCAGTTCATCAAAGGGATCACCTCCGTCCACTTTTTGGCCGAAGAGCCCTTCTAAAGTATTCACTTTCGAACAGCTGGAGCACTTTAAACTTCCCAGAGATGACGCTCGGTTCAAAGGGCATTCTTCTGAGGGTTTTCTGGTGGACTATATCAAAGCTCAGTGTCAGGTATTCTCAAAAGCCATAACTTATGTACTTTGATTATCCTGTTATATTGTAAATAACACACATATCTCCGTTATTGCATGCTAACGCTATCCTTGCTCGAGCCATCCCACCTCTTACTAAAGCCACACGAAATGAAGCCCAGCTTCGGACCGAGGTGGAGTTGCTCTAGGCTGAGGTTCGGGATCTGACTTCTGAACTGTCAAAGGAAAGGGATATGCATGCTGACACCCGCAGCGAGGCTGAACGTCAGGCCAACGAACACCAGAAGCAACTTTACAAATTACAGAGGGAGTTCGTGGGTCTGGATGACTATAATAAGCAGCTCCTCGAGGAGAGGGCTCTTCTGAAAGAAAAGGACTTGGATCAGCAGATTGCGCTTCTGATCCTCCATGGAAAAATAAATAAGATGCACTCCCAACAGATGGCGCTGATGAGGCAGAATACCGCTCTGGGGTTAGAATGTGCCTAAGCTAGGAGGCTAGCTGTCAAGCAGTATGAAGAATTGCCCGAACTCCGTAACACAATCATGGCCCAGTTTGCTGAAGGCTATGGAGCTCACAGGGAGGGTGCTTGAGCAAAGTTGACTGGTGCCGGACTGGATGCTGCCATCCTTGATTCTTTTGATGAAGAGTCTAGTGCCGAAGATGAAGCTGATGATGCCGAGGATAAAGCCCCCGATGCTGGAGATAGAGCTCTCCCGGCCGAGGACAATGCCCCTGACCCTTAGATGTTTTTAGGATTTTTACTTGTAACTTTTTATCTTCTTTATTTCTTTTATAACTTTCCCGATCAGATCTGCGTGTAACTTGTTCGATCAGTGAAGTTGTTTGTAACTTTTCTGATCGATTCTGCTCATTGCTTGTGTGATGGTTTTTATAAAAACTTGTGAATATAAATGAAGTATCAAAAAATTTTCCGAAGATAAATCTATGTTTTATTGATGTATGAAGCGTCTTACATAAGTAGAAAGGAAGAATTACATAACTCTTACTGATAGTATTTTCTAAGTCTTTCAACATGCCATGTATTCTTTATTTTTGTGCCATCCAGTGCTCGAAGTCGGTAGGTCCCTGACTTCGGCACTTCAGTCACTTCATAAGGTCCCTCCCAATTTGGCATTAACTTGCCCGTGTTCAGGGGGATAGATGCTTCTGCTTCCCAAAGTACCAAATCCCCAATCTCAAATCTCCTTTGTTTCACATTCTGATTGTAGTGTCGGGCGATTCGCCTTTGGTAGAGAGCGAGCCTCACCAGTGCTGAATCCCGAACCTCTTCCAATAGATCTAAGTTCAGCCGTAAGCCATCATCATTATACAACTCTTGGTACTGACTGACCCGAAGTGTAGGAGACCCGATCTCAACGGGTATTAATACATCGGTTTTATATGCCAATCTGAATGGTGAATCACCTATTATCGTTCTTGGGGTAGTCTGATACGCCCACAAGACACTAAGTAGCTCTTTGGGCCAACGCCCCTTCAGTTCATCCAATCTTCTCTTAATCCCATTGAGCAGAATTGGATTGGTGACTTCTACCTGTCCATTTGACTGAGGGTGGGCAACTGACGTCTTTCTGTGTTTGATGCCCAGCTCCTTCAGGAAAAATTCAAATTTTGACCCCACGAACTGTCTGCCATTGTCCGAGACCAGGACCATCAGAATGCCGAACAGCTACACCACGTACTCCTTGAAGAATTTAAGACATTCCTGCTCTGTAATTTTTAGTAAGGGTTTAGCTTCTACCCACTTGGTCATGTAGTCTATGGCGACGATCACGAAAGTGACTTGTCCCTTGGCTTTCGACAATGGTCCCAAGATATCAATCCCCCACATAGCAAATGGGATTGAGGATAAGATCGAATACAGCTCCTCGGGAGGCTGATGAGGGATAGAACTATTTAACTGACACTTAGGATATTTTTTGACATAATCCTTTGCTTCTTGGAAGATGGTCGACCAATAGTATCCTTGCCTTAGAATTTTGTAAGCCAATGACTTGGCTCCCATGTGATCCCCACATATTCACAAATCCCCATCAATGAGAACAAAGTTAGAACTCCTATGTCTGATCTTTTTGGGGTACATGTGATCCGAAGGCAGAGCCCCATCAGCCAGTTATGAGATGTACGGTGTGAGCCAACAGTCAAGCCGATCCAAGGCTAATACCTCCACCCTCTGGACACTAGGTTTGTCTAACACTTCTAGATATACCAATCCGGTAAAAGAACTTGCTTCGGTTGTAGCTAGTCGGGCTAGGGAGTCTGCTATCATGTTGTCTGACCGATCAATCCCTAGACAACTGTACGAACCAAAGTATGAGAGTCTGTCCTTTACCTCTGTTAGGTATTTTACCATTCGGGCCCCTCAGGCTTCATATTCTCCTGATACCTGTTTGACCACCAGTTGAGAGTCACTGTAGACCACTATCTTCTGTACCTCCAGGCTTCGGGCCAATCTAAGTCCAGCAAGAATAGCTTAGTATTCGGCCTTATTATTGGTGGCCTTGAATCAAAACTTGATGGCTTGTTGGACCTGGAATCCTTCGGGACTTGTCAGAATAACCCCTGCTCCGCTGATGTCCGAAGTAGATGACTCATCCACGTAGAGAATCCATGCTGTTTGCTGTGCTTGTGCTTCGGTGACCGAAGCTACATCTGGTTCCGAGAAGGAGTACTCTACAACAAAGTTTGCCAAGGCCTGTCCCTTAATTGTCGTTCGGGGATGGTATTCTAGAGCAAATTGAGTTAGTTCCATCACCTATGCGGCAAGCCTACCCGAGACTTCTGGACTGTGTAGTACTTTCTTCAACGGCTGATCCGTGTAAACTATCATCAACCGACTCTGGAAATAGGGCCGAAGCTTCCGACTTGCAATGATCAGAGCGTAGGAAATTTTTTCCAGGTTCGAATATCTAGTTTTTGCATCTCGAAGAACGTGGCTAACATAGTAGACCGGGAACTGCTTTCCCTCTTTTTCCCGTACCAATGTTGCTCCCACTGCCATCGAGCTTTCTACTAGATACAAGTATAACGGTTCCGAAGGGATCGGTTTCATCAATAGAGGTGTCGAAGATAAGTATAGCTTGATCCCATGGAAGGCATCTTCGCACTCAAAGGTCCATTGGAAACTTTTCTCATTTTTTGGCCCCTTTAGAGTGTCGAAGAATGGTAAACACCTTTCTGCTGATTTCGACACGAACCTCCGAAGAGCCGCTATCCGACCTATCAATCTCTGCGCATCCTTGTATGACTTCGGTGATTTCATATCTAGTATCACTTGAATTTTTTTTGAATTTGCCTCGATGCCTCTTTTGCTAATCAGATAACCCAGAAACTTTCCTGCCCCAAGCCAAAGGTACACTTTGTCGGATTTAGGCGTAGCTTATGTTTTCGAACCGTTTCGAAGCAGCTTTCCAGGTCTGCCAGATGATCTCAGACCGACACGCTTTTTACAATCATGTCGTCCACGTAGACCTCCATGCTTCAGTCTAGCTGCTTCGTAAACACATAATTCATCATCCGCTGGTAAGTGGCCCCTGCATTGAGTAGCCCGAAGGTCATTTTCCGATACGCATAAATGGCCCGATGTGTGATGAAGCTGGTCTTTGGGATATCTTCCTTCCTCGTCGAGATTTGATGATATCCCGAGAAAGCATCCATGAAACTCAGCATGTCGTACCCCGAAGTGGCATCAATCAACTGGTCGATGTTGGGTAAAGGATAGAAATCTTTCGGGCAAGCCTTATTTAGATCTATATAGTCGATGTATATCCTCCACTTCTCGTTTTGTTTCTGAACCAATACCACGTTCACCAACCATTCCGGGTAGTCAATCTCGAAGATGAAATCTGCCTCCAGAAGTTTGTCAATCTCTTTATCAATGATCCTCTATCTCTCTGGGGCGAAGATCCTCTTCTGTATGACCGGCTTCTTATTGGGATCCACTTCCAGCCGGTGTACTGCTACTGACTTGTCTACCTCGGGCATATCACTAGGTACCCATGCAAAGATATCCGCGTACGCCCAAAATAGATCAATTAGCCCGGTCTGGAAGGGTTCTGATAGTCCCGAGCCTATTTTTATCAATTTTTCCTCGTTCCCCAGGATCAACTGTATGTCTTCTGTCTCTTCGGCGGGTAGGGCAAGTGGCTCTGTGCTACCTTCCGTAAATGGTTCTATTTTGATAGCCATTATCTGCTTTTGCCTACTTTCCCCGACTCCTGAAGAGATCAATGTATTCCGGTAGCACCTTCGGGCAATATCGAGATCACCTTTTACCTCCCCGATCCTGTTTGGTGTTGGAAACTTAATTTTGAAATGAGGTATGGACGTGACCGCTTCCAAGGCTGCCAGGGTTGGTCTTCCCAATATTGCATTATAAGCCGAATCCACCTGGACAACAAAGAATCTAACCATAACCTCCACCTGTTGAGGAGTTGTGCCAAAACTGAACGGTAGTTCAATCGTGCCCGATACATGCACCAGGTCACCACTGAATCCATACAAGGGTCCTTCCCCCCTAGTTCCATCTTCTTCCCCTCTAGATCCATCCTCTGATAGGCATGAGTATATAGTATGTCGACCGAGGATCCGTTGTTAATCATCATCCGTTTCATATCCACTGGTCCGACCTGGGTTGTTATCACCAATGCCCCGTCATGTGATTTTATGGGGTTTGTGGGATAATCTTCATCTAAAAAATAGATAACCGTCCCCGGGAAGGCCCTGTCCTTTTTTGTCGAGGACCCCGCAACCGATAGGACTGCCTCTAGGTGCTCACTTCTCTTCCTCCCTGTCACACGTCCCATCGAACCTCCCGAAATAACATCAATCACTCCCCGAGCAGGCTGGGTCTGAGTGGGTTGTGTTTCTCGGGTTTGAACCCTATCTTCCTCCCTCGGCTGAGCCTTGGTACTTTCCCTTCCTACTACATACTGAATCAGCTTCCCATTCTGTATGTTTTTCTCAATCAGATCCCCCAGGTCAAGGCACTCCTCTGTCGTATGGCCCGAACTCTGATGGTACTGGCAATACCTGTTCTTGCTCCGTCTCCCAGGCTTCGGCCTTGTGGCACAGGGCTCATAGAAGGGCTTGTTCTTGATGTCCTCCAATATCTTGGTTCGATCGATATTGAGGGGGGTGTAAACCTTGTTGACATTTCTACTTGGGAAGGGTGGTCGGCCACTGCCCGATCCTCCACTGTTATAGTTTTTCCTCCCTTAATTATTCGATCTCCCTTGGTTGTTGTCTGACCGTTGGTTGTTCTTCTTGTCTCTGTCCTTGGACTTGTCGTGTGAGTGGGGCCTGAAGTTTCCCATGGCTTCTTCAATAGCAATGTACCCTTCGGCCCGATGAAAAGCTTTGGTCAGGTCCGAGGGTGGGTTAATCACGAGATCTTTCATCAGCTTTTTTGACCTTCCTATATCCAGACCTGTTGTGAAGAATCCCAAGGCCTGTGGTGAATTCAACTCCGCCACCGATCCTACAGCTTCCCTAAACCTCTTGACATACGTGCCGAGAGTCTCATCCGACCGCTGCCTCACCTACATGAGAGACGCAGTGATCTTTCCCCTTCTCCTATTACTCCCGAACCTGGCATGGAATTTTTCCCGAAGATCGCTCCAAGAACTGATTGTTCCCGATGCCAAAGTTCCCATCCATTCTCTGGCACTCTTCTTCAGGGTAGTTGCAAACATATAACACTTAGCGGCATCTGAATGCCCATAATATGTCATCAACCTGTCATATCCATCCGAATGATCATACGGATCCCCCATTCCATCATAAGTCTCCATCGGGGGCATCTTCTTCTTCGGGTCAGCAGTGACCTGATTAATCTCGGGCGAGAAGGGCGAGCTGTGACAGCTTGAGGGTGTTCCCATTGGGTTTTTCATTGCCAGAAGCTTTTCCAATACCGCGACTCGTCGAGCGAGGGGGTCGGTCTCCTCCTTATGGGGGGAAGGTATGCGACTGTCCCTCTCATATTCAGGGGATCCGATCCTCATCCTCTGTCCTGAACGGCCCGGGTGATCAGACTTTCGTTCGGGGGAACGACTCCGTCTCCGGCTCCTTTTATCCCGAGAGTGGCTCCTATGTCTGTCCCTGTTTTTCCCAGCCTAATCCTGACGTGACAATCTGGATCGGCTCCGATGCCTACGCCTCTTCGAAGAGGCTTCCTGTTCACCAGCCACCTTTGCCATCTGCAATTCCAGCTCCTCTTATTGGAGACGCAAGGCCAGCATGGCGTCCTTATTCTGCTGTATTTTTGTTAACAGAATAAACTGACGCTGGTCCTGGCTGTTCTCCACACGATCCTTATCCCTTCGTTGGTAGGCCTGGGACTGGTTGTCCTCAATGTGTGTGTGCTGGCTGGAAGCGAACAGTTGCCGTCGTGCCGACTAGGCCTGAACCGAATTGTCTTCCTGGTTGATCGGTCCCAATCGGTCCTTGATCGACGCCCTGTCCAGGTTCGTTGGGTGAGTCTTAGCCTTCTCCTAGTTTAAAGCTGCCCCGTCCTTGCTAGCTATGTCTTTTAACCGGAAAAGTGTAAAGTGATTGCTAAAGCACTAAGCCCTCCTTCTAGCGCCAATGTTAACGTCAAGTTTTGTCAACGAGTCCAATCACCAAATCCACGCACTTAAACTTGCACAATAACACGTCACAAACAAAGCTTGACGGCTTGGCCCGCCGAGTGATAGCTCCGGTGTGAGAATAAGTACAGGCTGGTCCCAAGGTTTAACAATAGAGGCAATAGTATTTAGTGCTTAAGTGGGTATTACCTATTACCATTGAGTCAAGCCTTGTATTTATAGCCATTCTCACCGCCTCTAGAGTCCATGTCCCAATCGGATTAGGACTCCTAAACATGGTAGTTACCATTGTTTGGGTCCAACGCAATCTCCTTCAAAAGTACAAGTTGGTAGTTATCCAACCACTTGCCTTATAGGAGTTGGTATGTAGGTATGATTAGGGTTTGAGTCCTTAATCATTTAGACTCCTTATTGCTCCGGGCTCCATCCGAGGAATGACCTTCGGTATGGGCCTTATAAACTGGTCTGGACTCTGGCTCGAAGGGCTCGGTAGTCCGATCCCGATCACAACCAATCCAGTCTGGACTCTGGGCCAAAGGGCTTGATAGTCCGGCCCCGAACACCACCATATTGGTCTGGGCTCCGATCCAGTGGACTAAGATGCCAGATTCAGATATTATCAATGGGGTCTGGACTCCGGCCTAAAGGGCTCAAATACCCGATCCCGAACTCTGCTGCTCCAGGTTTGGCTTCGGCCCATTGGGCTCGATAAACTCCTCTCGGCCCAGGCCTTCAGTCCATATAGGGGTCGGTGGATTATATCCGAACAACTACACTACATACCACCATAGCCACTTTTATAAAACCCAAACAACTCAACCACCCAAAGTCAAAAAAATTACCTGGAGTTCGCAGAGACAAGAAGAGACGGAGATGAACGAAATCCGGTGGAGTGTTATGAATACCAATGTGAGCTTGTTATATGGGCAAATCCTACGTTAGTAGCATGGAATATCAATGTGAGGTTGATATAGGCATAGACATCCATCTTGGATAGCTAATTTTTCAGGAAGAAATAAGAGTTTGAGCCTATATTACCTAGATACCACATTTAAATACTGGACATTTGATAATATGAGATATCCATCAATGTGGCTTTGCAGAAGGTGAGTTTTTTTTTTAATTTATTATTTTTTCTCGGCTATTTATTACCTTCTTTCCTTATTTTGCTCATCATTCTTGAAGCCTATCACAGAAAGTAGGCAAGTGCACTGATAGTGCAGTAGCATTATGGATTAACCCCTTAGGGTAGTTTCTTCAGTTGCAGAAAGTATCGAAGGACTTGTTTGACATATTTATTGCTGGTAGGTTGACAAAATTGGATCCAGACCCTCTCCATTTAAAGGTTCACATTTAAAATTATCAAATCTAAGACCTAGAAGTTGTCTTCTCATTTTAAAGCCATTTACCCAATTCTAATCGCCTCATTTAAAAATCACTAACCTAACTCTAGTTCATCTCATTTAAAAGTCACTAGCCTAACTCTATCCATTAATTTAATATAACACTAATTATTATTATTTTTATTATTATTATTATTATTATTATAATAATAATAATAATAATAATAATAATTATTATTATTATTATTATGAGCACTTTGTTATGTCCCTCATTGCTTTTTTAATAATTTTATTATTACTATTATTATTATTATTATGAGCACTTTGTTATGTCCCTCATTGCTTTTTTTAATATTTATTTATTTATTTATTTATTTTTTTTTATTATTATTATTATTATTGCATATTACATGACGTTTTTAAAAGAGAATCAAGGTCGGTGTATAACAAATAGTATGTTATAATAAAAGACACATATCATTAGTGACTCTTTATCATTCCATGTATGCAAATGTCTTGCTCTCTAAATCAGAAAAATTCATAAAGAATAGTAGTAGTAGTAGTATTTGCCTTTGAAGTCATATACTATAATACAATGAATTAGAAAATCACCCAAATCAATTTGACATGAATTATATGTCAATTCATATATTTTATCCGTCAACTCAAATATTGACTGATTATATCATATAGAGTCTACTCAATTACTACATTATTTTTTAATTAATGATCAATTAATCTCTTGTATAAAATATAACCTAATAAGCAGGGAGTGGTACAACAACTATTTAAGGTCTATTGCAGACAAAAATAATGAACGTATAGTACTAATTCTGTTTTAGTGTTCAAAATATTTGCACAAACATAACATTATTAATCAGTAAATATACAATGTTAGCAAAAATTAATTGCTGATGTTACAAGCATATTGAATATTAGAATAAGTTAAACATTGATATCGAAAGCAAATAATAACAATTAAATCACAAGTTCCATCTAATTTTAGCTCAAAATTTATTTTTAATTAAAAAATTAGTCCAAAATAATAAGCAGGAAATAAAAATAATAATAATAATAATAAAATTATTAAAAAAATAATGAGGGACATAACAAAGTGCTCATAATAATAATAATAATAATAGTAATAATAATAATAATAAATTATTTTATTATTATTATTATTATTATTATTTTGTATTCTATTTTGTATTCAATAAATATTTAAATAAAATATGTACACAACTTTCGCACCAAAAAAGAAGAAGAAAAAAACATAATACAAAATAATAATAATTATTATTATTATATATTAGTGTTATATTAAATTAATTGCTAGAGTTATGTTAATGAATTTTAAATAAAGTGACTAAAATTAAGTTAATGACTTTTAAATGAGGTGGTTAAAGTTAGGTTATTGACTAATTAATCTAAATTGATAAGAGTATCGGCTCCCCTTATCAATTTAGTCCATTTAATTAATTTTTGACTTGAGAAGGACTCAAACTATGTCATTGTATCAAACTGACCTTTTTATTTTTATTTCATACATTAACATCCACTTTTGAGATGGAACATTGGAACTAGTGGAGTAATTTAGAAGAACTTTCAAAAATACCCTTTTAAATTGGTCACCGGATAATTTATTTTTATTTTTTTTTAAAAAGGAATGTTTTGAAATACACAGTCATAGTTTAGGTCCTTTTTAAGATAAGTCACTTCAGGAGGATATTTCTGGATGCCCCCTTTCTCTAGGTATTTGTTTTTTCTAGGTATTATATTTGAAATGTGGCAGAAAGTAAGCAAGACTTGAGCAATGGCAGCTTCTGCCAAATCTCTACCTAACCAAGGTGAGGATTGGACAGTTGTTTTGCCCCGTCGCAACAAACAGAGAAAAAATTTCCCCCAAATCAAATCTTCTGAACAGCAGCAACAAGAAAAACAATGGGTTTCTACTGATATTGAATCTGACCCCAAGAGAGAGTCAACATTGATGCAGAAGATGCAAATATACATTAAGAAACTCCAAGACTCTCACTTCTATCATACGTTAATGAAACAAATCGAGACTCCTCAGATTTTGGAATACTTCCTCAAGGTTTTGGGTGCTGAATCAAACATGCCGATGGTGATATATGGTATTGGTAGCATCGAATCATTTGAACCCCCGCGTTTACAACTGAGTCTTGCAATACTGATGAAGAGAAGGTTCAGTTGGATTGGTACCATAGACGTCTTTGATCCAATTTTATCTTTGACAGAATCTAGGGTTTTGGAAGCTCTTGGGTGTTCCGTGTTATCAGTTAACGAATTAGGTAGAAGGCAAGCTCTAAGACCGACTCTGTTCTTCATGCCGCATTGTGAGGCAGAGTTATATGACAATCTCCTACAGGCGAATTGGAGAGGTGATATGTTAAATCGAATTGTACTATTTGGAAACAGCTTTGTGGCGTATCAGAATCATGGGTTGATTGTTAATAACTCAACAGTGATTGATTCGAGGCAGCATATATTGGCTGTTAGGAGGTTTGTTAAGGAGTTTGAGGTCAGCACGGTTTCAGATGATTGTTTTCGAGCTTTTAATGGTTCGAGTTGGCATTTCTTTAGCCTTGATCCTGAATCAGAATTGCTGTCCGTTTAGTTATGATTAAATTATTACCTTCTTTTTCGTTTTCTTTTTTCTAAATTGAAAGGGTATGACAATTGATCAATTCTTTCCATTTTCACCATGATAACTTATACAACATGATTCCTTGTAGCCTTCCCTTGCATATGAAATCTTGTGCGAGAGAAGGGTTGTTAAATTGATAGATATTGGTGATATTAAAGTTTGAAGTAATGATTTATCTTAATGTACTTGCCTTTCTTTGTGATTTTTGTGTTACTGACTCTGGATTTGCTACGAGTTTAGCACGCTCATTACTTTCTAAAATTGAGGTTTGATACCTGTTGATATGTGCCCGACCTGCTGTTCTTGAGCGTATTGACTTGATTTGGTGTGTATAGTTTGACTGCTTATGTTTTGGATCCCAACTCTTTCTAGAGTTTTTGTTTGTGTGTATTCCTTATCGCTAACTCTCTCTCTCTCTCTCTCTCTCTCTCTCTCTCTCTCTCTATATATATATATATATATATTTATCTAATTGTTAAGTTCCTAGCTTTAATTTGAATTTATCAATTGTTGGTACTTGTTGTATAATAGTTATTGGTTTTGAATTTGGGGGTAAAAATATAGGTACTCAAAATTGACTCTCCATATTTGTGGTATACAACTGTAAAATATTTAAGCACTCCGTTCAATTTTTTAATACTTCTTTTAGTCACTCCAAATCCTTGTTGCGCACCATATTTCCAATAGTATTCATAAACCTCATGAACATTGTCAAACACCATATGTAATTTGGGCTCTTCCACTATTTGATTGTTCCGTTTTTCTTTCTCTTCTATTTCATCATCCCTTTCGTTGTTAGACGGGTCATCTACGCCAATATCCATATTTGTAGAGCTAATATCTCTTTCCGATTTCATTGGTAAAACTTACACACCACTATAAAAACTGAAAATGAACCTTTGTTAATATATGTACTTTAAGAAACGCATCAATAACAAAAGAGATAGGTGAAAAGATTTATATGTACTTTAAGAAAAGCAGCACTCCAAATCTTTTTGTTTTGACTAATAGGAAAAGTTTTGCTCACACAATCAAAATTGGACGAAAAAATTAAAAGAAAAACAAAAGCGCAATTTCACATACATTATACATAGAGGCTTGAAATCATAGATTTTGAAGGAGAAGGATAGAAACAGGTACCAGTAACCTAGAAACATAGTAATCGAGCATCAAATATAGAAAGACTGAATATTTTTGCCGTTTGCGTTATCAATCCGAAGGATTGAAGCTGGTATTGTTGTAGCAGACGGATACCTTAGAACACTCCCCTTTGCCTTTTCTTTTCAATTATAGTGCGAGAAATAATTTCAGCCTTCGATTCCAATCAAAGCTGCCTCATAAAAGAGAAAGGGGGAAGAAAAGAGAGACGGTTTGGGAGAGGGAGAGGGAGAGGGAGAGGGGGAGGGGGAGGGGGAGGGGGAGGGGTGGGGATGGGGTGGGTGCCGGGTGCCCAGGCTGCGTGGGAAGGCCAAAGAATTAAAAAAAAAAGTTAAACGGCACCAGCCGGTGTGTTTCGACAAGGAGGGTGGAGAACAGAGGTACGCATAGATTTATCATAAGAGATTTTTCGGGGCTGTATATGCTGCACAAAAAAAGCCTACATACATTGCACCTGCCCTCACCCTAAGCCCAACCTCCTAGGTTTTTAAGATTAGGTTCCATTGCTATTTTTCAATTCCAGGGTTTTCGACAAGCCACCATTTTCCCATCACTCTACTACTGTACTCCATTTCTACCAAAATCACAAAATTAGTCAGATCCAGCCATGGAATTGTTCAAGAACTAGGGTTTTGTGGTTGCTTAAATTCCTAAGCTATATCAGTTATCAATTCAGCTGTAACAATGGCGACCACAAACTCGATGATAACGATGACCCGACGCAGCTCGTTCAGAAGCTCCCTCCGCCGGTCAAAAAATCCCCGGATCCCGCTCCAGCTGCGGCAGTTGCTCAGTCGGCTAAGTCCGCTAAGCTGCCCTCCAAGCCTCTCCCTCCTGCTCAGGCTGGTAAGAATCCTATGTTCTTCTTATTCTTATAAAATCAGATTGGTTATGGGATGTGTAATTTATTGTGTGTACATATATATATGTATGTATATATGTATATTTCTTGTTGTTTTGGTAGAAAAATGAAGTGAAATGAAGCTTTATGTGAAATGTTTATCAATACATTAGTTGGTACAAGCTAAGAATGCAAGTATTTCTATATGTATAGTTCTAGTTGTTTGGTATTGGGTTCCTAAGAATGCGAGTTCTCTATTGGCAAGTACACTATTGTAGTTTTTGTTTATGCAATTTTTCATCGACATCTATTCCAGCTCAGTAGGCGTAAAATCTGTTTCGACTGATCATATAAGATTTATTTTTCGTTTGATGTTTTAATGTGTGATTATCTTAGTTACGGAGATAACTACATCCGTAATTTGAATTAACCTGTTGTGGTTAACAAATTTTGATTAGTGAGGGAGGGCAGGACTGATGGTCAGCGTGGAGGAGGGCGTACTGGTGGACGTGGAACTGGCCGTGGTC
Source organism: Panax stipuleanatus (assembly GCA_020205555.1). Lineage (NCBI taxonomy): Eukaryota > Viridiplantae > Streptophyta > Magnoliopsida > Apiales > Araliaceae > Panax > Panax stipuleanatus. The sequence goes on from CM035123.1 coordinate 91,391,638, forward strand.
GTGGTGGATGATTTGGCCGAGATTCAGCTGATGATGAGAATCCATTCAGCAGCAACAACGGGTTTTCTTTAGGGCACAGACAACCTGAAGAAGGTGATTTAGAAAAGTCCTCTGAAAGAAGAGGTTATGGTGGCCTCGTGGGTCTTTTCGTGGGGGTCCTCGTGGTGGTCGTTGTGGTGGTTATAATAACAGAGAAGTTGCAGAAGAGGAACGCACTCTAAGGGTATATGAACGCCATAGTGGGACTGGCCTTTAATCGCTTCTACAAATAAGTTTCTTACATTATGTACTTATTTTACTGGTTATATATGTTATGATATCAGGACTATGTATTTGATTCCACCAATAAATTGTGCTGTCATTGCAGAAATGAGTTTATTAAACGTGATGGTGCTGATCGGGGCAACTGGGGTACTCCCACTGATGATATCACCCCGTGAGAATTCTGTTATGAACTCCTTGGTTTGGATTAGAATTTTTAGACATCTTATATAATTATGATTTTTCATTTGAGGTTATTCTATAATTTTTTTAATCTCATTCTCATATCTAGGGAGAGAGAAGAGCCTGTTAATGAAGGTGAAAAAATTGTTGATTCTGAAAAGCAATTGGGGCAGGAAGATGTTGGCGATGCCAACAAGGAGAATCCTGTGACTGTGCCAGAAGAGAAGGAGCCCAAGGATAAGGTGAATGTTTCTCTCATTATTTTGTTTCCTAAATCCTTCATGATACCATTTTGTGAAATGTCATGTTGTTGCAAGTAAAGAGTTTGAAGAAGAGAAAACTGTTGATGTTTGAACATTTGAGCTGAGTGTTAAAATTAGGAAATTCTTACTTTTATTCCATCTTATTTTAAATGTACAACATAAACCTACATTTGAATGAACCGGATAAATAAATTATTGCTTTGTAATAAGAAAAGCTATCCATACTTTTATTCCATTTGCCTGTTCTGTTATACCACGTATTGCTTCGAACTTTATGATGATTTGTGAAACTGTGCAATGAGTTATGAGTGACCCAGCAGATGTACGCAAGCTTGCCGTGGAGGGTTTGGATAATTTAGTAAAAATTGATTGTTTATGGTTTAGCAAGCTGTGTATAAGAAATGTAGAAACCTGAATAGTCATGAAGAAAGTAACAATAGCTGACATGCTAAAGAGGCTCAGTTGAGTTTTGAGGTAGCTCTTTAACAGTTTGGTGTGACGTCAACTATTTATTAAAGATGTCGCTGAGTTACTGATTTATTATGCGACTTTTGCTATTTGATATTGTTGATTCCTCTCTTGCTTTGTATTTCAATTTACTCTTTAGTGTTACTGATGGTTAGTTTTATTGAGACGTCTTTGCCTTTTGGCCAAAGCAGGACATTAGGATGATTGGTGATTTCACCAATATTGCTTTCTTTTTCTATTGAGCAGACATCTATATTTTGTTAAGTTCAATGCAAGTCATGATAGAGGATTATTTTTCTGGAGAAAATTTTGAAGGCACATTTGTTACTCTCTTTGTAATTGGGAAATGAAACCTACTTTTGAAATAAGGGGAACAATGTAGAAATGAAGGTAATTAAACATGATTTTGCAATATAATGGCCTCACTAGTGAATATTGGTCGGATCCTAAAACATTTTTCTATGCATCACCTGGCGTTGAGAGCAGTTGATATGATTGACCCCAGTATTTCAGCCAGTTTATAATTGCTGATACATACTTTTTGTCTTAGGAAATGACTCTGGAGGAGTATGAAAAAGTACTTGAAGAGAAGAGGAAGGCCTTGGTGGCACTTAAATCTGAGGAGAGGAAGGTTAATTTGGACAAAGGTTTTGAATCTATGCACAGCTTCTTTCAAGCAAGAAGAACGATGAGGAGATATTTGTTAAATTCGTAAGCGTTTTTGGCACTTGTATATTATTATGAATAATGCTGTTTTACTGTATGCCTGTAGCTTAACCGAAGTATATGATTTTGTTAGGGATCTGATAAGGATAAACGTAAAGAGGCTGCTGAAAAAGAAGAGAGAGCCAAAAAGGTATAATTTGTTTTATGGTCTTTCTTGTTGGTTCCTTTAAGCTAGAATTCTCTATATCTGGAACTGCGGAACATATAGTAGTAAAAAACGTCTTGGAAATTATGGAAATAAAAGTTAGAACTTTATGTTTATGGCAATCACCTTTGCAATTGGCATTTACCACAGTATTATGTAATTCTGCCTTCTCATTTCCCATCAAGTTAACATTACATGGTATTGCAATTTCTATCTAGTTTTTTGGTATTCAAAATCAGGTAAGTGTATAATTAATATCTGTACCAACTCTTCCCCAGCAAATTAGGATACCTAATTATGGGTTCTTTGAACTAAAATAATGTTTAGTGCTTAATTTGATTATATCTTTTGTGTGTTTTGGTAACTCTACATGCACCTTATTTACCTTATTTGCTTTATGACTCAACCCTTAACAACAATGCACAACATCTGTTGAACTCCTGGGCAGTATTTATCAGTTTAAATATAAAACCTTGCATCTGACAACCAGTTCGAGAGTAGAAAAATAAAGTCTATCCTGCGTCTTTTCACATGCAAGATCATGATATCCATGAGATTATTATGGTTAAAATGGGATCCTAAAACGGGATCACCTCCACATGAAGATAACATGACCTTTCGTCCATCAGTGCTTACAAACTGCCTCTTCTAAATTTTTACTATCATCCATTTTCTACAGGGCCGTCAAAGGTATCTGCATGCTTGTCTTACTAAGTATAGTGTTGCTGACTTAAATATTTGAGCTTATACAACCCCACCATCGTAAAACATACATAACAGTGTACTAAACAATTGCGGCATCTAGAATTTCTTAATAGACCAAAGGAATCCATCTAAACTGGGTTCATTCGTGAGTCATGCCAATTCTAACTCCCTAACTATTCAAGTTTTTATGCAATATTGTTTTGAAAGCTTATGTTCCTTTCCATGACCTAGCCATGAGGTGATATGCTAACTATTGATGCCTTCGGTCTTGAATTTTGAGGACCTAGTAAGAATCACTCATTTCATTCTCAACAGTCTTGAAATGTCAACTAATCCATTTTCCAGTGATAATTTCTCTTCTTGCATAAGGGCCTCAAAACTTGGTGCGCTACTGCTGGTTCATCCAGTTATTTGAATTTGTAGCATATCAGCATGGGATTGGTTCCCTTCCCTTGATTTTTCTTTCTTTTGCTTAACTATGTTTTTTAACTAGATAATTGAATGATATATCAACCCAACACCGACAGGGAGAACAGCGTGAAGGAACAGGGAGAACAGCGTCGCAGCCCCTGCGATTGAAGATGTTGCCCAGTTCCCCACCTTGGGTGCAAAGTGAGAGTCTCCTCTCTCTTGCCTTTCCCGCTTTTGTTGGTCTTCCTTTTTCAGGATTCCAAACGATTTTCAGAGGTTTGTCAGTGGCAAGATATGGGCAGGAATAATGTTTATTCCTGTACAAAAATTAGCTGAAAAAAAATTATGGTCTTTTAAGAGTGTAAATTTTAGATGTCTTACTGGGTGTTTATACCCTTGGTTTCTATTGTCTGGTGTTATGGATACTCTGTCAAATGTAGGGAGTTAGGTTATCTTTAAATCTTGGATTTTAAATGATGGCACCATTTTTGATTTGAAGTTGATTTGGATTATTATTTCAAGTTGGGCTTCAAAGTTAAGTTTATGGTCAATTTTATTTTATATGCTTTCTATTCGGATGAGTTGTTTTATGTTGATCCAAGTTTTTTAGTTAGGCTCATTTTGTCTTTTCCATTTTTTTTAGTACATTCATCTTAAACCAACAAGCTTATAGCCCATACTTGAGTGATATTCAAGTCATCCAAATAGATATTCAGTTCTCTTGTTTTATTGTTTGGATTGTCTGTGTGTTCGAAGGTTATGCACTGATGATGTACTGGAACCTTGCTAAAAATTGATCCGAGGTTTATCCCAACTCCTATTCAACGGTAATTAACATATATCAACCGGTTTTGGTGTTTTAGATTAAAGTCATAATTTTGTTTTTAAATTGGATGTGCTTGTATAAATCAGGAAAATGTAGGTTGCAGGACATTGAAAGAAGGCTGGATAATAGTACACATCTGTTGCTTGTTTTATCAGTCCCTTTGTTCCTTTTTATGTGTAGTTTAGCAGTGTTAGAATCGAGTTACAATTGCCCTAGAAATAAATATGGAGTGTGAAATATTCATTCGTTATTTTAGCCACAAACATGTATTGATGCTTAATATTGATGAGGAAAACCAGTGAAATTGGTTTGCTTTCTGTAATGCTGGCATCAAGGAGTAGGGCTGAGCAAGGAACAAAATTGGAACCGAAACCGCATCAAAAATCGCACAAACTGCACCAATTAAAACCGCACCAACGGTTCCGGCGTATGTGGCGGTTTTAGGTGGGTTGAAAAATCAAATTTACAGTTTCAGTTTGGTTACTAGCCAAAACTGCACGTATAAAACCGAAACCGCACCAAATAATTATCATGTTTTCTCAAATTTGCTACGAGTATATATAATTTCTCTACTATAACATATTCTCCTCATTTTATTTTAGAAGACAGATATTACAGGGTTGAATGAAGAATCAGCAGTATCAATTATGTTTGTAAATCAAAGATTGGCTTGGTATTTCTTAAATCAAATGTGATAACATAGTATTAATCAACTATATAATTGTTGATGCCTGGAACTATTTTGCTAAATTAGTTTCATGATTGTGTTCACTGCGTAATACGTTTGCGTTGATGATTTTGCTAATTATTTTACTATTTTGTTATTTCAATTGGTTTTGAAATCGAAACCGCACCAAATGAAATCAAACTGCACGGTTCAAAACCGCACCGCACTAATCACAAACGGTTTCATGTGCGGTTTCGAATTTGTCAAACCGCACCATACTCACCCCTATCAAGGAGAATGAAAACTATGTTTGTTGCTACAGATGCAACTTTTCGCAGCACCCTCTCAACCTTTCATTATTAGTGCTTCTGGAAATGAGTGCATAAATTTCGCCTTTCATTGTTTTGAATGCCAATTTTATCTCAACATTAACTGTGCTGCATTGATACCTTTGGTTGTTAGTTCTGTTCTGATTTGCCATCCACATCCCCTGATTTTGTGTCGTACAGATAATAATGTCAGTTGGGATATTACTTGCGGTGGGTGTTCATTACTTTTTGAGAAGAAATGTTGTATTAATATATATGTTTGTCTTGAATGTAAACTTTTCTTGCATGAACCTTTCCCCCTCAAAACAGAGACTTCTTTCGTTGTTCTATATGTCGTTTTGCCTCTAGCAAGAGATTGTCCTTCAAATGTTCACAATATAGCTTTCAGCTTGACATTCCCTGCGCTTTGCTAACGCCCACCAAGGCAGAAAACTATATGATAGCTGAAAACCAGATACCTCTACACGCCAACCATTCGTTTATTCATTTTGACATTCATGTCGAGAACTTTTACCACGTTTTCCTTGCGTGTGCTAAACCATTGGGGGGTTTGTCTGTTTTTGAGTTCGTTGCAAGATGTTGTTGCACAAATCATGCCTTTACACTTACTACACCCTTTAACTCTCTCTGATTCAGGAAAGTATAGTCGCGGTGGAGTTTTTCCGTGCAAGGCGTGTATGAACAACTCAAGGGGGTTTGCCTACTTGTGTGATCCATGTCAAATTTACTTGGACACTAATTGTGCATGCCCTTTATTGTACCCTTTGGTAAAGTCTGAACTTCACGAACACCTTACTTTCTCCGACTTCAAGCCTGAATATATATATTTTGATTGCGACAAATGTAGTGGTGATTGTGTTTACCCTTCCTTTTGTTGTGTGGATTGCGATTTGACGATTTCAATCTCCATGCTCATTGTCTTTCGGAATTACCACCAACTGTCAAGCAGGAATATGCCTATTCTCAAATCAAAGACCACCTGGATGAAGATGAGGATGCTGAATTCTACTATGATGCTTGCGAGGAAAATCGGAATCGGGTTGATCCAATTTATTACTGTTCAGAATGTCACTTTGTTGCTCATGTTCATTGTGCTATCCCCGAGGTATGATTAAATATTCACATTTAGGTTCCATTATATAAATGAATTAATCCCTTTTATGTTTTTATTACTCTGCCTAAAAAGGAAATCTTTTAAGTTTTTGTAAAACCAGAAAGAAAGGGGGAAAAAAATACACTTTAAGGCTTTATCACTGTCCTGATTTCAGGTTATAAAGTTTTTACAAGCTATGTTGATCTTAGCTGAGAAACTTGGTTATGGTGAACTCGGTGTCGAAGATCAAGGTGCAGTAGTAGAAATTGTTGACAGTTTCCTTGTTGGACTAGACAAAGAGAAGATGTGACACCCTCAAATTCGGGTACTTCAATTTCCACGGAATTTGGTGTTCACTGTACAAATATCATATATCTATCTACCCATAATAAATGCATCTCATGAAATAGATAGAAATAAATTCATCATCTCCCTTTATGGGGTTACAACATCTGAATAATACATAAATAAATCAATCCCAGGTCATACTAACCTTAAACATCTGTGCGGAAATATAAACAAATATATAAGTCTTAAACATAATCAAGTCTTAAACATAAACATTCTTAAATTAAATAATAAGTCATCAACACTTGTTAACTTTTTCCTTGCCTTTGCTAGTGGAAGGCTCGCCAGATCTTTCGTTCTAACTGCAATGTTATTATGCAAGAGTGAGCAAGATTGCCCACAAGTATAATAATATACTGATAATAATAACATGCGAGAAATCAAAGGAGTTTGAATAACAGAAGGCTCGGCTTTTGAATCAAGAATGAATAACAAGAATCAAAAGTACATCTGAGGGTCATAAGACCTTGAACTATGTCCCAGGTTGTCAAGTATTTATACTTTAAACCTTTAACAGTCATAAGACTATATGAACTATACTACTCGTACTTAGGGGGATCAGCCCTTAGTATCATAATGTGCACAATATCTCAACGCTAAAGCGTAAATAATCCCCTATTAAAGGGTTGTTCATCTCAATTTGACATCAGAGTCTGCACCAAAGGAAGTTTGGTTTGGATAAACTCACTAACAGTTCTTGAATTTAAAACGTTCATCAACTATTGACTGGTCGAATCAATAAGGGTTCGCTAGTCTTACAAGATTCAACAATAACATTGATATTCAATTTGAATAATAGAAGGGTATACAATTGAATAAGTATTGTATAACTGAACTAATACTTAAAAGAATTATAATATCTCATATGGAATCTCAACTTGAATAAACAAGAATAAGAACTTGCATCATGATAATAATTCGAGAATAAAATGCTTATTCAATAATTGATTTGAGTTTAGAATACTTGCTCAATAAAGTAAAGTTTAGAAAACTTGCTCAATTTAAAGAGTATAGTTAGAAAACTTGTTTCTTGCACAAGTTACAATTATAATTCACATCCCTTAATTACTCCTACATATCAATACATTCACAATACCAATTAATCATAAGTTCGATATACTTATCGAATCACAACATCGGTCTTTGAACACGTTATTAGACTTTACAAATAACGGTTTAAGTCATGAAATTAACTTACTAATTAACCACATAATATAAGTTATTAAACTGTTTTAACATCTCATTATATGCTTAACATGTCTTCGTGTTCATTACATTAGGTTTTAAAACACATCTTTGAACTTTGAACACTTAGTAAAGATTTTGGAAATTTGCAGGTCAGACGCGGCCGCGCTCCATATATACCTTGGAGAGGCGCGGGCAAGCTCCAAGTGTGCCTTGGAACGGCGCTGCCGCGCTGCACATCGCGGGCGCACTCCAAGTGTTCCTTGAAGCGGCGCGACTGCGCCACGGCGCAGGCACAGTTAATGCAGTTCGCGAAGAACATACAGAACAACCCAATTTACACTAACACGACGATTATTACTGTTACCCATGAAGTATAAACTTCACAAAAATATCATACAATGTTTCTAGCATGATTCTAACACTTTAGATCACATAATTACTCAAATTAAAGCACTTAAATTCACTATTTTTGATATTTTGTAAAGTTTTGAGGAAAATCATGAAATTTAAAATTACAGATTCGTTAAAACACCGAATCCGTCCTTTTGAATTTTGTTTTGTTCGTTTAAACATGCATAATCATATTCGAGTATCAATTTTAAGTTAAATAAACAATTACAGCATACAAATTTGTACATAATGGCCATATTCAAACTTTTCATACTCTGTAACTTTTAAAAATCCAATTTAAACATAATTTCATAGTTTTGATTGTTTTAAAACATACATAAGTGATAGGAAACATGTTATGAACATCAATTAATACATATATGATCATAACTCAAGTATTCATCACACAAATTATTCACAGAAAACTCAAGTTGGCTTTTTTATGGAGGAAATATAATATGTAAATATAAAATTGGGATCAAGAGATTATCCTTGCTAACTCTGTTTGATGATATAAACTTAAATTCTTCAATTCTCTTCTTCAATATATTCTTCTCTCACTTTCTCTCTTTTTCTCTCTGATATTTTCTCTAACTTTTCTTAACTGATGAATATATGATATATGATATACTATATAAACTATAATACGTATAATATATGTATATAACTGATGAGTTAATGGTGTCAGTTAATCCCATAATAGATTAACTGCTCTAACTCCCCTTAGGGCCCTATTTGGTTGGCTCCTTAATATCTCAATTCCATTTAATTTAATTAAAGTGTTTAACATATAGTTTATTTGTCACACTTTTAAATAATCAAATAATCTTATTTAAATCAATTAAATAAAATATCATAATCCCCATTAAATCATATTATCACATAATTAAAATTTCCATTTATTAATTATGTAAAATCTTTAAATCTCTAATTAATTAGAATAATATTATGCTTATTAAATAATTCATTTAATCAAATAAGCTCAATCAAATACATACTTTGAACTATAAAAATTCTCTACATTACTTAATCAATGTAACACAAATAATTAAATTAATCTACCACAATTCTATGAACTAATTATTTAACTCAATAATTAAATCATCAAAATATTTATTTAGTTCAATAAATATTTAAATTAAATTATAAAATTCTTGTTCGTCACATAAGAACTTATGGAGAGACTCGCGCAATATGTTGAATCTACAACACTAAGCTCAAGGGATACGAGAGACTAATAAAACTTATTTTTCAAAATGTAAGTTTATTATTAACTTTTTGACGTCAATTTAAGATATTTTAAGAAGAGACCTTACTTTTAGAATCGTTTGTTCTACAATTGCACTGTTTTTAGGGGAATCCCCGTGTTGAACTTGCAATATATCAGATAGCGAGTAAAAATATCAGATCAAAAGTGTTTTAATGACGAAAGAATTGATACTAAATGCAAAATGATGTGTATATTTATGGTTGATTATATCTTAACAAATTATAGCAGCATGTAGTTTCGATCGTCCCGCACCCTGGTCCTTCTAACTTAGGGAGTGTTTGATAAAAATTGAAAGAATTTGAATCTGAATCTGAATGAGCTGAATCTGAATGTGAATGAAAAAAGTTATTTGATAATTAACATGTCTGAAACATTTGAATGACATAATTTTATTATTTTACCCCACTGAAAAAATTCAAAGTTGTTGTAAATTTATTAAATATTACTTAATATAATAGTTAATATTTTTTTTAATTTTTTAATTTTTTTTATTTTATTCTGCTGCTCATTCAACCATTCAGTCAAAAAAATCTGACTTAGCCATTCAACTCAATTATATGACCGATTCAGCCATTCAGACGATTTTTTTCCAAAACAAACGCACTTAATGGCTGACCGATTCAGCCATTCAGCCATTCAGATGAATTTCGTCCTAAACAAACAGCCCCTTAGTTTTTGATAGGAAAGGAGGGAGTGTAAACACGATAGACTTTCCATTTAGGGTTGACACATTACCTCCATCTTAGGATAGCTAACCTTTAGCAAGAGATGGAAGGAGAGATTACTATTCATTATTTCAGCGACAAACATGCATTGATTCAATATGATGATAAGGAACTCCGGTACCTTTCCTGGGTAGCACGCGGTGAAGCCATCTTCAGTACTCGTGCTACGTTTCTTGCTACAAAATGCAACTTCTTTATGCACAAATCCTGTGTAGAACTAAATCCAGTGCTAACACACCCTTTTCACCCCCAACACCCTCTCACACTTATTCCTCAAACATCTCAAAAACTAATGCAATGCCTGGGGTAAAAACTGTAATAATTTCACTTTTCACTGTCCCCACTGTCAATTTTACCTTCACATTACTTGTGCTACATTGCTAATTCCCTTCAACAAAGTTCCCACTAGCAATAGAATACTCGAGCACCCACATCCCCTGATTCTCTGCCAAAAAGGGTGTGATAATTGGGAAATTTCTTGCTCGTTACTTTCTAAAAAAAAATGGTTCCAACTATTTATATGTTTACCTAAAATGCAAGCAAAAATGTGCTGATTTGCCACAACAGATTATACACCCCTTTCACCCACAACACGCTCTCATCCTCAACGGCAAATCCCCTCAAAAAAGGTGTGAGTTTCAATGTGCTTCATGTCTTTTTAACAATACCAAATGTTTATCCTATAAATCTTCTCATTGTTTGGTTGAACTTGATTTTCCCTGCGCTATGTTGACAAATACCACATTGGCCGAATAGTATGAGAGCTACCAGTCCTATTTCTTGATTCATAGCAAGGTTAATTTTGGGCGATCAAGGTGAATTCCCTATCCATATGCTGCTAATCCAATTTACTTGAGAAAAATTCAGTTCATTGCATCATAATCATCGAACTTCTCATTGTACCCGAGGACCTTTCACTTTATCTTAGAGTTATCTACCCACGTAACAAAGTCTTCCATATTTCTTGTTACCAGAAATGCTGGATCAGTAACTGTTTGTAGCTCGACTCGGATATGCCCCTGCTCAATATATGTAACAGCTTCTTTCATATGTTCTGCAAACTTTAGTCCAACCAAAATAGTAGCTATAGCCTACGCCTTCCAACAAGGGTTTATCAAAAGAACCGAGTGTTCTACATGAAAGCAATAGGCTGTGTAGAGTAACATTAACAGGAACAGGATCCCTTGTAGATTCCACCAACATCAATATGTGAATTCAAAAGAATCAAAAGGATCCTTTTTGATCAACTCTTTTAACTTATCTTTTATAAAAATTTCTGTCTTTAAAGAGTATGTCTACAAATCTGTGTAAGGTGCTGCCATTGGCTGATGGAAGACTTATAGCTCTTTCTAACATCATGCATTATTTTAACTTGCCATTTGCAACTAGGTACAAGAGATTTTATCAGTTAAAAACTTTCTGCTTCAAAAGAACAAATTGAGATGTTCATTGACATGTAGCATTTGAATATAGAAAATGTAAGACCCCAACTTTTATGAATAAAGATTTAATTTTCTCTATATATTATTTTGAAATAGTAATGGATGATTTGATAAATGTGATAAGTTATAGGTGGAATGTGCAAATTTTACATAGTAAGCAAGTGGTTATAAAATATTCTTTTGGTCGAGAAATATTCTTTTTATCGGAGAAATATTCTTTTTGTCGGAGAAATTTTACATAGTAACAACGCGTATTACTGTATTTTTATCACCAAGTATTTCAACGGAATGAGTGTCAGATATAGAAAGCGACAGAAGTAATTTTTAAAAAAATAACGTTAAAACTGTTACCGTTAAACTGTTGAAATACTCGGTGATAAAAATACAGTAATACGCGTTGTTGCACAGTAGCACACGGTATTGCACAGTATTTCAAATTCTTGATTCTTACGTAATAAGGCACTTACTCAATTATTATTACAGTAATTACTGTTCAATATTTTATATTATTAATTCAATAATTGTATAATATTTTATTGGTTCAATAATTGCTACGTTGATATTTTATATCAATAATTGCTACGTTGATATTTTATATTATTGATTCAATAATTGTCACTGCACAGTATTTCACATTATCAAATCAATAATTTATTTTATTTGAATAATATTATTAGACAATATTTTTGGCAATGTCTAGAAAATTCTGTCTAGGAAAGGGGTTAGTTAATCTAATTGCGAGCCAGTAAGGAGAAATCCTTATCGGAAAGTCCCCTCTTTCCTGGGAACGACCTGGTTGTCATTATTGTGGTTCTGTAATATTATTTGTGAATAATAATTATTGATAAAAATGATAAGTAAATATTTATTCAAAGTGAATTTAAACGGAGGAATTTTTTGTAAAAGTGACAATTATTGAGAATGGATATTTTATCTGTTCTGATAAAATAATTCATTCAAATATACTATTATAATATTATATTATAAGTGTATAATGTGATAATATAATAATATAATAGTGATGATATTTTTTACAACAAATTCACGATATATGAATAAAATGAGATGGAAGAGAAAAAAATAAAATTTAGAATTCTTTTATTAATCATAATTGTTTTACTATATATATATATATATATATATATATATATATATATATATATATATATATATATATAAACATGTGGTGGAATTCATTATTTCAAAAGTGGAGGCTTTGAAATTTTGAAGGTGTTGGAGATTTTCAAGAGTGGTGAGTGTGGAAAAATCATCCGTATGTAAACTTGGGTCATTTTTCTTTCAGAATTTGGAAAAACTTTCTTCTACAAATTTGTAGAGAATTAAATTTTATATGGAATAGACATAAGGTTCGTATTTTTATGATAAAAGAGCTATTTATTATGAATTATTGAAGTTTCAGAAATATATATATATATATATATATATATATATATATATATATATATATATATATATAAACATGTGCATGGTTGGTGGATGATTGGTATTGTTTGGTGTGCTGATGAAGGTGTCAAAAGTGGAGTGGTTGAAAAAAAAATCATCCATTGGTTATTAAGTTAACTTTGGCGTTCTGGTATTTTTCTATAAATAGGGTGCTTAGTTCGAAATGAAAATCACACCAGAATCAGAAAATTTTTTCTTTATAATATCGAGCGTATTTCTTGTGAGTATTTAGATACTTTGAGTGTTGATAACAGTGCAAGTTTTCGTCAGCATAATATTCGATAATCCAGACAGATCTAGTATTCTACTGAGGTAAAGGATGTTATTTTTCTCGTAAATGATGTTATTTCCTTTCAATAATCATAATGAATATTATTTTCTTTTATATTCCAAATTATGGGAGTAATAATATGTGACGCCCCCAGAATAGGTCCAGTCAACCCAACCCATTCTGAGTCGCCAAATACATGGTACAGAATTCAAATACAAACTTTATATCATACGGTCGTGCAAAATACGACCACACAACTATGAGTGTCAATACAAATATGTAGAAAATATTAAGATTCAAACTAAGTCCTCATTACAATTATTATCACACTATTTATCAGAAATAGTGAGGACTACTACTGCTCTAACTCGGACCATTACTCTGTCCCCCGACTAGTTCCCGCAACATTCTCATTTCCTGAAGAGGACAACAGATAAAAAGGGTGAGCTCAACTAGCTCAGTAAAGAATATTATGACTAAGATAATGGAAAATAAATTATCGTTAGTCTTCAATAAATCAGATAAAATATAATGGATAACCAATCTTAGATCAATATTCGCAGCGGAAATAACAATTCATTAGAAGAATTAAGCAGAGAATGAAGTCTACTATCTTCTATGATTTAAAAGTTCATCATCAATATTTTATCCCTGTAACATCAATCAATATACATCTCGAGTCAATATTCATCTTTGCACTACAGGCCAAAGATATTCATTTGTATCATCAGTGGTTATGTTCATCTCAACACCTGTCATCTTTTGCACTACGGCCAAAGATATTCATCAGGTAATCATTCATCTTTGCTCTACAGGCCAAAGATATTCCGTTACATCATCTTTTAGGACTGAGGATGATGAAAAATATTTTAAAGAACGAATCCAGTGAGATAAAAGACAAAGATTAGGAATTCGTCATTTAGTTTATCCAAATTCAAGAATAATCCATAATAATACTTTGTGGAGAAAAATTCAAGAATAAAGCTCAAAACTTGGATACAATCAAAGATAGTAACCTTAACAGACAATTTGGACAAATAGAAGAAAAATAAATTTTCTCGTGAATAGTGCCGTACACGTGAATAGTGCCGTATACGTGAATAGTAACCCCAACGGAAAAAGTAAGAATTTCAACATAAAATCCATGACAATATTTTTGTATAATGATATTGAAAAGAATAACATCATTTACGAAAGAAAATAACATCCCTTACCTCAAAAAGATAGTACCTCTGACTGAAATATCGAATATAATACCGAAGGAAACTTGCACTGAATACTAATACTCAAAGTATAAAAATACTCACAGAAATACGCTCGATATTATAGAGAGAGAAAACTTATGATTCTGGTGTGATTTTCAATTCTAACCTAAGCACCCTATTTATAGAAAAAACTTAGGATGCCAAAGGAGACTAAAATAATAAAATAATATATTTTTTTTAAAATTTCCGCCGCCTGGTGGCTAAAAAATTTTCCACCAAAAGTGGGGCCCGCCTATAAATTTTTTTTTCTTCTGAAACTTCAATAATTCATAACAAATAGCACCTTTGTCAGAAAAATACAAATTCTATGTCCTTCCATAGGAAATTTAATTCTCTACAACTTTGTAGAAGGAAGTTTTTCCAAATTCCAAACATAAATTATCCGAAATCCATAAACAGATGATTTCTCACACCAAAATATTGATAAAAACTCACCAGCGCCAATTCCTTCTTTAATATCCACAAAATAAATATTTCCTTATCATATAAATCAATAATTAATTATTCACAAATAATATTACAGAACTACAATATTGACAACCAGGTCGTTCCCAAGAAAGAGGGGGCCTTCCGATAAGGACTTCTCCTTACTGGCGCGCAATTAAATAACCCCTCCTAGACAGAACTTCCTTAGACATTGCCAATAATGCTATCTAATAATATTATTCAAATAATATGAATTATTGAGTTGATAATGTGAAATACTGTGCATTGATAATTATTGAATCAATACTACAAAATATCAACTGTAGCCATTATTGAATCAATCATAAAAAATAGCAACGTAGCAATTATTGAGTCAATAATATAAAATATTGAACAGTAATTACTGTAACAATAATTGAATAAGTTCCTTCTCATGTAAGACTCAATAATTCGAAATACTGTGCAATACCGTGTGCTACTGTGCAACACCGCGTATCACTGCATTTTAACCACCGGGTATTTCAACAGTACTAACGGTAACAACCACGCCGTTATTTTGTAAAAAAGTTATTTCTGTCGCTTTCTATATCCGACAGTTATTCCGTTGTGGGGGCCCACAAATAGCTGCGCCGTCGTACGAATATTCCCCGACAACAAGAATATTCCACGACCAAACGAATATTCCCCGACAACAAGAATATTTTATAACCACTTGCTCATTTTAAAAATGTTTGCACATTTCACCCATAACTTTCATATTTATCAAATCAACACTTTACTATTTCGAAATAATATATAAAGAAAATTAAATCTTTATTCATAAAAGTTGGGGTCTTACATAATATTTCAATTCATATTCCTGAATTTGAACTTACCACGATAAGTATTGCTTCTATAATTCCTAAAATGATCAGAAATTTCTTGAGTTTTGCGCTTCATCTAGTATCATTTCAGCGGAATAATTTTTTAAACTTTCTCGTGAGATTTTTATCTTTTCATGTCGAGTTACTATTTACGGTGTACTATTCACGATAAAAATGAATATTTGTTTATATCTTTGATTGGATCAAAGTTTTGATCTTCATTCTTGAATTTTGCTTCACAATTGATTATTACGGAGTATTATTGAACTTGGATAAACTAAATTACGAATTCCTAATCTTTGTTATTTATCTCACTGAATTCGTTATTTATATTATTTTTTATCATCCTCAATTCTAAATGGTGATATAACTGAATATCTTTGGCCTGTAGTGCAAAGATGAATGATTACTTGATGAATATCTTTGGCCTGTAGTGCAAAGATGAATGATTACTTAATGAATATCTTTGGCCTATAGTGCAAAGATGAATGATTACCTGATAAATTTCTTTGGCCCGTAGTGCAAAGATGGACAGGTGTTGAGATAAACATGACCAACTGGTGATACAAATGAATATCTTTGGCCCGTAGTGCAAAGATGAATATTTGGTTCGAGATGTATATTGATTGATGTTACAGGGATAAAATATTAATGATGGACTTTTAAATCATAGAAGATAGTAGACTTCATTCTCTACTTAACTCTTCTAATGAATTGTTATTTCCACTGCAGTTGTTGATCTAAAACTTGTTGTCCATAATATTTTATCTGATTTGTTGAAGACTAACAATAATTTATTTTACATTATCTTAGTCATAATATTCTTTATTGGGCTAGTTGAGCTCACCCTTTTCATCTATTGTCATATTCAGGAAATGAGAATGTTGCGGGGACTAGTCGGAAAATAGTGTGATGATCAGAGTTAGATCTGTAGAAGTCCTCACTATTCTATAAAATAGTGGGATAATAATTGTAATGAATAAGGATTGAATTTGAGTGTTTATATTTCGTATTATATACGATTTGTATTGAAGCTCATAGTTTGTGTGGTTGTATTTTGCACAACCGTATGTTATAAAGGATTGTATTTGGATTCTATACCATGTATTTGACGACTCAGAATGGGTTGAGTATTGAACCTATTTTGGGGGCATCACAGTTGGTTATCAGATCCATAAGTAAAGAGTCCCGAGCCTCTATCTGGTGACTCCATGTGTGGGATGCACCGAAGCCAGACTCTCCGTAGGGGATGCCGTTCTGTGGTGGCAAACTGATAGGTATCATTGTGAGGTGATGTCCAAGGTTGGAACATGAGTCACAGTTAATATCAGAGCTTAGGGATAAGATCTTTGGCAAAAATCTGGGAATAGAACTAGGAGGGGAGAGACGAGTAAATTCTTTGCTAAGGTGTCCTACCTAAGCTTATTTGGTATTTAATTGATCGGTCGGAACATGGGGTTAATATGTGATATGTTAATTTGTTTAATTAACCCTTGTTTTGTGACAGTATTTGAGAATGGCAGCTGAAAATCTAAACAATGGAGTGAATGAGACCATTGAGGCACCGCTAATCACCAACCAGGATAATGTGATGACGGGAGAAGAAGAACGGCAGGCGGTCGTGAAATAAAGGGATACAGCAATTCAAGATTTTGCTACTCGATATGTGAAGCTTGAGTAAAAGCTCTCTTTGGTAGAGCATATGATATTAGAGTTGGAATCTGAGAATGCAATTGTCAAAATTCTGATGAAAGAAGAAACAACTGAACGAATAAGAATGGAGGATGCATGGGTAAAAGCCACACGATGCGTTGATATTTTAGAAAGAGACGTCCGATCCAAGAAGGCCAAAATAGACGATATGGATTTCACTTTTTGGACAGCAATTGGGAGAATCCAACATCGAGTTTGGAATTACCCTGTGCAGAGCGGTCAACCCCAATTCGATATGGATCGAAAAGTAATGATTCAAATCATGGATCAAGAGTGAGACGAAGCAGTTGAGGGTGGAATGTGCTTTATGGCAAAGTTAAGTCCAGCTGGGATGGTGACTCCAAACACTGTCCCAGACAAGTCAAACTCAGAGGTTCAAGGGAGAGCAGTTGTCGTGACTGCCCAAAACGCGAGGAACCCGAACGAATTTATCACGGGTTAGTTAATCGTACACTTTTGCGAAGTCTATACCTTATTAGATACCGGTGCTACCCATTCTTTTATTTCACCTGCTTGTGCTCAACGTTTGAACTTGACTCCTGAGAAATTAGACGTTAACTTATCTGTTGAAACTCCGTTAGGAGAAATCTTTGTTACATTCACAGTTTACAAATCTTGTTTGATTCAAATTGGCACCCTCACCCTACTTGTGGATTTTATATCTTTGAAAATACTTGCATTTGATGTGATTTTTTTTGAATCGACTGGTTAACCACTCATCATGCCAAATTGATTGTTTTGTAAGGTTGTTAGTTTTCATTCAAACAACCAGACCACTAAAATCAATCAATGTCATTTCAAGTCTTAAAGTTATTCGTTTATTGAAAAACCGATGTCAAGCTTTAGTAGCCCATGTCACTGATTTAAATCAGAATACATCAGATTTGAATGATATTTTTCTTGTTAATGAGTTTCCTGATGTATTTCCCGAAGAACTTTCCTGTCTACCCCCAGAACGTGAAGTTAAATTCTTTATTGACCTTGAACCCGGTACAAAACCCATTTCTAAAACCTCATTTCGAATGGCTACTATTGAACTTCAGAAGTTAAAGGTACAACTACAGGATTTGTTAAACATCGATTTTATACGTCCTAGTACGTCTCCTTGGGGTGCTCCTGTTTTATTCATAAAGAAGAAAGACGGTAGTATGCGACTATGTATTGACTATTGGGAGTTGAACCATATCACCATCAAGAATAGGTGTCCGCTACCTCGCATTGATGACCTGTTCGACTAGTTGCAAGGCGCGCAATTCTTCGCAAAGATCGATCTTCGTTCTGGATATCATCAGTTAGATTAGAACTGATGACATTCCAAAAACTGCCTTTAGAACTCGATATGTGCATTACGAATTTCTAGTTATATCTTTCGGATTGACCAATGTCCATGCTGCGTTCATGGACATGATGAACCGAATATTTAAGAAATATTTAAATCATTTCGTGGTTGTCATTATTGATGACATCCTAATATACTCCAAAAGCCTCAAATATTTTTTCACCTAGAACGAACTTAATATGCGACAACGACGTTGGTTGGAGCTGTTTAAAGATTACGACCATACCATTCAATACCATTCTGGAAAAGCGAACATGGTAGCTGATGCGTTCAGTAGAAGATCATATGCGGAAACGAATGCGATGCTTTCAAGGCCTATTTTATGTGACTTACAAAGGATGGAGATAGAGTTCAATACTCTGGGGACCCATGTGATGATGTCAAGTATACGTGTAGAACCAGCTTTAATTGATAAAGTTAAAGATGCTCAAGCTACAGACTCGAAGCTGATGAATATGAAGAAGAAAATGCAAGAAGGTGCTATTCCAGAAGTAAGAATCGATGAAGAAGGAATACTTCGAGTCAACTCCAGACTTTGTGTTCCTAATGATTTTGATTTGAAGTATAGAATCATGATGGAGGCACACAACACACCATTTGCGATCCATCCTGGAAGTACCAAAATGTATCGTGATCTTCGACATACATTTTGGTGGAGCAATATGAAGAGAGAGATTGCGGAGTTTATCTCGAGGTGTTTAACGTGTAAACGTGTCAAGTCGGAGCATCAAGTGCCAAAGGGTCAGCTTGCAAAAAACTATGGGCACCGATTTACAATTTATTAGTCCATTTGAAATCCTCGATCGAGTAGGAACTGTGGCCTATAGACTCGCCTTACCGCCAAGCATGTCTCGTGTTCATAACGTTTTTCACGTATCTGTGCTACGTAAATATGTGAAAGACCCAAACCACATTATTGAGATAGAACCAGACGAGATAGCCGAAGATTTAACGTACGAGGAGGTACCTGTCAAGATCTTGGATAAGAAGGAATATGTCCTACGCTCGAAGATTATACCTCAAGTTAAAGTTTTGTGGAGGAACCATGATATCGAGGAAATGACCTGGGAGTTAAAATCAGAAATGAAAGCGATGTATCCTCACCTTTTCGACATACCAGGTACGTACGTCAATTTTGAGGACGAAATTTCATAAGGAGGGGAGGTTGTAAGATCCCAACTTTTATGAATAAAGATTTAATTTCCTCTATATATTATTTTAAAATAGTAAGGGATGATTTGATAAAGGTGATAAGTTATGGGTGGAATGTGCAAATTTTACAAAGTAAGCAAGTGGCTATAAAATATTCGTTGTGTCGGAGAATATTCGTTTGGTCAAGAAAAAATTTTTTTGTCGGAGAATATTCGTACGACGGCGCAGTCACTGGTGGACCCCACAACAAAATGAATGTCGGATATAGAAAGTGACATAAATAACCTTTTTATAAAAATAACTATAAAACTGTTATTGTTAAACTGTTGAAATACCCGGTGATAAAAATACAGTAATACGCGTTGTTGCACAGTAGCACACGGTATTACACAGTATTTCGAATTATTGATTCTTATGTAAGAAGGCACTTACTCAAATATTGTTACAGTAATTACTGTTTAATATTTTATATTATTGATTCAATAATTGCATAATATTTTATTGGTTCAATAATTGCTACGTTGATATTTTATATCAATAATTGCTACGTTGATAGTTTATATTATTGATTCAATAATTGTCACTGCACAGTATTTCACATTATCAAATCAATAATTTATTTTATTTGAATAATATTATTAGACAATATTATTGGCAATGTCTAGAAAATTCTGTCTAGGAAAGGGGTTAGTTAATCTAATTGCGAGTCAGTAAGGAGAAATATTGAGAATTGATATTTTATCTGTTCTGATAAAATAATTCATTCAAATATATTATAATAATATTACATTATAAGTGTATAATGTGATAATATAATAATATAATAGTGATGATATTTTTTTATAACAAATTTACGATATATGAATAAAATGAGATGGAAGAGAGAAAATAAAATTTGGAATTCTTTTAATAATTATAAATATTTTAATATATATATATATATATATATATATATATATATATAAACATGTGGTGGAATTCATTATTTTAAAAGTGGAGGCTTTGAAATTTTGAGGGTGCTGGAGATTTTCAAGAGTGGTGAGTGTGGAAAAATCATCCGTATGTATAATTGAGTCATTTTTTCGTTCGGAATTTGGAAAAACTTTCTTCTACAAAGTTGTAGAGAATTAAATTTCATATGGAATGGACATAAGGTTCGTATTTTTCTTATAAAAGGGTTATTTATTATGAATTATTAAAGTTTCAGAAATAAATATTTATATATATATATATATATATATATATATATATATCTATAAACATGTGCATGGTTGGTGGATGATTGGTATTGTTTGGTGTGCTGATGAAGGTGTCAAAAGTGGAGTGCTTGAAAAAAAATCATCCGTTGGTTATTAAGTTAACTTTGGCGTTCTGATATTTTTCTATAAATAGGGTGCTTAGTTAGAAATAAAAATCACATCAGAATCAGAAAATTTTCTCTCTATAATATCGAGCGTATTTCTTGTGAGTATTTAGATACTTTGAGTGTTGATAACAGTGCAAGTTTTTGTCAGCATAATATCCGATAATCCAGACCGATCTAGTATTCTATTGAGGTAAAGGATGTTATTTTTCTCGTAAATGATGTTATTTCCTATCAATATTCATAATAAATATTATTTTCTTTTATATTCCATATTATGGGAGTAATAATATTTCAATTCATATTCCTGAATTTGAACTTATCACGGTAAGTATTGTTTCTATAATTCCTGAAATAATCAGAAATTTCTTGAGTTTTGCGTTTCATCTAGTATCATTTCATAGGAATAATTTTCTGAACTTTCTCGTGAAATTTTTATCTTTTCATGTCGAGTTACTATTCACAAGTTACTATTCACAGGGAACTATTCACGGTAAAAAAATATTTTTTTAATCTTTGATTGGATCCAAGTTTTGATCTTCATTCTTGAATTTTGCTCCACAATTGATTATTACGGAGTACTATTGAACTTGGATAAACTAAATTACGAATCCCTAATCTTTGTCAATTATCTCACTAGATTCGTTATTTATATTATTTTTTATCACCCTCAGTTCTAAATGGTGATATAACTGAATATTTTTAGCCTGTAGTGCAAAGATGAATGATTACTTGCTGAATATCTTTGGCCTGTAGTGCAAAGATGAATGATTACTTAATGAATATCTTTGGCCTGTAGTGCAAAGATGAATGATTACTTGATAAATATCTTTGGCCTGTAGTGCAAAGATGAATGATTACTTGATGAATATATTTGGCCTGTACTGCAAAGATGAATGATTACCTGATGAATATCTTTGGCCCGTAGTGCAAAGATGAATATTTGGTTTGATATGTATATTGATTGATGTTACAGGGATAAAATATTAATAATGGACTTTTAAATCATAGAAGATAGTAGACTTCATTCTCTACTTAACTCTTCTAATGAATTGTTATTTTCGCTGCAATTGTTGATCTAAAACTTGTTGTCCATAATATTTTATCTGATTTGTTGAAAACTAACAATAATTTATTTTTCATTATCTCAGTCATAATATTCTTTACTGGGCTAGTTGAGCTCACCCTTTTTATTTATTGTCCTCTTCAGGAAATGAGAATATTGCGGGGACTAGTCGGGGAACAGTGTGATGATCAGAGTTAGATCTGTAGAAGTCCTCACTATTCTATAAAATAGTGGGATAATAATTGTAATGAATAAGGAATGAGTTTGAGTGTTTATATTTCGTATTATATACGATTTATATTAAAGCTCATAGTTTGTGTGGTCGTATTTTGCACTACCGTATGTTATAAAGGATTGTATTTGGATTCAGTACCATGTACTTGGCGACTCAGAATGGGTTGAGTATTGAAACTATTTTGGGGGTGTAACGTAAACGACATCACTGATCAAACGATGAACGATGGGATGTTTAGAAGCTTTTTGCAGTTCATGCAAAACCAGACGAGGGAGACTCGTGTTCATAATACAGGTGGAAATAATAACAACTCGCGGCTTGTCACTGCCAAGCAATTCAAAGAGTTGGGACCACCAGAGTTTTTGAAAAAGCCAGATCCAATTAAGGCGGAAACGTGGGTTAAGCAAATTACCAAGATATTTGATGTCTTGAGATGCACGGAGGAGCAAAAGGTTCTATTCGCCACGTTTATGTTTCGTGGAGAGGCAGATTACTGGTGGGAATCTGTGAAGCGTACCTAGCCTGCCGCAATTATGATGTCTTGGGAAGAGTTCAGAAACTATTCAATGACAAGTACTTTTCAGAAAGTATTCGTCATATGAAGGGGGTAGAGTTTATCAAACTGGAACAGAATAACATGACTGTGTCCCAGTACGAGGCTAAGTTCGCGGAGTTATCATGGTTTGCATCTCATTTGGTTGATAATGAGGAACGTATGACGCGAATATTTCTTAGAGGTTTGAAACCCGAAATTCGTCAGTACCTCATTTCTCACAAACTTTCTTTATGTTCAAACGTGGTGAACAGGGCCCAACTATTAGAACGAGATAATAATTATGTTAAACCAAGGGACAACAACCAAGGTCGTACCGGTGGCAGCAGTCATCGAAACAATGACAACCAGCGGGAAGAAAAGTATCATGACAGAAGCGGTAACCACTCCTGTGGTAATCGTGGCCATGATAATAGAAAAAGTGAGTTGGGAGGAGATTTCAAGAAGAGAAGGTACAACAATGAGAACGTGAAAACATCGACAGCAGCACCAACATCAACGGTTTCTAGGGGAAGAGAGCGACCACCGGTCGTATGCTATAAATGCGGGCAAGAGGGACACATCAGTCCAAACTGCTCACAACAATTCAAGGTATGTTATAACTGTGGAAAGAAAGGACACATAGCTAGAGAGTGTCCTGTAGCGAAACCAAGTCTAGCGAGGATGGTGACTCCAAAGGCTGTCCCGGACAAGTTAAAGTCGGTGGTTCCTGAAAGAGCGTTTGTCGTGACTGCCCAAAACGCGAGGAACCCGAACGAGGTGATCACAGGTAAGCTAATCATAAACTTTTGCGAAGTCTACGCCTTATTAGATACCGGTGCTACCCATTCTTTTATTTCACCTGCTTGTGCTCAACGTTTGAACTTGACTCTTAAGAAATTAGACTTTGACTTATCTGTTAAAACTCCGTTAGGAGAAACCTTCGTTACATTCACAGTTTACAAATCTTGTTTGATTCGAATTGGCACCCACACCCTACTTGTTGATTTTATATCTTTGAAAATACTTGCATTTGATGTGATTTTTTGAATCGATTGGTTAACCACTCATCATGCCAAAATTGATTGTTTTGTATGGTTGTTAGCTTTCATTCAAACAACCAGACCACTAAAATCAATCAATGTCATTTGAAGTCATAAAGCTATTCATTTATTGAAAAATGGATGTCAAGCTTTCTTAGCCCATGTCATTGATTTAAATCAGAATACATCAGATTTGAATGATATTTTTGTTGTTAATGAGTTTCCTGATGTATTTCTCGAAGAACTTTCTGGTCTACCCTAGAACGTGAAGTTGAATTCTTTATTGACCTTGAGCCCGGTGCAAAATCCATTTATAAAACCCCATATCGAATGGCTCCTATTGAACTTCAGGAGTTAAAGGTCTAACTACAGCAGTTATTAGACATCGGTTTTATACGTCCTAGTACATCTCCTTGGGATGCCCCTGTTTTATTCGTAAATAAGAAAGACGGTAGTATGCGACTATGTATTGACTATTGGGAGTTGAACCATGTCACCATCAAAAATAGGTATCCGCTACCTCGTATTAATGACCTGTTCGACCAGTTGCAAAGTGTACAATTCTTTTCAAAGATCGATCTTAGTTCTGGATATCATCAATTAAAGATTAAAACTGAGGACATTCCGAAGACTGCCTTTAGAACTCGATACGCGCATTACTAATTTCTAGTTATATCTTTTGGATTGACTAATGTCCATGTTGCGTTCATGGACATGATGAACCGAATATTTAAGAAATATTTGGATCATTTCGTGGTTGTCATTATTGATGACATCCTAATATACTCCAAAACCCTCAAATATTTTTTTTCACCTAGAACGAACTCAATATGCGACAACGACGTTGGCTTGAGCAGTTTAAAGATTACGACCATAGCATTCAATTCCATTTTGGAAAAGAGAACGTGGTAGATGACGCGTTAAGTAAAGGATCACATGCGGGAACGAATGCAATGTTGTCAACACAAAGACCCATTTTACATGACTTACAAAGGATGAAGATAGAGTTAAAGACTTCGGGGACCCAAGTGATGATGTCAAGTATACGCGTAGAACCAGCTTTGATTGATAAAGTTAAAGCTGCTCAAGCTACAGACTTAGAGCTGATGAAGATGAAGAAGAATGTATAAGAAGGTGCTATTCCAGAAGCAAGAATCAATGAAAAAGAAATACTTCGAGTTAACTCCAGACTTTGTGTTCCTAACGATTTTGATTTGAAGTATAAAATCATGATGGAGGCACATAACACACCGTTTGCAATCCATCATGGAAGTACCAAAATGTATCGTGATCTTTGACATATATATTTTGGTGGAGCAATATGAAGAGAGAGATCGCGGAGTTTATCTCGAGGTGTTTAACGTGTAAACGTGTCAAGGCAGATCATCAAGTGCCAAAGAGTCAGCTTGCAGAAAGCTATGGGCACCGATTTACGATTTGTTGGTCCATTTAAAATTATTGACCGAGTAGGAACTGTGGCCTATAGACTCGCTTTACCGCCAAGCATGTCTCGTGTTCATAATGTTTTTCACATATCTGTGCTACGTAAATATGTGAAAGACCCAAACCACATTATTGAGTTAAAACTAGACGAGATAGTCGAAGATTTAACGTACGAGGAGATATCTGTCAAGATCTTGGATAAGAAGGAACATGTTTTACGCTCAAAGATTATATCTCAAGTTAAAGTTTTGTGAAGGAACAATGATATTGAGAAAATGACTGAGAGTTAGAATCGAAATTGAAAGCGATGTATCCTCACCTTTTCGACATACCAGGAACGTACGTCAATTTTAAGGACGAAATTTCATAAGTATGGAAGGTTATAAGACCCCAACTTTTATGAATAAAGATTTAATTTCCTCTATATATTATTTTGAAATAATAAGGGATAATTTGATAAATGTGATAAGTTATGGGTGGAATGTGCAAATTTTACATAGTAAGCAAGTGGTTATAAAATATTCGTTTGGTCGAGGAATATTCTTTTTGTCGGAGAATATTCGTACGACGGCGCAGTCATTGGTGGACCCCACAACGGAATGAATGTCGGATATAAAAAGTGACAGAAATAATTTTTATAAAAATAACTGTAAAACTGTTACTGTTAAACTGTTGAAATACCCGGTGATAAAAATACAGTAATACGCGTTGTTGCACAGTAGCACACGGTATTGCACATTATTTCGAATTATTGATTCTTACGTAAGAAGGCACTTACTCAATTATTGTTACAGTAATTACTGTTCAATATTTTATATTATTGATTCAATAATTGCATAATATTTTATTAGTTCAATAATTGCTACATTGATATTTTATATCAATAATTGCTATTTTGATATTTTATATTATTGATTCAATAATTGTCACTGCACAGTATTTCACATTATCAAATCAATAATTTATTTTATTTGAATAATATTATTAGACAACATTATTGGCATTGTCTAGTAAGTTCTGTCTAGGAAAGGGGTTAGTTAATCTAATTGCGCGCTAGTAAGGAGAAATCCTTGTTGAAAAGCCCCCTCTTTCCTAGGAACGACCTGATTGTCATTATTGTGGTTCTGTAATATTATTTATGAATAATAATTATTGATAAAAATGATAAGTAAATATTTATTTAAAGTGGATTTAAATGGAGGAATTTTTAGTAAAAGTGACAATTATTGAGAATGAATATTTTATCTGTTCTGATAAAATAATTTATTCAAATATACTATTATAATATTACATTATAAGTATATAATGTGATAATATAATAATATAATAGTGATGATATTTTTTACAATAAATTCACGATATATAAATAAAATGAGATGAAAGAGAAAAAATAAAATTTGGAATTCTTTTATTAATTATAAATGTTTTAATATATATATATATATATATATATATATATATATATATATATATATATATATATATATATAAACATGTGGTGGAATTCATTATTTCAAAAGTGGAGGCTTTGTAATTTTGAGTGTGCTGGAGATTTTCAAGAGTGGTGAGTATGAAAAAATCATCCGTATGTAAACTTTAGTCATTTTTTGTTTGAAATTTGAAAAAACTTTCTTCTACAAAGTTGTAGAGAATTAAATTTTATATGAATTGGACATAAGGTTCATATTTTTTGATAAAAGGGTTATTTATTATGAATTATTGAAGTTTCAGAAATAAATATTTTTCTTTATATATATATATGTATATTTATATATTATATAAAACATGTGGGTGGCTTAGTTTTGTTCATTGTTGGTGTGCTGGAAGAATTGTCAAAAGTAATGGCTAAGGAAAAATCATCCGTGGGTATAAAAAGTCAGCATTGGTGTTCCGGCATTTTTCTATAAATAGGGTGCTTAAGTTAGAATTGAAAATCACACCAGAATCAGAAAATTTTTTGTCTGTAATATCGAGCGTATTTCTTGTGAGTATAAGGATAGTTGAGTGTGGATTACGGTGCATGATTTTTCTCAGCATTATATCCGATATTTCAGTCAAAACTACTCTCCTTTTAAGGTAAAGGATGTTATTTTTCTCGTAAATGATGTTATTTCTTTTCAATATTCATATACAATATTATTTTCTTTCATATTCCATATTATGAAAGTTATAATATTTCATTTCATATTCCTATATTTAAACTTATTACGGTAAGTATTGCTTCTATAATTCCTGAAATGATCAGAAATTCTTTGAGTTTTGCGTTTCATCTAATATCATTTCACTAAAATATTGGTCTGAACTTTTTATGAAATTTTCATCTTTTCATGACGAGTTACTATTCATGATTAAAAAATATTATTTTTTTTATCCAAATTATCTTTTGATTGTATCCATGTTTTGATCTTCATTTTGAACTCTGGATAAATTCTCTAATATTTGTCCTTGATCTCATTGGATTCGTTCTTTAACATATTTTTCATCATCCTTAGTCTTAAATGATGATACAAATGAATATCTTTGGTTTGTAGTGCAAAGATGAATGATTACTTGATGAATATCTTTGGCTTGTAGTGCAAAGATGAATGATTATCTGATTAATATCTTTTGCCCGTAGTGCAAAGATGGACAGGTGTTGAGATGAACATGATCAACTGGTGATACAGATGAATATTTTTGGCCCGTAGTGCAAAGATGAATATTTGATTCGAGATGCATATTGATTGATGTTACAGGAATAAAATATTGATGATGGACTTTTAAATCATAGAAGATAGTAGACTTCATTCTCTACTTAATTCTTCTAATGAATTGTTATTTTTGCTGCAATTGTTGATCTAAAACTTGTTGTCCATAATATTTTATTCAATTTGTTGAAGACTAACGATAATTTATTCTCTATTATCTTAGTCATAATATTCTTTACTGGGCTAGTTGAGCTCACCCTTTTCTTCCATTGTTCTCTTCAGGAAATGAGAATTTTACAGGAACTAGTCGGGGAACAGTGTGATGGTCAGAATAGAGCAGTAGTAGTCCTCACTATTTTTGTAAAATAGTATGATAATAATTATAATTATTGAGGACTGAAATTGCGTATTTATATTTCGTATTATATACGATTTGTATTGAAACTCACAGTTTGTGTGGTCGTATTTTGCACGACCGTATGTTATAAAAGATTATATTTGAATTCTATACCATGTATTTGGCGACTCAGAATGGGTTGAGTATTGAACCTATTTTGGTGGAGTCACAATTGGTATCAGAGCTTAGGGATATGATCTCTGGCGGAGATCTGGGAATAGAACTAGGAGGGGAGAGACGAGTAAATCCTTTGCTAGTGTGTCCTACCTAAGCTATTTGGTATTTAATTGGTCAGTCGAAATATAGGGTTAGTATGTGATATGTTAATTCGTTTGATTAACCCTTGTTTTGTGGCAGTATATTTGAGAATGACAGCTGAAAATTTAAACAAAAGAGTGAATGAGACCGTTGAGATAACTTTAATCACTAACCAGGAGAACGTGCAACAGGAAGGCGATATTCCTCTTGTAAACGAAATCACCGATCAAACGATGAACGATGGGATATTTAGAAGCTTTTTTGCAGTTCATGCAAAACTAGACGAGGGAGACTCGTGTTCATAACACAGGTGGAAATAATAACAACTCGTAGCTTGCCACTGCCAAGCAATTCAAAGAGTTGGGACCACCAGAGTTTTTGGAAAAGCCAGATCCAATCAAGGAAGAAACGTGGGATAAGCAAATTACCAAGATATTTGATGTCTTGGGATGCACGGAGGAGCAAAAGGTTCCATTCGCCACGTTTATGTTCCGTGGAGAGGCAGATTACTGGTGGAAATCTGTGAAGTGTACCCAGCCTGCCGCACTCAAGATGTCTTGGGAAGAGTTCCAGGAACTGTTCAATGACAAGTACTCTCTAGAAAGTATTCGTCATATGAAGGAGGTAGAGTTTATCAAACTGGAACAGAATAAC
Source organism: Panax stipuleanatus (assembly GCA_020205555.1). Classification (NCBI taxonomy): domain Eukaryota; kingdom Viridiplantae; phylum Streptophyta; class Magnoliopsida; order Apiales; family Araliaceae; genus Panax; species Panax stipuleanatus. The sequence continues at coordinate 91,421,249 of CM035123.1, forward strand.
ATGACTGTGTCCCAGTACGAGGCTAAGTTCGCGGAGTTATCCCGGTTTGTATCTCATTTGGTTGATAATGAGGAACATATGAAGCGGATGTTTCTGAGAGGTTTGAAATATGAAATTCGTCAGTACCTCATTTCTCACAAACTTTCTTTATATTCAGATGTGGTGAACAGGAACCAACTATTAGAACAAGAAAATAATTATGTTCAACCAAGGGACAAGAACCAAGGTCGTACCGATGGCAGCAGTCATCGGAACAATGACAACCAGCGGGAAGAAAAGTATCATGACAGAAGCGGTAACCACTCCGGTGGTAATCGTGGCCATGATAATAGAAGAAGTGAGTCGGGGGGAGATTTCAAGAAGAGAATGTACAACAATGAGAACGTGAAAACATCGACAGCAGCACCAACATCAACAGTTTCTAGGGGAGGAAAGCGACCATCGGTCGTATGCTATAAATACGGGCAAGAGGAACACGTCAGTCCAAACTGCCCACAATAATTCAAGGTAAGTTATAACTGTGGAAAGGAAGGACACATAGCTAGAGAGTGTCCGATAGTGAAACCAAGTCCAGCGGGGATGGTGACTCCAAAGGTTGTCCCGGACAAGTCAAAGTCGGTGGTTCCTGGAAGAGCGTTTGTCGTGATTGCCCAAAACGCGAGGAACCCGAACGAGATGTTCACGGGTAAGCTAATCATAAACTCTTGTGAAATCTATGCCTTATTAGATACCGGTGCTACCCATTCTTTTATTTCACCTGCTTGTGCTCAACGTTTGAACTTGACTCTTGAGAAATTAGACTTTGACTTATCTGTTGAAACTCCGTTAAGAGAAACCTTCGTTACATTCACAGTTTACAAATCTTGTTTGATTTAAATTGGCACCCTCACCCTACCTATTGATTTTATATCTTTGAAAATACTTGCATTTGATGTGATGTTTTGAATCTACTGGTTAACCACTCATCATGCCAAAATTGATTATTTTGTAAGGTTGTTAGCTTTCATTCAAACAAACAGACCACTAAAATCAATCAATGTTATTTCAAGTCATAAAGCTATTCGTTTATTACAAAACGGATGTCAAGCTTTCTTAGCCCATGTCACTGATTTAAATCAGACTACATCAGATTTGAATGATAATTTTGTTGTTAATGAGTTTTCTGATGTATTTCCCGAAGAATTTTCTGGTCTACCCCAGAACGTGAAGCGGAATTCTTTATTGACCCTGAGCCCGGTACAAAATCTATTTCTAAAACCCCATATCGAATGACTCCTATCGAACTTTCGGAGTTAAAGGTCCAACTACAGCAGTTGTTAGACATCGGTTTTATACGTCCTAGTACATCTCCTTGGGGTGCTTCTGTTTTATTCATAAAGAAGAAAGACGGTAGTATCCGACTATGCATTGACTATCGGGAGTTGAACCATGTCACCATCAAAAATAGGTATCCGCTACCTCGTATTAATGACCTGTTCGACCAGTTGCAAGGTGCACAATTCTTTTCAAAGATCGATATTCGTTCTGGATATCATCAGTTAAAGATTAAAACTGAGGACATTCCGAAGACTGCCTTTAGAACTCGATATGCACATTACGAATTTCTAATTATATCTTTTGGATTGACTAACGTCCATGTTGCGTTCATGGACATGATGAATCGAATATTTAAGAAATATTTGGATCATTTCGTGGTTGTCATTATTGATGACATCCTAATATACTCCAAAAGCCTCAAATATTTTTTTTCACCTGTAACGAACTCAATATGCGACAACGACGTTGACTTGAGCTATTTAAAGATTACGACCATACCATACTGTTCCATTTTGGACAAACGAACGTGGTAGCTGACGCGTTGAGTAGAAGATCACATGCGGGAACGAGTGCGATGCTGTCATCACAAAGACCCATTTCACATGACTTACAAAGGATGGAGATAGAGTTAAAGACTCCAGGGACCCACGTGATGATGTCAAGTATACGTGTAGAACCAACTTTGATTGATAAAGTTAAAGCTCCTCAAGCTACAGACTCGGAGCTGACGAAGATGAAGAAGAATGTGCAAGAAGGTGCTATTCTAGAAGCAAGAATATATGATAAAGGAATACTTCGAGTTAACGCCAGACTTTGTTTTCCTAACGATTCTGATTTGAAGTATAAAATCATGATGGAGGCACATAACACACCGTTTGTAATCCATCTTGAAAGTACCAAAATATATCGTGATCTTCGACATATATGTTTTGGTGGAGCAATATGAAGAGAGAGATCGCGGAGTTTATCTCGAGGTGTTTAACGTGTAAACGTGTCAAGGCGGATCATCAAGTGCCAAAGGGTTAGCTTGCAAAAAGCTATGGGCACCGATTTACGATTTATTGGTCCATTTGAAATTCTTGACCGAGTAGGAACTGTGGCCTATAGACTCGCTTTACCGCCAAGCATGTCTCGTGTTCATAACGTTTGTTACATATCTGTGCTACGTAAATATGTGAAAGACCCAAACCACATTATTGAGTTAGAGCCAAACGAGATAGCCGAAGATTTAACGTACGAGGAGATATCTATCAAGATCTTGGATAAGAAGGAACATGTTTTATGCTCAAAGATTATATATCAAGTTAAAGTTTTGTGGAGGAACAATGATATTGAGAAAATGACTTGAGAGTTAGAATCGGAATTGAAAGCGATGTATCCTCACCTTTTCGACATACCTGGTACGTACGTCAATTTCGAGGACGAAATTTCATAAGGTGGGGAGGTTGTAAGACCCCAACTTTTATGAATAAAGATTTAATTTCCTCTATATATTATTTTGAAATAGTAAGGGATGATTTGATAAATGTGATAAGTTATGGGTGGAATGTGCAAATTTTACATAGTAAGCAAGTGGTTATAAAATATTCGTTTGGTCAAGGAATATTCTTTTTGTCGGAGAATATTCGTACGACTGCGCAGTCATTGGTGACCCCACAACATAATGAATGTCGGATATAAAAAGCGACAGAAGTAGTTTTTATAAAAATAACGATAAAATTATTACTGTTAAACTGTTAAAATACCCAGTGATAAAAATACAATAATATGCGTTGTTGCACAGTAGCACATGGTATTGCACAGTATTTTGAATTATTATTTTTTACGTAAGAAGGCACTTACTCAATTATTGTTACAGTAATTACTGTTCAATATTTTATATTATTGCTTCAATAATTGCATAATATTTTATTGATTCAATAATTGCTACGTTAATATTTTATATCAATAATTGCTATGTTGATATTTTATATTATTGATTCAATAATTGTTACTGCATAGTATTTCACATTATCAAATTAATAATTTATTTTATTTGAATAATATTATTAGACAATATTATTGGCAATGTCTAGTAAGTTCTGTCTAGGAAAGGGGTTAGTAAATCTAATTGTGCGCTAGTAAGGAGAAATCCTTATCGAAAAGCCCCCTTTTTCCTGAGAACGACTTGGTTGTCATTATTGTGGTTCTGTAATATTATTTGTGAATAATAATTATTAATAAAAATGATAAATAAATATTTATTCAAAGTGGATTGAAACGGAGGAATTTTTAGTAAAAGTGACAATTATTGAGAATGGATATTTTATCTGTTCTGATAAAATAATTCATTCAAATATACTATTATAATATTACATTATAAGTGTATAATGTGATAATATAATAATCTAATAGTGATGATATTTTTTACAATAAATTCACGATATATGAATAAAATGAGATGGAAGAGAAAAAATAAAATTTGGAATTCTTTTATTAATTATAAATGTTTTAATATATATATATATATATATATATATATATATATATATATATATATTTATATAAACATGTGGTGGAATTCATTATTTCAAAAGTGGAGGCTTTGAAATTTTGAGTGTGCTGGAGATTTTCAAAAGTGGTGAGTATGGAAAAATCATCTGTATGTAAATTTGGGTCATTTTTCGTTCGAAATTTGGAAAAACTTTCTTCTACAAAGTTGTAGAGAATTAAATTTTATATGAAATGGACATAAGGTTCATATTTTTCTGATAAATGGCTTTTTATTATGAATTATTGAAGTTTCAGAAATAAATATTTTAATATATATATATATATATGTATATTTATATATTATATAAAACATGTGGGTGACTTAGTTTTTTTCATTGTTGGTGTGCTGAAATAATTATCAAAAGATATGACTAAGGAAAAATCATCCGTGGGTATAAAAAGTCAGCATTGGTGTTCTAGCATTTTTCTATAAATAGGGTGCTTAAGTTAGAATTGAAAATCACACCAGAATCAGAAAATTTTCTCTCTATAATATCACTCGTATTTCTTGTGAGTATAAGGAAAGTTGAGTGTGGATTACGGTACAAGATTTTTTTCAGCATTATATTCGATATTCTAGTCAAAACTACTCTCCTTTTAAGGTAAATGATGTTATTTCCTTTCAATATTCATATAGAATATTATTTTCTTTCATATTCCATATTATGAAAGTTATAATATTTCATTTATATTCCTATATTTAAACTTACTACGGTAAGTATTGCTTCTATAATTTCTGAAATGATAAGAAATTCTTTGAGTTTTGCGTTTCATCTAATATCATTTCACTGAAATATTGGTCTGAGCTTTTTATGACATTTTTATCTTTTCATGACGAGTTACTATTCACGGCAAAAAAATATTATTTTTATCCAAATTATCTTTGATTGTATCCATGTTTTGATCTTCATTTTGAACTCTGGATAAATTCTCTAATATTTGTCCTTGATCTCACTAGATTCGTTCTTTAACATATTTTTCATCATTCTCAGTCTTAAATGATGATACAAATGAATATCTTTGGCCTATAGTGCAAAGATGAATAATTACCTGATGAATATCTTTGGTCCGTAGTGCAAAGATGGACAGGTGTTGAGATGAACATGACCAACTAGTGATACAGATGAATATCTTTGGTCCGTAGTGCAAAGATGAATATTTGGCTCGAGATGTATATTGATTGATGTTACAGGGAATAAAATATTGATGATGGACTTTTAAATTATAGAAGATAGTAGACTTCATTCTCTACTTAATTATTCTAATGAATTATTATTTTTGCTGCAGTTGTTGATCTAAAACTTGTTGTCCATAATATTTTATCTGATTTATTGAAGACTAACGATAATTTATTCTCTATTATCTTAGTCATAATATTCTTTACTGGGCTAGTTGAGCTCACCCTTTTCTTCTATTGTTCTCTTCAAGAAATGAGAATGTTGCGGGAACTAGTCGGGGAATAGTGTGATGGTATGAATAGAGCAATAGTAGTGCTCATTATTTTTGTAAAATAGTGTGATAATAATTGTAATTCTTGAGGACTGAATTTGAGTGTTTATATTTCGTATTATATACGATTTGTATTGAAACTCACAGTTTGTGTGGTCGTATTTTGCACGACTGTATGTTATAAAAGATTGTATTTGGATTCTGTACAATGTATTTGGCGACTCAGAATGGGTTGAGTATTGAACCTATTTTGGGGGCGTCACAGTTGGTATCAGAGCTTAGGGATATGATCTCTGGAGGAGATCTGGGAATAGAACTAGGAGGGGAGAGACGAGTAAATCCTTCGCTAGTGTGTCCTACCTAAGCTATTTGGTATTTAATTGGTCAGTCGGAACATAGGGTTAGTATGTGATATGTTAATTCGTTTGATTAACCCTTGTTTTGTGGCAGTATTTGAGAATGATAGCTGAAAATCTAAATAAAGTAGTGAATGAGACCGTTGAGACAACTTTAATCACTAACCAGGAGAACGTGCAACAGGAAGGCGATATTCCTCTTGTAAACGACATCACCGATCAAACGATGAACGATGGGATGTTTAGAAGCTTTTTGCAGTTCATGCAAAACTAGACGAGGGAGACTCTTGTTCATAATACAGGTAGAAATAATAACAACTCGTGGCTTGTCATTGCCAAGCAATTCAAAGAGTTGGGACCACCAGAGTTTTTGGAAAAGCCAGATCCAATCAAGGCGAAAACGTGAGTTAAGCAAATTACCAAGATATTTGATGTCTTGGGATGCACGGAGGAGCAAAAGGTTTCATTCGCCACGTTTATGTTCCATGGAGAGGCAGATTACTGGTGGGAATCTGTGAAGCGTACCCAGCCTGCCGCACTCAAGATGTCTTGGGAAGAGTTCTATAAAATGTTCAATGACAAGTAATTTCCAGAAAGTAGTTGTCATATGAAGGAGGTAGAGCTTATCAAACTGGAACAGAATAACATGACTGTGTCCCAGTACGAGGCTAAGTTCGCGGAGTTATCCCTGTTCGCATCTCATTTGGTAGATAATGAGGAACATATGACGCGGATGTTTCTGAGAGGTTTGAAACCCGAAATTCGTCAGTACCTCATTTCTCACAAACTTTCTTTATATTCAAATGTGGTGAACAGGGCCCAACTATTAGAACGAGATAATAATTATGTTCAACCAAGGGACAACGACCAGGTCGTACCGGTGGCAGCAGTCATCGGAACAATGACAACCAGCGGGAATAAAAGTATCATGATAGAAGCGGTAACCACTCTGGTGGTAATCGTGGCCATGATAATAGAAAAAGTGAGTCGGGGGGAGATTTCAAGAAGAGAAGGTACAACAATGAGAACATGAAAACATCGACAGCAGTACCAACATCAACGATTTCTAGGGGAGGAGAGCGACCACCGGTCGTATGCTATAAATACGGGCAAGAGGAACACATCAGTCCAAACTACCCACAATAATTCAAGGTATGTTATAACTGTGGAAAGGAAGGACACATAGCTAGAGAGTGTCCGGTAGCGAAACCAAGTCCAGCAGGGATGGTGACTCCAAAGGCTGTCCCGGACAAGTCAAAGTCAGTGGTTCCTGGAACAGCATTTGTCATGACTGCCCAAAACGCGAGGAACTCGAACGAGATGATCACAGGTAAGCTAATCATAAAATCTTGCGAAATCTATGCCTTATTAGATACCGGTGCTACCCATTCTTTTATTTCACCTGCTTGTGCTCAACGTTTGAACTTGACTATTGAGAAATTAGACTTTGACTTATCTGTTGAAACTCCGTTAAGAGAAACCTTCATTACATTCACAGTTTACAAATCTTGTTTGATTCAAATTGGCACCCTCACCCTACTTGTTGATTTTATATCTTTGAAAATACTTGCATTTGATGTGATTTTTTGAATCGACTGGTTAACCACTCATCATACCAAAATTGATTGTTTTGTAAGGTTGTTAGCTTTCATTCAAACAACTAGACCACTAAAATCAATTAATACTATTTCAAGTTATAAAGCTATTCGTTTATTAAAAAACGGATGTCAAGTTTTCTTAGCTCATATCGCTGATTTAAATCAGAATACATCAGATTTGAATGATATTTTTGTTGTTAATGAGTTTTCTGATGTATTTCTCGAAGAACTTTCTGGTCTACCCCAGAACGTGAAATTAAATTCTTTATTGACTTTGAGCCCGGTACAAAATTTATTTCTAAAATCCCATATTGAATGGCTCCTATCGAACTTTAGGAGTTAAAGGTCCAACTACAGCAGTTGTTAGACATCAGTTTTATACGTCCTAGTACATCTCCTTGGGGTGCTTCTGTTTTATTCATAAAGAATAAAGACGGTAGTATGCGACTATGTATTGACTATCGGGAGTTGAACCATGTCACCATCAAAAATAGGTATCCGCTACCTCGTATTAATGACTTGTTCGACCAGTTGTAAGGTGCACAATTCTTTTCAAAGATCAATCTTCGTTTTGGATATCATCAGTTAAGGATTAAAACTGAGGACATTCCGAAGACTGCCTTTAGAACTCGATACGCACATTACAAATTTCTAGTTATATCTTTTTGATTGACTAATGTCCATGTTGCGTTCATGGACATGATGAACCGAATATTTAAGAAATATTTGGATCATTTCGTGGTTGTCATTATTAATGACATCCTAATATACTCCAAAAGTCTCAAATATTTTTTTCACCTAGAACGAACTCAATATGCGATAACGACGTTGGCTTGAGCTGTTTAAAGATTACGACCATACCATTCAGTTCCATTTTGGAAAAGCAAACGTGGTAGCTGACGCGTTGAGTAGAAGATCACATGCGGGAACGAGTGCGATGCTGTCATCATAAAGACCCATTTTATATGACTTACAAAGGATGGAGATAGAGTTAAAGACTCTGGGGACCCACGTGATGATGTCAAGTATACGCGTAGAACCAGCTTTGATTGATAAAGTTAAAGCTCCTCAAGCTACAGACCCGGAGCTGATGAAGATGAAGAAGAATGTGCAAGAAGGTGCTATTCCAGAAGCAAGAATCAATGAAAAAGGAATACTTCGAGTTAACTCCAGACTTTGTGTTCCTAATGATTTCGATTTGAAGTATAAAACATGATGGAGGCACATAACACACCGTTTGCAATCCATCCTGAAAGTACCAAAATGTATCGTGATCTTCAACATATATATTTTGGTGGAGCAATATGAAGAGAGAGATCGCAGAGTTTATCTCGAGGTGTTTAACGTGTAAACGTGTCAAGGCGGAGCATCAAGTGCCAAAGGGTCAGCTTGCAGAAAGCTATGCGCACCGATTTACGATTTATTGGTCCATTTAAAATTCTTGACCTAGTAGGAACTGTGGCCTATAGACTCGCTTTATCGCCAAGCATGTCTCATGTTCATAACGTTTTTCACATATCTGTGCTACGTAAATATGTAAAAAATCCAAACCACATTATTGAGTTAGAACCAAACGAGATAGCCGAAGATTTAACGTATGAGGAAATATCTGTCAAGATCTTGGATAAGAAGGAATATGTTTTACGCTCAAAGATTATATCTCAAGTTAAAGTTTTGTGGAGGAACCATGATATTGAGGAAATGACCTGAGAGTTAGAATCGAAATTAAAAGCGATGAATCCTCACCTTTTCGACATACCAGGTACGTACGTCAATTTCGATGACGAAATTTCATAAGGAGGGGAGGTTGTAAGATCCCAACTTTTATGAATAAAGATTTAATTTCCTCTATATATTATTTTGAAATAGTAAGGGATGATTTGATAAATGTGACAAGTTATCGGTGGAATGTGCAAATTTTATATAGTAAGCAAGTGGTTATAAAATATTCGTTTGGTCGAGAAATATTCTTTTTGTCAGAGAATATTCGTACGACGACACAGTCATTGGTGGACCCCACAACGGAATGAATGTCGGATATAGAAAGCAACAGAAGTAATTTTTATAAAAATAACGGTAAAACTGTTACCATTAAACTGTTAAAATATACGGTGATAAAACTACAGTAATACGCGTTATTGCACAGTAGCACACGGTATTGCACAGTATTTTGAATTATTGATTCTTACATAAGAAGGCACTTACTCAATTATTGTTACAGTAATTACTGTTTAATATTTTATATTATTGCTTCAATAATTGCATAATATTTTATTGGTTCAATAATTGCTACGTTGATATTTTATATCAATAATTGCTATGTTGATATTTTATATTATTAATTCAATAATTGTCACTGCACAGTATTTCACATTATCAAATTAATAATTTATTTTATTTGAATAATATTATTAGACAACATTATTGACAATGTCTAGTAAGTTCTGTCTAGGAAAGTTGTTAGTAAATCTAATTGCGCGCCAGTAAGAAGAAATCCTTATCGAAAAGCCCCCTCTTTCCTGAGAACGACCTGGTTGTCATTATTGTGGTTCTGTAATATTATTTGTAAATAATAATTATTGATAAAAATGATAAGTAAATATTTATTCAAAGTGAATTTAAACGAAAGAATTTTTAGTAAAAGTGACAATTTTTGAGAATGGATATTTTATCTGTTCTGATAAAATAATTCATTCAAATATACTATTATAATATTACATTATAAGTGTATAATGTGATAATATAATAATATAATAGTGATGATATTTTTTACAACAAATTCAAGATATATGAATAAAATTAGATGGAAGAGAAAAAATGAAATTTGAAATTCTTTTATTAATTATAAATGTTTTAATATATATATATATAAACATGTTGTGGAATTCATTATTTCAAAAGTGGAGGCTTTGAAATTTTAAGTGTCCTAGAGATTTTCAAGAATGGTGAGTATGGAAAAATCATCCGTATATAAATTTGGGTCATTTTTAGTTCGGAATTTGGAAAAAATTTCTTCTACAAAGTTGTAAAGAATTAAATTTTATATAGAATGGACATAAGGTTCATATTTTTTTGATAAAAGGACTTTTTATTATGAATTTTTAAAATTTTGAAAATAAATATTTTAATATTTTAATATATATATATATATATATATATATATTATATAAAACATGTGGGTGGCTTAGTTTTGTCCATTGTTGGTGTGCTGGAAGAATTGACAAAAGTAATAGCTAAGAAAAAATCATCCGTGGGTATAAAAAGTCAGCATTGGTGTTCTGACATTTTCCTATAAATAGGGTGCTTAAGTTAGATTTGAAAATCACACCAGAATCAGAAAATTTTCTCTCTATAATATCGAGCGTATTTCTTGTGAGTATAAGGATAGTTGAGTGTGGATTACGGTGCAAGATTTTTCTCAGCATTATATCCGATATTCTAGTTAAAACTACTCTCCTTTTAAGGTAAAAGATGTTATTTTTCTCGTAAATGATGTTATTTCCTTTCAATATTCATATATAATATTATTTTCTTTCATATTTCATATTATGAAAGTTATAATATTTCATTTCATATTTCTATATTTAAATTATTACGGTAAGTATTGCTTCTATAATTCCTGAAATGATCAGAAATTCTATAAGTTTTGCTTTTCATCTAATATCATTTTACTGAAATATTGGTCTGATTTTTTATGAATTTTTAATCTTTTAATGACGAATTACTATTCACGATAAAAAAAATATTATTTTTTTATTCAAATTATCTTTGATTGTATCCATGTTTTGATCTTCATTTTGAACTCTGGATAAATTCTCTAATATTTGTCCTTGATCTCACTATATTCGTTCTTTAACATATTTTTCATCATTCTCAATCTTAAATGATGATACAAGTGAATATCTTTGGCCTGTAGTGCAAAGATGAATGATTACTTGATGCATATCTTTGGCCTGTAGTGCAAAAATGAATGATTACCTGATGAATATCTTTGGCCCGTAGTGCAAAGATGGACAGGTGTTGAAATGAACATGACCAACTTGTGATACAGATGAATATCTTTGGCCCGTAGTGCAAAGATGAATATTTGATTCGAGATGTATATTGATTGATGTTACAGGGATAAAATATTGATGATGGGCTTTTAAATCATAGAAGATGATAAGTGGTTTTAGAACCACTTATTCAGATACTTTCCAACTCATTCGGTTGCTTAAACTTAAGTAATCTTGTGAGTTTAATGTGTTTTTCCCTTATTTTATGTTTTTCAGGTTAAGGAACTCTCTTAGCAGTACTTGCGCGTTAAAAGAGCAAAAGATCGCCTAAATGGGGCAAGGAGCTGAAATGAGCTTAAAGCAATGGAATGGCATGAGGCTAGGGGTAGCAAGCAAGGCTAATAAGAGGCAAATGCAAGAGGGGCAGGAGAAAGCAACTGAAGAATACACGAGGTAAACCTGCACCAGCAAGCAGCTGCAGATTCCAGCTTTTTGGTGCCGCGCGGCCGCGCCTGGAATAGGCTTGGGGTGCGCGCGGCCGTGCCTGTCCCCAGCAGAAAATTGTTTGACTTTTTTTTTGACTGATCGGGAGAAGCTTTAAAGGGGGCTCGTGAGCAGCATTGAATGCAGTCTTAATTAAGGCCTTAAGCCCTAGTTTTCCCTTCTTCTTCTTTTTTCAATTCCTCGTTTAGATTAGGAGTAGATTAGGTTTAATTAGTTAGTGTAGTTTCTAGGGTTAGATTAGTTTGTGAAGATTGAAGCAAGGATTGACATCAAAGATCCAACACTTGGAGAAGATACAAGATTTGCATTTCTCTATCTCTTACTCTCCTTGTATTCAATTTGTATTCGGATGATGTTTATCAACCTTGTGGATAATATATTTAGGCTGTCTATGCCTTAAATCTATTTTGAGGTTCCAATGGAACCTTTTGAGTAGTCGATGTTGATTTCCCTTCCATGTTGGTCTTATTTGATTGTTATATGCTTATCTATTGCGATGTATGCTTTATTTGCTTAATTGAGTTGCAACCAATTACTGCGATAACCTATGTGGGATCTAAAGATGAAATATAGGTTTAGATCCAATCGCGGTAGCGGGCGATTGTAGGTTCACATGGCGTTGGACTTATGATTTGTGCTTAGGATAGACATATACCGAAGCACCGCTCGTAGTCAATAGAGAACTTGACCTTCAACCCTATTTATTTGTAAATCACATAGACATATAGTGGTTTAGGTAATGTGGGTGTTCACGTGCGTCTATCACCTGTGGATTGCACGTGATACGGTTTAGGTGCATCGAAAGATGGCCTACTCCCACTTTCGTGTTCTCGGCTAATAACTATAATGATTGATGTGACCTGACTTGGGAGTGTATCGACTTAGACGAATCATTAGGGGAAATTGGGATCTCTTATCTTCATTATCTAATTAGACTCTAGGATTAATTAGTTTAAATTCAATTCCTTGCCTAGTTTAAAGTAGTTTTAATTCCAACTCTTTACCACCCGTTTAAATAAGACCGAGATGATTACGGACTAGTGGTTTGGTGTCTTTTATCCATTAATCCTCGTGGGAACGATATCTTACTTTCACTTTATTACTCGTTGGACGCGTATACTTGCGCGTAAATTGTGTTATCTAATCGGATCAACAAGTTTTTGGCGCCGTTGTCGGGGAATTAATTGGATAACTGTTTGCCAACATTAGTTTAAATCAAATTAGTCTTAATTTAAACATTTTTATTTTTTTATTTAATTCTCTTCCTATATTCTCTTTTCAGGTACAATGGACTTAAATTTCTATCCATGGAACTGTACAAGACAAGAGCAACCAAGGGAAGCAAGCACTGATGGACTCGACCCAATTGCCACACTCTCAGCACAGTTAGAGGAGCTCTCAAGAAAGCTGGATACTGTTTCAGTCCAACATAGTCGAGAGCCAGTGACTTCATATGACTATGGTGCTGGAGCTTATATGAGCCATTAGGAGCCTATCAGTTATGGACAGGAGCAGTATGGGGGTGGTTATTCCTACACCGAACCTTATCCCACTTATCAGCCAGATTGGGGGTATCACCCAAGCCCTTCAGCAGACTACTATAAAGACCAACACTGGGATCCAAATCCCACATATGCCCTAGAATGCACCTTCCAGACTCAAGTTTTCGAGCCTCAACACAATTTTGAGGGGGACACAGAAAATGCAAGCTTGGAGGATGGAGGTGACATATCACTGAAGGACATCTTGATTGAGCAACAGAAGTCAGTCAAGAATATCCAGAACTGGGCAGAGCAAATTAGTAGGGCCTTGATGATAGAGGATGAGCAAGGGCAGACCCATACTGTGAGCTAATAAGAACAATACGAGCCAAGTCTAAATTGTGCACCCGAACCCCCATATCAATCCCCATGTTTACAAGGAGAACAGTCTACAATGGACTTCAGGTATAGGAGCTTAGAAAGCCAAGAGGAGATGCTTAGGAGCCAAGAAGAATCGAGCCAAAATTTTCAGAATCAGATGGCCCTAATCCACAATGCTCCCACCAATGAGCCTCAGTACATGGATCCCGAGACTGAAACTGAAAAGGAAGGATTGGAAATTATGTGGGGGAACTCATTAGCATCAACAAAGGAGATCTTAGTCGAATAAGAGAAGTCAATTGAGGATCTTCAAACTTGGGTAGAGCAAATTAGCACAGCTTTAAGGAATGAGGAGGTGATTGAGCAAGTCAATGAAGCTCAAATGCCTCCAATGACTGAAGCCGTAAGTTATGAACCCCAAGATACACGGTGCTATGAGATGGATGCAGAGACTGATGAAGAGCCCGAAGTGCAGTTACAACTGGATGAGCCTAAGGCAATGGAACAAGAGGAGATAATTAGGGATGTGGAACAGTATGAACCAACAGTGATAATACCCCAAGAGCCTTCTCCGCCGAAGTTTGAGAATCCAGTCAAGTTTGTACACCCTTGCCCCCTTGGAAGCCACATTTCAGAGCCGGATCTCGATGATATGAGAGAGTCCGCAAGCTTCAAACCATGGTGGTCAGAAGAGAAGAGAATAGAAGAAGAGTCCGTTGTGTGGTCTATACCTCCATGCCATGATCATTTCACCTACACAACGGAACCCTTGTCTAGCTCCCCTACCATTAGGACGGGGAATTCTTACACACATCCAATGCTAGGTAGTTTAATTCTGAGTCCTCCTTTATTGGGAAGCCTCCAAAAACATATAGCAATTCTAATGGATGGAGGGGTTCTCAAATATCGTCGGGGAGTCGGATAGCAGTGGTCAGACACAGTCCAGCTAGAGGACTATAAATCAAACGCTAGATGGGAGGCACCCCATCAATTCTCTCTCACTCTCTGTTTAATTCTCCATTACCTACTTCCCATCATCTCTCTCTCTATCTCTTTGTTGAATTCTCCATTTACATGTTTTCTATCACATTTTCCTCCCCCTTGTTTAATTCTTATTAGTTTAATATTTAGTATAAAATTTTTTTGAATGCTCGTAGATTTAGGAGCTCATGCTTACATTTTTGGTTTTAGGCATGAATGCGTATAATTTGTTTTGGGATTAAAAAGCTTATAGCATATTTTTGATGCACTTGCATTGTTTATACGCACTTAGAGAATTTTTGGGAAGTAAATGCATATATCTTTCCATGTTGGATTCTCTTGATGTAAATAGTTTACATATACTTTTGATAGCGTAGAGGGCTTAATAAAGTTTGATTGATCTTCTCAGGTTCAATTCCATGTTGCATGAAGCCGAGTCAAATGCCAAAGCATCTCCCTGAATCAAAAGCTGGACAATTTGAAAACTGCAAGGCGCGCGGCCACGCCCGATTTTGCCTTAGGGTGCGCGCGGCCGCGAGACGGACAGAAAGGGGCCAGATTTAAACAAAAAACTCGGCAGCCACTTAAGCCATTTCATGCCAATTCATATTGGACGAGTTTAAGCCTTTTCTCTGCATCCCTCATTGTCTCCAATCATCTCAGGCTTCAAACAATTCTCCCCATCTCCAAGCCCTAATTTTCATCACTATCCACATCTCCACATCAAATCCTTCACAATTTCCCTCTATCCAGCCCTAATTTCGAAACCCCTACAACCTCAGTCAACCCATCAATCATCCCTCATCCTCTCAACTTGATCAACTGAGATTGTGATTTGGGGTCCGAGCATAGCAAGATTTCTGTATTAGTTGGGTTCCTTGACACAGTGTTGGATTGTATTCGGTCAGTCTAAATGGCTTCCAAGAGGAGTAGGAGAGAGTCCACGTCCAGGGGCAGTGATTCTGAGCAAGAGGGTGGTGGCATCGACTATGATAACCGTAAGTTCATCAATCTAAAGGCCCAGAGATTCTATCACAGTGTATTAGTGGGCAGGACTTTTGTGCCCGAGTGGGGGTTAGCACCTGATGAGAACCTGGACGGGCGTATGGCTTCTATGATCCGAGGGAGGGGATGGAATGCATTCTGTGATGAGCCTTTGGCTGCCCCAATCTCGGTGGTGCAAGAATTTTATGCCAACGCGAAACACACGACGTCCAATAAAGTATTTGTGCGGGGCTGTGAGGTGTCCTATGCAAAGGAGCACATCAATGAGTTGTTTGACTTACCGAACATTGCATTGGACGCACACGATTCTTTGTATGCTAGGGGGTGGGAGTCGGAGATGGATACTATCAGTGATTGCCTATGCAAACCGGGCATCGTTTGGAAGTTGAAACATGGGACTAATCAGAAGCTGCATTTCCCCCAGTCCGCTTTGAGTAGGTACGAGAAGGCGTGGTACAGCTTTATCTGTGCGAATCTGATGCCTACACAGCATCAGAACGAGGTCACTAAGGACCGAGCTGTGTTGCTTTACGGGATCGTCAAAGGCAAGCGAATTGACTTGGGATACGTGATTAGTAGTTCTATCCGCAGATTTCTGAGAGGCAAAAACTCAGCAAGTATCCCCCACGCAGCAGTGATCACTAGGCTATGCATAGCCAATGGAGTGACATGGTCAGATGCTGAGCCGATGCAGATGCCGATGAATACTCTTAACCACCCGGCCATTGAATCCTTCAAAGTGTGGAAAGGGGGGAGATCTCATTCCTTGGGAGCAGGATTTATTCTACTTGATCAGACAGAGGCTGAGGAGACTACAGAGAGAATGCCACCACCAGAACAGTCTACGTCCTCTCACTCAGTGCATGAGCGTATAGACAGGATGGAGAGGAGACTATAGCGCAGGATGGACGCAATGAGCACCAACTTCCAGGCTTTCACCACATAATTCAGCGGGGCACTGTCATACGCATTCAGCCAGATGGGAGTTGAGGTGCAGTTTCCTACATATGGGTCCGCCACTGTTTATCCACCTCCAGACACACCACCGCCTGAGGAGGACGCTGAGGAAGATGGCGACGACACTGAATAGGGGAGTCCTTTCTTTTCACCTTTACCTTCAATGAGGGCATTGAATTATTCAAGTTTGGGGGTATTGGCTTTATTTTGCATATAGGGTAGTTGCATTCATATTGCAT
The DNA here is from genome assembly GCA_020205555.1 of Panax stipuleanatus. NCBI lineage: Eukaryota > Viridiplantae > Streptophyta > Magnoliopsida > Apiales > Araliaceae > Panax > Panax stipuleanatus. The sequence continues at coordinate 91,438,044 of CM035123.1, forward strand.
ATTGTGTTTGTTTATTTAGTGCATGTAGGTTGTAAATAGTTAAAATTTGTGAAAATTTTAAGAATTTTGTTTTTGTTTGAGTCATTTATGTTATAGCATTTTGCATGAATCCAATTTCAGTGATTAGTTATGTATTTGGCCTATGAGGAAATTGAAATCACTTGATTTTTGAACTGATTTGAGACTTATGCGTGATTTGAAGGTCATATATGTAAATTCTTATCTGTCAGATACTGTGTAATCAGTTAGCACAATAGAGTAACCATGATGACATGCTAAGTCTAAATTTACACATACTTGTCTTCTGGTGGAAAAACTATATTTTAATAAAAGAGTTTCCGTTCTTATATAATAATAACTAGACTGTTAAAAGCTTAAGTTTGGGGGAAACAGGGGGCATACATGATATATGAGGGGAGATGGAGCGTAAGACGCACTCCCTTGCAAGAAAAGAAAAAGAAAAAGAAAACAAAAGAAAATGCATTGAAAAAGAAAAAAAATAGAATAAACACTTCGGCTACGTCGAGTTCTGTGGCCTTTGATATTCGAGCAAGTAAGCCCTAGGGGTGTCTTTACACCCAGCGCCCTAAGGCCGTCTGGTCTGGGAGTCGTTGGTCGAAAGCTCACTACATGGATATCATTGAAAAGCCTAAGAGAACTAGGCATTACACAGTCAAATGTGTACACGGGGAAGTGCGAATACGCCCTCGTGAGTAATAAGAGCTTAATGAAAACCCCCTGTTGACTCTTAGCTTAAGTAATACATAGCCTTGGTTAGAACTTAGATGATTGGCTACTTTTCTTAAGTTAAAGCTTGTTTTTCCCCTAAGAAGCAGAGTATGTGATTTATTTATCTGAATGCATGTTTAATGGTTGCTAGGCACACAGCGCAAAATACATCAGTGTTGACAGTTTTGGATTTGCAAGAATATGCGTTATAATCTTGTCTTGGGTAGCTTTTCTGTTTGATTATCTTGTGGTTTTCTGAGGCATTGCTTTGATTCAATACTGACTGGAACCTGGATTTGCATTCATGATAGCGTAGGTTGCATACATTGTATATAGTGCATTGCATATGCCGTTTAGCTTTGTTTTGGTTGCTTGAGGGCAAGCAACGTTTAAGTTTGGGGGTATTTGATAAGTGGTTTTAGGACCACTTATTTAGATTCTTTCCAACTCATTCGGTTGCTTAAACTTAAGTAATCTTGTGAGTTTAATGTGTTTTTCCCTTATTTTATATTTTTCAGGTTAATGAACTCTATTAGCAGTACTTGCGCGTTAAAAGAGCAAAAGATCGCCTAAATGGGGCAAGGAGCTGAAATGAGCTTAAAGCAATGGAATGGCATGAGGCTAGGGGTAGCAAGCAAGGCTAATAAGAGGCAAATGCAAGAGGGGCAGGAGAAAGCAACTGAAGAATACACGAGGTAAACCTGCACCAGCAAGCAGCTGCAGATTCCAGCTTTTTGGTGCCGCGCGGCCGCGCCTGGAATAGGCTTGGGGCGCGCGCGGCCGTGCCTGTCCCCAGCAGAAAATTGTTGACTTTTTTGTTTGACTGATCGGGAGAAGCTTTAAAGGGGGCTCGTGAGCAGCATTGAAGGCAGGCTTAATTAAGGCCTTAAGCCCTAGTTTTCCCTTCTCCTTCTTTTTTCAATTCCTTATTTAGATTAGGAGTAGATTAGGTTTAATTAGTTAGTGTAGTTTCTAGGGTTAGATTAGTTTGTGAAGATTGAAGCAAGGATTGACATCAAAGATCCAACACTTGGAGAAGATACAAGATTTGCATTTCTCTATCTCTTACTCTCCTTGTATTCAATTTGTATTCGGATGATGTTTATCAACCTTGTGGATAATATATTTAGGTTGTCTATGCCTTAAATCTATTTTGAGGTTCCAATGGAACCTTTTGAGTAGTCGATGTTGATTTCCCTTCCATGTTGGTCTTATTTGATTGTTATATGCTTATCTATTGCGATGTATGCTTTATTTGCTTAATTGAGTTGCAACCAATTATTGCGATAACCTATGTGGGATCGAAAGACGAAATATAGGTTTAGATCCAATCGCGGTAGCGGGCGATTGTAGGTTCACATGGCATTGGACTTATGATTTGTGCTTAGGATAGACATATACCGAAGCACCGCTCGTAGTCAATAGAGAACTTGACCTTCAACCCTATTTATTTGTAAATCACATAGACATATAGTGGTTTAGGTAATGTGGGTGTTCACGTAAGTCTATCACCTGTGGATTGCACGTGATACGGTTTAGGTGCATCGAAAGATGGCCTACTCCCACTTTCGTGTTCTCGGCTAATAACTATAATGATTGATGTGACCTGACTTGGGAGTGTATCGACTTAGACGAATCATTAGGGAAAATTGGGATCTCTTATCTTCATTATCTAATTAGACTCTAGGATTAATTAGTTTAAATTCAATTCCTTGCCTAGTTTAAAGTAGTTTTAATTCCAACTCTTTACCACCCGTTTAAATAAGACCGAGATGATTACGGACTAGTGGTTTGGTGTCTTTTATCCATTAATTCCTCGTGGGAATGATATCTTACTTTCACTTTATTACTCGTTGGCCGCGTATACTTGCGCGTAAATTGTGTCATCTAATCGGATCAACAGAAGATAATAGACATCATTCTCTACTTAACTCTTCTATTGAATTGTTATTTTCGCTGCAGTTGTTGATCTAAAACTTGTTGTCCATAATAATTTATCGGATTTGTTGAAGATTAACGATAAGTTATTCTTCATTATCTTAGTCATAATATTCTTTACTGGGCTAGTTGAGCTCACCCTTTTCTTCCATTGTTCTCTTCAGGAAATGAGAATGTCGCAGGGACTAGTCGGGGAATGGGATGATGGTCAGAGTTAGAGCAGTAACAGTCTTCACTTTGTAGAATAGTGTGATAATAATTGTAATTAATGAGGGCTAAATTTGAGTGATTATATTTCGTATTATATACGATTTGTATTAAAACTCACAGTGGTGTGGTTGTATTTTGCACGACCATATGTTATAAAAGATTGTATTTGAATTCTGTACCATGTATTTGGCGACTCAGAATGGGTTAAGTATTGAACCTTATTTGGGGGCATTACAGTTGGTATCAAAGCTTAGGGATATGATCTCTGGTGGAGATCTGGGAATAGAACTAGGAGGGGAGAGACGAGTAAAACCTTCACTAGTGTGTCCTACCTAAGCTTATTTGGTATTTAGTTGGTCGGTCGAAACATAGGGTTAATATGTGATATGTTAATTTGTTTAATTAACCCTTGTTTTATTGCAGTATTTAAGAATGACAGCTGAAAATTTAAACAATGGAGTGAATGAGACCGTTGAGACACTTTTAATCACCAACCAGGAGAACGTGCAACAGGAAGGCAATATTCCTCCTGTAAACAACACCACCGATCAGACGATGAATGATGGTATGTTTAGAAGCTTTTTGTAGTTCATGCAAAACTATACGAAGGAGACTCGTGTTCATAATACAGGTGGAAATAATAACAACTCGCGGCTTGTCACTGCCATGCATTTCAAAGAGTTGGGACCACCAGAGTTTTTTGGAAAGCCAGATCCGATTAAGGCGAAAACATGGGTTAAGCAAATTATCAAGATATTTGATGTCTTGGGATGCACGGAGGAGCAAAAGGTTCCATTCGCCACCTTTATCTTCCATGGAGAGGCAGATTACTGGTGGGAATCTGTGAAGCGTACCCAGCCTGCCGCACTCAAGATGTCTTGGGTGGAGTTCTAGAAACTGTTCAATGACAAGTACTTTCCAGAAAGTATTCATCATATGAAGGAGGTAGAGTTTATCAAATTAGAACAGAATAACATAACTGTGTCCCAGTACGAGGCTAAGTTCGCGGAGTTATCTCGGTTCGCATCTCATTTGGTGGATAATGAGGAACGTATGACGCGGATGTTTCTGAGAGGTTTGAAACCCGAAATTCGTCAGTACCTCATTTCTCACAAAATTTGGTTATCTTCAGATGTGGTGAACAGGGCCTAATTATTAGAACGGGATAATGATTATGTTCAACCAAGGGACAACAACCAAGGTCATACCTGTGGCAGCAGTCATCGAAACAATGATAACCAGCAGGGAGGAAAGTATCATGACAGAAGCGGTAACCACTCCTGTGTTAATCGTGGCCATGATAATAGAAGAAGTGAGTCGGGGGGAGATTTTAAGAAGAGAAGGTACAACAATGAGAATGTGAAAACGTCGACAGCAGAACCAGCATCAACTGTTTCTAGGGGAGGAGAACGACCACCGGTCGTATGCTATAAATGCGGGCAAGAGGGACACATCAGTCCTTACTGCACATAGCAATCCAAGGTGTGTTATAACTATGGAAAGGAAGGTCACATAGCTCGAGTGTGTCCTGTAGCGAAACCAAGTCCAGCGGGGATGGTGACTCCAAAGGCTGTCCCGGACAAGTCAAAGTCAGTGGTTCTTGGAAGAGCTTTTGTTGTGACTGCCCAATAAGCGAGGAACCCGAATGAGGTTATCACAGGTAAGCTGATCATAAACTCTTGCAAAGTCTATACCTTATTAGATACCGGTGCTACCCATTCTTTTATTTCACCTACTTGTGCTCAACGTTTGAACTTGACTTCTGAGAAATTGGACTTTGACTTATCTGTTAAAACTCCGTTAAGAGAAACCTTCGTTACATCCATAGTTTACAAATCTTACTTGATTCAAATTGGTACCCTCACCCTACCTGTTGATCTTATATCTTTGAAAATACTTGCATTTGATGTGATTTTAGAAATTGACTGGTTAACCACTTATCATGCCAAAATTGATTGTTTTTGTAAGGATGTTAGTTTTAATATTCCTAACCAACCTGTTGTGCGAATTCAAATAACCAAACCACTAAAATCAATCAATGTCATTTCAAGTCATAAAGCTATTCGTTTATTGAAAAACGGATGTCAAGCTTTATTAGCCCATGCCACTAATTTAAACCAGAAAACGTCATATTCGAATGATATTTCTATTGTTAATGAGTTTTCTGATGTATTTCCCGAAGAACTTCCTGGTCTACCCCAAGAACGTGAAGTTGAATTCTTTATTGACCTTGAACCCGGTACAAAACCCATTTCTAAAACCCCATATCGAATGGCTCCTATTGAACTTCAGGAGTTAAAGGTCCAACTACAAGAGTTGTTAGACATCGGTTTTATACGTCCTAGTACATCTCCTTGGGGTGCTTCTGTTTTATTGGTAAAGAAAAAAGATGGGAGTATGCGACTTTGTATTGACTATCGGGAGTTGAACCATGTCACCATCAAGAATAGGTATTCGTTACCTCGTATTGATGACCTATTCGACCAGTTGCAAGGTGTACAATTCTTTTCAAAGATCGATCTTCGTTCTGGATATAATCAGTTAAAGATTAAAATTGATTTTGCAACTTGGCGCGGGCGCGCGTCTTTTACAACTTGGCGCGGGCGTGCTTCTTTTCTTTTTTAAACCGGCGCGGCCTCGCGGCTCTGTGATTTCTACTGGTGTTTCCTGGTGCAATGCTGATCTTCTCTGATTTCTTGCTGCTTCTTTCACCTTCACTTGCTTTTCATGATTCTGAACGTAGGCCACTTGCACAGGCCATAAACTATCTCCCCATTCCAAATCCACCTTTGGTTCATCATAAGCTCTCCATGAAGCCTTTTAGCCCATTTCATGCCAAATTCATGCCTTTATCATGCCATTCCATGCCATTTGAGTTTCTTGACTGAAATCTATAAAACAAAGATCAAACATGTTAAAAGACACTAAATTACCTGAGATTAAGCCATAATCCTAGCAAGTTGATAGGCAATAAGTATAAAACCTACTTATCAAATACCCCCAAACTTGAACTATTGCTTGCCCTCAAGCAACAGACACAAATGCAAACTACATGTTATGTAACTATACTATCATGAAAAATAATCCCACATTCCAGCCATACTGTGAATTCTAATAAGATGTGCCTCAGAGAAATAACAAGAATTATGAACAGAGTATCAACTCAAGCTACATTTATAAAGACATACAATCCAGAAATCACAACATGTTGCTAAGATGTAGTGTGTGTGTGTGTGTGTGCTATGTCACAAATAAGCTCAATAGAGGTGAAGATTCCACATGCTATACTTATAAGGAAGGAAAACTGAGGTTTTAAGTCAAGAATTTTTCATATACATAAAACAACGACCAATCCAACACATCGATACAAGCTAAGGTTCAACAAGGGCTTATTATGCTTTTATTCTCACACGGGGGTGATATTTGCACTTTTCCATGTTTACACCCGACTGTGCAATGCTAAGCCCTCTTAGGCTTTTCAATGATACCCATTTATCGAGCTTTCGACCAACGGCTCCCAAACCATAAAGGCCTTAGGGCGCTGGGTGTAGAGACAATCCCCTAGGGCTTACTTGCTTGAGTATCAAAGGCCACATGACTTAGCTAGCCAAGGTGCTTATTCTATTTTTTTCTTTTTCTTAATTTATTTTCTTTTCTTTTTCTTTTTAGCATGCATACCCTATGTTTTCTCCCAAACTTGCATTTCTGTGTCATTAAGTCCATTATTCATTTTCTTACATAATTCTCTCATTAAAAACAAATTTTTCCCCTCAGAAGACAAGAATGTGTTAATCTATCCAACAAGCAAATAATAACAATACCATGCTATCTGGTAACATCAAAGCAATAGGTATAGACTACATCATGTATAATGTTATAACTAAGCTTAAACTATCCACTGAGTTCAAAAATCTATCATATTTCAATGTCATCATTGGCCAGACTGGAGTTCAACAGGCTAAAAACATGGGATTATGCTATGTAATGCAATTAAATATCAACTAAATAAACAAAACAAAATAAAATTTAAAAAATTTTATGCAAAATTTAACTAACAAAATACTAAAATGTAACTACCTAAACAGGCTAAATATGCAACAGAACTAAAATGCAATTAACTATATGCGACTACTGCTAACTACACCCAACACCCCCAAACTTAAAATTTTCAATGTCCACATTGAAAGTAAAGGGTCAGGAAAACTCCCCTATGTATTGGCATGGCCACCCTCCTCGGGTGGCAAATCTGGCTGCGGGTATGGCATAGCAGAACCAAAGACTGGCCACTCCACTAGCGATCCCTGCTGCGCAAAGGCCTGAGCCAAGGAACTTGATAAACCATCGACAAACGCTTCGAAGTTGCCTTGTAGTGCGTCCATCCTCCTCTCCAATCACCTAATCCTGCGATCCTGATGTACGTCACTGGCTGGAAGAGGGGTGGCGAGCTCTGCTGGCAGTGGCGGGGGAACTGCTGGAGGAGTCGATAGGATGAATCCTTTGCCTCGCGGATGTGCTGTGCCACCAGTCCAACCGTCGAACTTCTTAATTATGGCATGATTGATGTCCCCACTCGGCATCTGGACCTTTTCGTCATCCCAGTCAAGGCCTGTCTCAGAACAGAGATGAGCCACCGCTGAAGCGTGTGGAAGTGACCCGGTGGTACTACCTCGCATGAAATGCAACATATTCTGATTGATCAAGTGCCCAACATTAATATATTTCCCTGTAATGATCCCCCATAAAATAATAGCCCTCTCAGCCGTAATTTTGTGCTGGTGGGTGGATGGCATCAGATTGGTGCATAAAAATAGGTTCCATGCCTTGGCGTATCGATTCAGAGCGGAGGTGGGGAAATTGGCGTGCTCATCGGTTCCATGCATATACTTCCACTTCGTGCCTGGCGATTCAGGCGTGGCAGCACGTGCTCGCTTTGGACCTATGAGAATCTGCAAAAAATTGGCCGTACAAACCCTAGGTGATGACTGTTGAAAAACACCCCCAAACTTGTATCTCTGGAAACTGATTGAACAAACCCTAGCTTTGAATTCGAAGAATAACCCCCAAACTTTTGCCTTAGAATCCTCTGAATTTTTCCAAACCCTAACTGCTAAATGTTGATCACAAGTTTCTCTGAAATTTCTTCTCAAACCCAAACTCTGTTCCTTGAAGCTTGTTGATATAGTAATGGAAGTTAGGGCTAGGTTTTATAGAGGAGATGGATTAGGAGAGTAATTGAGTGGGGTTGACAGATGAGAGTCTAGGGCTTGAATGTAGAATAAGAGAGATTGAGTCTGAATATGAGAAGGAGAAGAGGGATTTGTAGATTATAATTTGATTAGAGATAGGTTTGTGAGAGATGAAGAGTGTTTGTGTTTTGATAGGAAGGCTCGATCAAGTAGGAATATGATATAAGGGCTGAAATCAGATTTGTAAAATTTTAAATCGGCAGTGTGCTGGGGTCGGGCGCGGGCACGCCGAGTTTAGCTGTGAGTGGGGCACGGCAGCGCGGGTTCTCAGAATCTGCTCTCTGGCCTGCATATTGGCGCGGCCGCCCTGTATTAAGCATTGATGATGGCGCGACCGCGCTGCCCTGAGCCCAGCCAAAAATTCTTATTTTCTTCAGCATGAAATGAAGGCTTAAGCAGCAACTCAAATGCAATTTCTTTCCTGCACACATAGCATTCAAAAATGAGATGTAACTTGATTCCATATTCATAATTTGAGCATATAAGATGTATATATGCTTAAATCCTTAGCAATGCTATATAAGTGAATCATATTTATGTGCATCCTCAAAAATATTATATGTGCATATATGCAATATGCTCATACCCCAAAAATATGTTCAATAAGCTCCTAATTCCCAAAAATATATGCAATAAAGCCTAAGTCCAAAAATATAGGCAGTGAGCTCCTAATACCAAAACTGTTCAAAAATTTTCAAAAATTTTCACAATTCTTAGAATTAAACATAGGAGGGGGGAAATATAGAGTCATGTAACCAGAATTAAATAAGAGGGAGAAATAAAAATATGTGACAAGAATTATATATGAGGGAGAAAAGGGATATGATGGGGTGCCTCCCATCGAGCGCTTGTTTATAGTCCATTAGCTCGACTCTGTCTGAACTGGTCATGTGGTGGAAAGAATCGAGGCGACCTTCTCTCGATTGACCTCGTCGCCAAAATAATGCTTTAACCTCTGTCCATTCACTTTGAAAGGCTTGTCTGGATATTGGTTAAAAATCTCCACTGTGCCATGTGGAAACATAGTTTTCACTATGAAAGGGCCCGACCACCGCGATTTTAGCTTTCCAGGAAAGAGTCTGAGACGAGAGTTATACAACAACACACAGCTTGCCCTGGCTCAAATGTCCTTTCCATGATCTTCCGGTCGTGCCACCTTTTTACCTTTTCTTTGTACAGTTTGGATTTTTCATAGGCTTGCAGTCTGAATTCGTCGAGCTCATTAAGTTGGAGAAGTCTCTTATCCCCTTCAGCCTTCAAGTCAAAATTCAGCTTCTTTATGGCCCAGTAGGCCTTGTGTTCAAGTTCCATGGGAAGGTGGCAGGCCTTCCCATACACAAGATGATATGGTGACATACCCAGTGGCATCTTGTAGGCAGTTCTATATGCCCACACTGCATCGTCAATCTTGAGGGACTAATCCTTCCTCGTGGGATTCACAATTTTTTCTAATATCCGCTTCATCTCACGATTTGACACCTCAGCTTGGCAGTTTATTTGGGGATGGTACACCGTAGCAATACGGTGATTTACCCCATACTTGGCCAAAGTGCAGTAAACTGACGATTGCAGAAGTGGGTTCCTTCATCACTTATGATGGCTCTAGGGGTCCTGAAGCGTGTGAGTATACTCTTCTGAAGAAAATGCAAGACCACCGTAGCATCATTAGTCGGTAAGGCTGTTACTTTTACCCACTTGGACACGTAATCCACTGCCAGGAAGATATATAGATTTCCACATGACGAGACAAAAGGCCCCATGAAGTCTATCCCCCAGACTTCAAAGATCTTGACCTCCAAGATCATATTCAAAAGCATTTCATTCCGTTTGGATATATTTCCCACTCGCTGATAACGATCACATTTCTGGACGAAGTTATAAGCATCTTTAAACAATGTTGGCCAATAAAAGCCTGCCTGAAGTACTTTGGCGGCTGTCCTCTCACCCCCATAGTGTCCTCCATAAAATGATGAGTGGCAATCATAAAGTATGCTATCCATCTCACTTTCTGGGATGTACCGTCTGATCATCCTATCAGCGCACTACCTAAATAAATACGGCTCATCCCAACTATACCTTCAGCATCATGTAGAAACTTCTTCTTCTGGGCTCTAGTGAAGTTAGAAGGGATAATATTGCTTACTAGGAAGTTCGCAAAGTCTGCAAATCAGGGCATTTCGCCTTGCACCACGAATAACTGTTCGTCCGGGAAGGACTCATTAATCATCACTTTGTCGTTTGTGTTCATTCCCGGGTTCTCCAGTCGAGATAAGTGGTCAGCCACTTGATTTTTGGTCCCCTTTCTGCCTTTAATTTCTAAATCAAATTCCTGTAGAAGAAGGATCCACCGAATGAGACGAGGCATAGCATCTTTCTTTGAAATCAGGTATCGGATTGCATCATGATCTGTGTATACAACTACCTTTGTGCCAATCAGATAAGACATGAATTTATCAAATGCGTATACCACTACAAGAAGCTCCTTATCTGTGGTGGTGTAGTTCAGTTGGGCATCCGTCAGGGTTTTGATTGTATAGTATATCATATGAAAAACCTTATCCTTGCGTTGTCCCAAGACGACTCCCACAGCGAAGTCACTTGCATCGCACATCAATTCAAATGGAAGAGACCAATCAGGAGCTGTAATGATGGGTGCCATAGTCAATTTCTTTTTCAAGTGTTCAAAGGCAACTAGGCATTCTTCATCGAATCTGAATGGGATGTCCTTCTCAAGAAAACTGCACAGAGGCTTAGTAATCTTTGAGAAGTCTTTTATGAAACGCCGATAGAAGCCTGCGTGCCCGAGGAAACTACGAACCCCCTTTACTGAGGTTGGTGGCAGTAAACTTTCATTGGTCTCCAATTTCGCTCTGTCCACCTCTAAACCTTTACCAGAAACTTTGTGGCCCAAAATAATGCCTTCTTGTACCATAAAATGGCACTTTTTCCAGTTCAGTACTAAGTTAGTCTCAACACATCTCTTTAAGACCAATATCAGATTCTCCAAGCAGATGTCGAAAGAGTCTCCAAAGACGGAGAAATTGTCCATGAAAACTTCTACATTATGTTCGACCATATCAGAGAATATTGCCATCATGAATATCTGGAAAGTGGCTGGAGCATTGCATAGTTCGAAAGACATCCTTTTAAATGCAAAAGTACAGTATGGGCACATGAAGGTAGTCTTTTCTTGGTCCTCTGGGGCTATAACAATCTGGTTATACCCTGAGTAACCATCCAGGAGGCAATAGTAGTCGTGTCCCGCTAGCCTATCCAGCATCTGGTCAATGAACGAAAAAGGGAAATGGTCCTTTCTTGTAACTTTGTTCAGTCTGCGATAGTCCATGCAGACCCTCCATCCCGTAACTGTCCTGATAGGTATAAGCTCATTCTTCTCATTGACACAACTGTCATACCTCCTTTCTTCGGGACGCACTGCACTGGGCTCACCCAAGAGCTGTCTGAGATTGGATAAATTATTCCATCATCTAACCACTTGAGGATCTCCTTTTTGACGACCTCTTTCATAATCGAATTCAATCTCCGTTGTTGCTTTATTGATGGCTTACTGTCATCCTCCAAGAGTATCTTGTGCATGCAGTATGAGGGATTAATCCCCTTAATGTCAGCTATGGTCCACCTAATAGCTAATTTAAAATCTCTTAGAACTCGCAGCAACTTGCTCTCCTGACAGGATGATAGAGCAGAAGCGATGATAACTGGCAACGTGGAAGATTCTCCCAGAAATGCATATCTCAAATGATCAGGAAGAGGTTTTAGGTCAAGGTTGGGAGGCATCTCAAGAGAAGGCTTGAGTCAGTCTGATGTCTCCCCAGTATATCCAAGTGGTTCGATGGGAATCTTAAACTTTCTCATCTGAGGCATCGTATTCATAATTTGTATGTACTCTGCCACATCTGTATCTTCCAATTCAGAAGCTCCCAGTAGAGCACTCTCTAATGGATCCATACTCATCAATTGTTCAGTCTCTTCATGCAGTACCCTGTCGACAACATCAACTCTGAAGCATTCTTCTTCATCTGTGGGGAACTTCATAGCTTTGAAGACATTGAACATGACCTCTTGGTCCTGAAACCTCATAGACAGTTCTCCCTTCTGTACATCTATGAGTGTTCACCCAATAGCTAGAAATGGTCTCCCAAGAATGATTGGTATGTTCTTATCCTCTTCGAAGTCCAGGATGATAAAGTCGGCAAGGAATATAAACTTGTCCACTTTTACCAATACATCTTCTACGATACCTCTTGGGTAGGTGATGGACCTATCGGCTAGCTGCAATGATATGCTTATCGGCTTAGGAGCCGACAATCCCAACTGAGTGAACACCGATAGCGGCATCAAATTTTTACTTGCCCCCAAGTCACATAATTACATATTGAAGGACAACTTCCCAATAGAGCATGGTATCGTAAAACTCCCTGGATCCTTGAGCTTTGGAGGTAATTTTCTTTGCAAGACTGCGCTGCATTCCTCTGTCAAGGCTACTGTTTTATAGTCCTCTAGCTTCTTCTTCCTTGACATTATCCCTTTCATAAACTTCGCTTAGCTCGGCATTTGTTCCAAAGCTTCGGCAAACGGTATGTTGAACTGCAGTTTCTTGAATACCTCCAAAAACTTTGCGAATTATTTGTCTAGTCTTTGCTTCTGAATCCTCTGTGGATATGGTGCAGGAGGGTAGATCACTTGTGGTGTATCTTTGATTTTCTCAGTGGATACCTCCTTTTCCGACTCAACTGCCTTGCCCCCATCTTTCCCATCATTTAAAACTATCTCAGCATTTTCTACACATGGGCGCACCCGGGCCAAGTTTTGTTCTTCCTGGGGCGCGGTCGCGCCAGTCTCCAGATTTTCCAACTGCTTCCCTGATCTCAATGTAATGGCTTGGCATTGTTCCTTGCCATCCCGCCTTCCTGGATTAGCTTCAATATTGCTTGGAAGAGTCCCTTGCGGCCTGTTAAGGACTACATTGGCAATCTGGCCTATTTGAGTCTCCAATGTTTTGAGAGACACCGCTTGGCTCTTAACCATCAACTTGAGTTCTTCTATCTCAGCTCTCTCCTCTTGTGGACTAGGAGCTGGATTGTGTTGATGTTGTTGTTGATGAAATCCGAGAGAATGTGACTGTCTAGGGGAATACTGTTGTTGAGACTGTTGTGGTTGAGTTTTTTGTTGTTGGTACGGTTGGTATTGAGACTGTTGAGCATTTTGGTTTGGTTGCTGTTGAGGAGGTTGGTATTGAGATTGTTGAGACTGTTGAGCATTTTGGTTGTTACTCCAGCTGAAATTTGGATGGTTTCTTTTGTTTGGATGGTAGGAGTTCAAAAATTGATTCTGACGCTTTTGATAGTTGCTGATAAACTGAACCGACTCTGTAGTGATGGCACATTGCTCTGTCGGGTGTGATCCGGCACACAACTCACAAACAAATGCAACTTGTTGAACTTTATTTTCAGCAATAAAGTCAATTAGAGCTGCAAACGAACCGAATCGAACCAAACTTTGTCGAACTCTAACCGAACTCGAACACTTTTAGTCGAACACGAATATGTTCGAGTAACTCGATCGAACCAACAACTATGTACGAGTTCGGATCATTTGGTGTTCGCGAACATGATCGAGTTCGCGAATAGTTCGCGAACAAGTCGAACATAAGCTTGTTCGCTAACACAAACTATGTTAACGAATACCAAACTTGTTCACGAACACAAACTTGTTCACGAACATAAACTTGCTCACGAACACAAACTTGTTCACTAACACAAATTTGTTCACAAACACAAATTTGTTCACGAACACAAACTTAGAATTCTAAAGAAAAAAAAAGTTAAATATGTCTTCTCTAAGAGTCTAAGTATTCAATCAAAAATTAGACCAAATATTATAATCATCATTCATTCAAAAAGACCAAAACCAAAAATGATTACTTAGAACTTAGAAGTTATAATTAACTTAAAAGTTAACAAGTACTTAAAAAAATTTGATTTACAAATATCAACAATCAAATATTAATATCGAAAAGCTTTTCAGCTCTTAAAGGTCCAACCACTTCAAGCAGAGTCTACAAACAAATGATTATCAAAAACTCACAATTTAATATTAGTAATGTATTTCTTTTGTTGTTATTTTTAATTAATATTCAATTTTTTTATAATTTTTAAATTCAATATCTAGTTTTTATCTTCGATCTTCAAATTTATGTATAGTTTTTAAAAGTTTCAAAATTATTCAGTAAATAATTTGATGAGTATTACTCTATTACCAAAGTCTCGATAAGTACATTGAAAACTTGATTTCTCTATTTTCTATCTTGATTTAATAATTTCAATAACTGATGTACATATAAGCAACTGTATTGTATCATTCTTTAATTAATGTCAAATTGTCATTGCAAGATGATTAATGACTTTATTTATGTGCATTATGACATGAGTTATAATTTATTAAATTATTTGGAATGTAAATTATAATAATCCAACAATCATTGTTCAAAATTTTATGAAAATATGAAAATTATTTTAATTAAATTAGAATTTAGAGGTGAAGAAGTACACATTATTATTTATTAATTATTTAATAAAAAAGTTTACTTATAATAAATTATTAAAAAACAAACAGATGTTTAGGTAATAAAAAAAATAACTACAAATTTAACAATTATTAATAAGATAAATTTTAGAATTTAATATGAAATAACCAATTATTTGTATTTATAATTTTAGAAATAATTTAAACATATAATTAAGAAATCGAACTACTCGAACCGATCTCGAACTTATTGAACCGAACTCGAACTTACCGAACCGAACCGAACTCGAACTGTTCTCGAACAAAGACGAACCGAACCACATGGTTCGCGAACATGTTCGATCGAGCAATCGAACCGCACACTCTGTGCGAACTTGACTCGAGTAGGCGAGCATGTCGAACTCGAACCGAACCGAACTTGAATCGAAGCGAACCGGTTCGCGAACAGTTCTGTTCGTTTGTAGCCCTAGAGTCAATTTTCTTTGACATTCCCGCTATTTGAGCTGAAAGGGCTGTGATGGCATCCACATCCAAGACTTCTGCCACTTTTTGTTTCGGCATTCTAGGTGTTGAATTCTGATATTCATTAGCCGCCATGGTCTCAATTAAGTCATAAGCTATCTCATAGCTCTTGGTCCATAGAGCTCCTCCTGATGCGGCATCAATAATCGGCCTTGACTGCCATCCCAAACCATTATAGAACGAGCTGATTACCATCCATTCTGGCATTCCGTGGTGCGGGCATTTTCTTAGCATCTCTTTGTATCGTTCCCATGCCACATATAAAGATTCCCCCTATTGTTGTGCAAACTGAGACAGGGCACTCCTCATCTGAGTAGTCATAGCCATGGGAAAGAATTTGGCGAGAAACTTCTGTGCTAAGTCCTCCCACGTAGTGATTGAGCCTGAGGGTAGTGAATGCAACCAACTCTTCGCTTTATCCCTCAAGGTGAATGGAAATTGCCGAAGCTTTACCGCATCATCCGTCATATTGTTGTATTTGAATGTGTTGCATATTTTAATAAAACTCAGGATATGCTCATTAGGATCTTCTGTAGCTGCACCCCCAAATTGGACTGTATTCTAAACCATCTGAATTGTCCCTAGTTTGATCTCAAAAGTGTTTGCAGCTATCGCTGGCCTGACTATACTGGATTGAAAATCATTGATCTTTGGCATTGAGTAATCCCTCAACTCTCTATTTTCGGCTCTTTGTTCCTCGGCTGCCATTTGTACTGGCTGTTCAGGTTCCTCTTGTGTGTTAGTAGTTCTTGTGTTCGCTCTCCAAGCTCTACTGTTGATGTTTTCTTATAGAGGCACCAACGCAGAATTTGTGGATCGAGTGTGCATATACTAACCACAAGTACCTGAAACACAAATAAAAATAAAATAGAAATGAGATAAGAAGTGAATTGTTCAAGTCAGACAAATCTAACAAAAATTGATGTCAATAGTACTAAAAATAACAACTAATCCCCGGCAACGGCACCAAAAACTCGTTGCTCCATTTTGGTGCAACAATTCTATAGCTATTTTTGGCTGCTCAAACGAATATAAAAATGTGGTTTAAATATAAAATGATTTTAAACTAAAATTAACTATTTAACAAACGATTGAATCAAATCGGAGAAATATGGAATCCTAACTTCACCTATTGCATCGTCCAGATTACACACCTCACGTCAAGCATAATTAATTACTTAGGATTGCTAGTCGAGAGCACGAATGTGAGAAATGGCTTTTTTTTAATATACCAAGTCCATATCATATAAAATCCACAAAAGAGATAGAATTCACATGAACATTAATAAAACCTAAATCACTATATGTCTATGTGATTTACAAGCAATATCGATTTAAGTGCAAGCTCCCAATTGGCTACATAAGGTAAGCCAGTATATGTCTATCCGGATTACGAATCACAAAATTCATCGCATGCAAATTTCATGAACATATGCTAGTATGGCAAAATCTGAGTTTATACTTCCTCTTTCAATTCCATATAAACTATTAAAGTAGATGGTGATCAAGCATCTAATCAATACACACAACCATGCTAGGCAATCCATATATAATCAATCATACATATAAATGAGGCATATAATTCTAGACTAAGCAATAATATTCATTAGAATCCCATAATGGTGGTTAGTTCTTCTCTGAACTAATAACCATTATGGGATTTGATCTAAACATTGAAAGTAAATATAAAAGTAAAGAGATTAAGAGAGATAGAAATGCAAATCTGATGATCCTCCTTTCAAATGAAGCTTTCAAGCTCAGTTTCAGACCACAATCAAACCCAAAATGAAACCCTAGAATGGAAATCTACTAGAACTAGATGAGAGAAGAAGTTAAGCTCCAAAACCCTCTCTAGCTCTCTAACCCCTAGAATAGGAAATTAAAACTAAAATATGAATACTCCAATCTCGTTCTTAGCAATTTACACCCATATATGGAATACACCCTCAGCCGAAATGAATAAATAAAAAGTCAATAATTTCCTCAGACTTGACCGGCGCGGCTGCTCGGCCCCGTAGTGCATTTGGGGCGCGGGCACGCTGATCCCCAGAGTGCTCTCTGGATTCTGCAACTTGGCATGGGCGCGAGTCTTTTCTTCTTTAAACCGGATCGGTCGCACGGCTCTGTGATTTCTGCTGGTGTTTCCTGGTGCAATGCTGATCTTCACTGCTTTCTTGCTTCTTCTTTCACCTTCACTTGTTTTCCATGATTCTGAACATAGGCCACTTGCACAGGCCATAAACTATCTCCCCATGCCAACTCCACCTTTGGTTCATCATAAGCTCTCCATAAAGCCTTTTAGCCCATTTCATACCAAATTCATGCCTTTATCATGTCATTCCATGCCATTTGAGTTTCCTGACTGAAATCTATAAAACAAAGATAAAATATATTAAAAGACACTAAAATACCTGAGATTAAGCCATAATCCTAGCAAGTTGATAGGCAATAAGTAGGTATAAAACCTACTTATCAGTATCAGACGCGTTAAGTAGAAGATCATATGCGGGAATGAGTGCGATGCTGTCAACACAAAGGCCTATTTTGTATAACTTACAAAGGATGGAGACAGAGTTCAAGACTCCGGGGACCCATGTGATGATGTCAAGTACGTGTAGAACCAACTTTAATTGATAAAGTTAAAGTTGCTCAAGCTACAGACCCGGAGCTGATGAAGATGAAGAAGAAGGTTCTATTCCAGAAGCAAGAATCGATGAAGGAGGAATACTTCGAGTCAACTCCAGACTTTGTGTTCCTCACGATTCTGATTTGAAGTATAAAATCATGATGGAGGCACACAACACACCATTTGCAATCCACCCTGGAAGTACCAAAATGTATCGTGATCTACGACATACATTTTAGTGGAGCAACATAAAGAGAGAGGTCGCGGAGTTTATCTTGAGGTGTTTAACGTGTCAACGTGTCAAGGCAGAGCATCTAGTGCCAAAGGGTCTATTGCAACCACTTGAGATTCCAAAATGGAAGTGGGAACACATTACCATGGATTTCGTTACGGGCCTTCTCAAGGTTTCTCAAGGCATAGATGCGATTTGGGTTATTGTCGATAGATTAACCAAGTCTGCTCATTTCTTGCCTATACGAGAGACTTATTCACTGGAACGTCTTGCTTGTCTGTACATAAATGAGATTGTGAGATTGCATGGCATGCCAGTATCCATAGTTTTAGATCGAGACCCAAGATTCACTTCACGATTTTGGGTCAGCTTGTAGAAAGCTATGGGCACGGATTTATGATTCAGTTTTGTGTATCATCCTCAAACGGACGGGCAGTCGGAAAGGACTATTCAAACGCTTGAAGATCTATTGAGACTCTGTGTTCTAGACTTCAAAGGAAGTTGGGATAAGTACTTAACATTGGTGGAATTCTCCTACAACAACAGTTATCAGGCAAGTATAGGCATGGCTCCATTCGAGGCGTTGTATGGATGAAAGTGTCGTTCTTCAATATGCTGGGACGAGGTGGGTGAAGCAACATTGTTGGGACCGGAGTTAGTACGTATGACTAAGGAAAAGATTCAAATGATCCGGCAACGTATACAAACGGCACAAGATCGACAAAAGAGTTATGCGGATCTTCATCGAAGAGATGTAGAATTTAATGTCGGAGATCATGTATTATTACGTGTTGCTCCATGAAAAGGAGTTACGAGATTCAAAAAGAGATGAAAGCTAAATCCACGATTTATTGGTCCATTTGAAATACTTGACCGAGTAAGAAATGTGGCCTATAGACTCGCTTTACCGCCAAGCATGTCTCGTGTTCATAACGTTTTTCACATATCCATGCTTCGTAAATATGTGAAAGACCCAAACCACATTATTGAGTTAGAACCAGACGAGATAGCTGAAGATTTAACGTACGAGGAGGTATCTGTCAAGGTCTTGGATAAGAAGGAACATGTCTTACGCTCAAAGATTATACCTCAAGTTAAATTTTTATGGAGTAACCATGATATCGAGGAAATGACTTGGGAGTTAGAATCGGAAATGAAAGCAAGGTATCCTCACCTTTTCGACATACCAGGTATGTACATCAATTTCGAGGATGAAATTTCATAAGGAATGGAGGTTGTAAGACCCCAACTTTTATGAACAAAGATTTAATTTTCTTTATATATTATTTTGAAATAGTAAGGTGTTGATTTTATAAATGTGATAAGTTATGGGTGAAATGTGCAAATATTTCAAAATAAGCAAGTGGTTATAAAATATTCATTGTTGTCGGGGAATATTCGTTTGGCCGTGGAATATTCTTGTTGTCGGGGAATATTCGTACGACGACGCAATCATTTGTGGGCCCCACAACGGAATAAATGTCGGATATAGAAAGCGACAGAAGTAACCTTTTTATAAAATAACGGTAAAACTGTTACCGTTAAACTGTTGAAATACTCGGTGATAAAAATACAGTAATACGCGTTGTTACACAGTAGCACACGGTATTGCACAGTATTTCGAATTATTGGTTCTTACGTAAGAAGTCACTTACTCAATAATTGTTACAATAATTACTGTTCAATATTTTATATTATTGATTCAATAATTACTACGTTGATATTTTATATTATTGATTCAATAATTGTTACCGTTAATATTTTATATTATTGATTCAATAATTGTCACAGTAACCACTACACAGTATTTCACATTATCAAATCAATAATTCATATTATTTGAATAACATTATTAGACAACATTATTGGCAATGTCTAGGAAGTTCTGTCTAGAAAATGGGTTAGTTAATCTAATTGCGCGCCAGTAAGGAGAAATCTTTATCGGAAAGTCTCCTCTTTCCTGGGAACGACCTAGCTGTCATTATTATGATTCTGTAATATTATTTATAAATAATAATTAATTTTTGATAAAATGATAAGTAAATATTTATTCAATTTTGATATAAATGGTGAAATTTTTAGCAAAAGAGACAATTGTTGAAAGTTGATATTTTATCTCTTCGATAAAATATTTATTCAAATATATTATTATAATATTACATTATAATAGTATAATGTGATAATATAATAATATAATTTTATTATTTAAATGGTAATATTTTTATAATAAATTCATGGTATAAAAATAAAATGAGGTGGAAGAAAAAAAAATGAAATTAGAATTCTTTTAATAATTATAACTGTTTTAATATATATATATATATATATATATATATATATATATATATATATATATATATTATAAACATGTGTTGGAAATCCTTTTTCAAAGGTGGTGTGCTTTCAAAAGTGGTGAGCTTGGAAAAATCATGCGTATATAAATTTGGGTCATTTTTTCGTTCGAAATTTAGAAAAAATTTCTTCTACAAAGTTGTAGAGAATTAAATTTCATATGGAATGGACATAAGGTTCGTATTTTTCTGATAAAAGGGTTATTTATTATGAATTATTAAAGTTCTAGAATATTGAGTCTGAATTGATTTTTGATGGAGGATTTTCTAGAATGTGCGGGCCCCACTTATTCTTTTGTGTGTGAAATGTGCTGAGAATTTGATTTTTAAAGTTGATATGCGGAGGGTTTTGTTTGATATAGTTAGTCAGCTTTGGTGTGCTAAGCATTTTCCTATAAATAAGGTGCTTAGTTAGAAATAAAAATCACACCAGAATCAAAAAAAATTCTCTCTATAATATTGATCATATTTCTTGTGAGTATAAGGATAGTTTGAGTGTAGATTACAGTGTAAGATTTTTCTCAACAAAATATCCGATATTTCAGTCAGATCTAGTATTCTACTAAGGTAAAGAATATTATTTTTCTCGTAAATGATGTTATTTCTTTTCAATATTCATAAAGAATATTATTTTCTTTCCTATTCCATATTATGAAAGTAATAATATTTCATTTCATATTCCTAAATTTAAAATTACTACGGTAAGTATTGCTTCTATAATTCCTGAAATGATTAGAAATTCTTTGAGTTTTGTGCTTCATCTAATATCATTTCACCGGAATATTGGTCTGAACTTTTTATGAATCTTCATCTTTTCATGACGAGTTACTATTCACGATAAAAAAATATTATTTTTTTATCCAAATTATCTTTGATTGGATCCAGGTTTTGAATTCATTCTTGAATTTTGCTACATAATTGATTATTACGGAGTATTATTGAACTTGGATAAACTAAATTACGAATCACTAATCTTTGTCCTTTATCTCACTAGATTCGTTCCTTATATTATTTTTCATCATCCTCAATCTTAAATATTGATACAAACGAATATCTTTGGCCTGTAGTACAAAGATGAATGATTATTTGATGAATATGTTTGGCCTGTAGTACAAAGATGATTACCTGATGAATATCTTTGGCCCGTAGTGCAAAGATGGACAGGTGTTGAGATGAACATGATCACTGATGATACAAATGAATATCTTTGGCCCGTAGTGCAAAGGTGAATATTTAATTCGAGATATATATTGATTGATGTTACATGGATAATGTGAGAACCCGAATTTTCAGATATTATAAAATAAGGATTTAATAAATAAAATTCTTAAACTATGAGAAGTGTTCGAATAAGAGTATATATATGTGATATGAGGTATGTGGTATTATATTACATAGGGTAATATGGACTATGTAATTTGTGTTTTTGTGATTTATAAATATATTATTAATATATATTTCTTACTTATCGTAGAGACGATCCAGTTGAGATAAAGGAGGCGGATAAATTCCTATCGATATTAAATAATTTATAGAATTATTTTATCATAGTAAGTTGGTGACATTAAATATCCTTAATGTATAATCACCATATTCTTGTGTATGTGTATTAATAACTAGTATGCTTATAATATAGGTTATTGATAAATCTTATGCTATCCATGAATGGGTTGGGATAGTGAAGCATGAGTTAGTTAAGGAATTAACTAATAAGAATAAATATTAGTTAATTTAAGTTGGGAGTTATATTATGGAATAATATAATGAGAGTATTGAACCTTAATTAACTATGATGATATAGTACAGTATTTAATTTACTTAAGTAAAGGAGTGAATTAATATGTGTGTTGAATATGTAATTATAGTTGATACTTTTTATATATATTACTTAGAGTGGTAATATGCGAGAAAGTCTAATGTGCGAATAACGTTAAATATATATACGTTATTAAAGGGAGATGGAAATCATTATATTTTAAATGAAGATTTAATATTTGAAGAAATTGTTTTGAGGACAATTTATAGAAAAGAAAGAGAAATGATTATTATATATATATTTTTAATAAAAGATATTAAAATAATTTGTAATATTAAATTATTTTAATAAAAGGAGGAAATGTTATTTTGAATAATAATATTGTCTTATATGTTTTTGTATGAGATAATAGGTATGATTAATTAATATGATAAATATATTAAAACGTATTTACTATATGTAAATAAATTGATGGAAATAATTTATTATAAAATAAACTTGTTACCTATTTTTTATATATAATGTACATGTGTCGTACGTGTGATTATTTCTAATAGATATTATATTAATTATAATATCTTGAGACAATAAGTAAATTACTTTCTATTAATGAATGTGCTTGTTTGGAGAAAACACAAAATTTTATGTTATGGCTAAATACATAATTCTTAATGTATTTTCAAAAGGAGTTTAATTTATAAAAGGGAAACTAAGTTATTTTAATAACTTAAGTTGCTATAGTACCGTAAGTGTTATAAATAATATTTGAATATTCTATTTGTAATATATTTATATATGGACCTTGGACTTAATAGTTCTAATTTAATTGAACATGTTATAAGTAGTAATGTAGTGAGAGATGAGTAAGTGATGAGAATAATAATAAGCTTAAGATTAAGCTTGTGGGAGATGTCTTGTGTGGCACGATAATAGATTCGGTAATGAATTAATTAATTCAAGGACGAGAGAATTATTAATTAAATAATTAATCTATATTAATTGTTATTATAATAATATGTTGATTTATTATTATAACTAGTGATAGTATAATAATAAGAAAATTGATTATAGATATAATCGGAATTGTATTGATGAGGAATGAGATATATTGTCTTATAATATTAATTATTGTTATGGACAATATACTAGTATCTAGTAATTATTTGATAATATGTTGATTAATGAATAAATGAATTATAAGATTTATATTAATCAATTGTTATAGAGATTAATAATTAATTTACGAGGAATGAATTAATTAATATTATTGTTAATTAATTGATAAGATAAGTAATTTATTAATTTCTATATGCAACCATGCGATATTAAAAGTATAACGTATGATAGTTAACTATATGTTATACGAAGTGAAGAGTGCGACGTGACTGTATTATTATATAAACTATATAGTAAAATTAATTTCATTATGTGAGTTACATAATAGTAAGTGTTTATATAACATGATGTGTATGGGCAGACCTTGTTGTATACCCTATTATTATATAGTAATATCAATAACAATTGATAATTGATAATAATTTCAATAATTATTATAATAGAAATAATAACCATTGTGATAATGAATAAAAATGATATCCAATTGATATATGTAATTGGTATTAAGAAAAATGTACACGGACTATATATGTGCAATTAATTTACTACACGATAGTATTATTGGGACTATATTGTGACACATTAATTTATAACTTAAGTTATATGAAATAGAATGTGTACAACTTAAATGTATATGGAATGTATATATAAACCAAGTGTTATATTACATGTTCCAAGTTGCTGAGATTTATTTGGTTGCCCCAATATTAGAGTCACTCCTCTACTTCAACTTCACGTGAACACCACATGGCTACTCTCTATAGCCTCAAACTCAGCAAACTTAGGCTAGCAATGATTCAATGGGGAGTGGTGGTCATGATTTCATTCACCAACTATCTACCAACTCTTTCATAACCAACATGCAATTCTTATTCACGTTGGTTTAATTTAAAGAACAATGACTTTGCCTGTGTATTAATTGTCCTATAAATTCAAGCTCTCTTCCTTCTATATTGGAATTGCTGAGATTTTCATAGAGTTGATAGTAAGTGAATTGAGAGTGAGTTAGTATAGCGGCATTGTAGGCTTGATATAGCAGCAAAGCATATTGCAGAGGTATAACCTTTACATTCATGCTCTTCATTTTTTGAAAATTTATAGGTTCTTTATTCTTGAATTAAGTAGGTATTGATGGATATTAGAATTGGGAAATGCTTGTTAGGTGTTATATAAGATTATAAACATATTAGAATTACATTATAGCATGACTGAATTAATTTTCGTTGAGAATTTCTGAGTTGGGCTAAAGTTCTGCCGAAGCAGAACAGTTCTATCTCTGGCCGGCCACCTGCGCAGCTGCGCCAGTTTTGTACTGGCCAGCGGCTCAGCTGCGCCGGTACCAGACTTGAGTTGGCCAAGGCCCTGCGCAGCTGCGCCAGTTTTGAACTGGGGAGCTGCGCAGCTGCGCCGGGACCAGTTTCTGGGTTTTATTTTCTGTGCAGGTTCTGTTATATGCTAGCATAAGTTATCTAATTAGAACAAGCATGCACACATATATAACATGTATATATGAGTATCATGACATGACATAAGCATAGTATACATTATTGATGAAGAACTCATAATTTTCAAATGAAACTTATAGTTTTCGATATGAACTTTAATACTTGTATAAACATGTGTGTTCTGACCTTGTAAGCGCATTTGTACAGTCTAGACATGCATGAAAGTTGGTATTAACTTATAGTACGTGTTCTTGATACTACATGTACATGCATGGCCATGTTAGTATGTACTATGGAAGGAAAACGTATGATTTTAAATAAAACTTCTAGTTTTAGATTTGAACTTGGACGTATACATACCATGTATATATTTTGATTTTGTGAGCATGTTCAGATGACTTAGAAATGCATATCGGACATTTCAACCTATATATAGATAGCATGAACATGTTAGGTTTTGTTAGTGAGCTTCACTAATGAAAATGCGAGCTTTGAACGTGGACGTTAACATGTTACCTTAAGATTTGGGATTTTGATGTTTATGGACATATGTGATAGCACACTTGGACTCTCTCATGTATCATACATGTATATACATACCATGACTACATATCATGAAACCAAGTTTAGCGCAAACGAAACATGTTTTTAAACTAATAATCGTGATAGTTACATGCATGAAGTATGAATATTCATGAACATGCGCAATATGAGTTATATAAATACTTTATGTGTTTAAAGAACTAGTATGATAAACTTTGTGATGTTCATGACCTTGAGTGGCCTTAAATTGTTAGAATGTTGACTTAGAACCTATATCATATAAATTGAACGTGAAAAGGTTAATCGAGCATGAAAGTATCCTTTAATATGTATACATGCTATGTAGGACCATATGTTAATACTTGAATCCGACTTCGACGGTTAATAGCGTATATTTGCTTTGATATGGTCTTATGTGTTAGTAATGATATATGAGAAGGATTAGTTCAAAAGATGGACTACACTAGCTATATGTAAATAGATTAGTGGTAGACGGGCATGTGTATGTGAAGAATGGTAGTAAGTACGCAAGGTTAAAGTATACTTATACGTACATAGTTATTCTAAGAAATACGATAAGAAAGTGAGACGAAGGTTCTAAGAACCAAGTTAGACAATAATGTAACCTTTATTATTACATTGAGAATGTGTGGATACATATAACTAATGAGTGTGATCTCTATGGTTAATATAACTGTGTAGGATTACACGAAATGCAGATATTCTTAAGCCGTTAAGTCGTAATTGTTAAACTACGCATCAGGCAAGTCTTTCAGTTCGTATTTGATATATGAATTCAATAACTGTTAGTTGAATTATATTATGCCGTGATGATGTAAACTTATATATGAACTGTATATGAGATATATATGAGATTGAAAGTTGATCTTTGATGATATACTTGTTATGTGAAAAGTAACATGCGTAGGAAATATAAATTATTTATAAATGCATAAACTGAGTATGATGTTATATGATATGTGATGCATGAAAATTGTTAGAATTGTTGAGCTGTCGAGCTCACTCTTGCAAATAACCACTTTTGCAGGTTAAGGACATACGATAAAGATTTCGTGCTTCTTGATTGATAAAGATAGATAGTATCGCAACGGAGAATACTATTTAGATTATCGTTTGAACCCTGTTTAGGTTCTAAGAGTTGTACTTGATAATTGTATACGTTGTTTAAAACATGTTATATTGTATAAATGTATTAGTAATACATAGAGGATATCGAGTTGAGTTGTAAACCTTTATACGGTAATTCTAATAGAATGAATCATAGTATATAGTTGATTCAAGGATTGTATTTGATTCAAAGTTATGAAATCAATAAGAAGAATTTATTCAAAGGATATTGAAAAGTTTTAAATTATTTCACATATTAGTAACATCGTATATGATGTAAAGACAAGATCTTAGATATAAATAGAATTTATATTCTAAATTGTTATAAAGCAAGTTATATTCTTTTAGTAATGAATAAAAGATGTAATAGTTTGGCGATAGTAGTATCGTGACTGCACCAAATCTGAGGTTTTGAAGGAACGTGGATTTGGGGGCGTCACAGATAAAATATTGATGATGGACTTTTAAATCATAGAAGATAGTAGACATCATTCTCTACTTAACTCTTCTAATGAATTGTTATTTTCGATGCAGTTGTTGATCTTAAACTTGTTGTCCATAATATTTTATCTGATTTGTTGAATTCTAGCGATAATTTATTCTTTATTATCTTAGTCATAATATTCTTTGCTAGACTAGTTGAGCTGACCCTTTTCTTTCATTGTTCTCTTCAAGTAATGAGAATATCGCAGGGACTAGTTGGGGAACGGGGTGATGGTCAAAGTTAGAGCAGTAGCAGTCCTCACTATTTTGTAGAATAGTGTGATAATAATTATAATTAATGAGAACTGGATTTGAGTGATTATATTTTGTATTATATACGATTTGTATTGAAGCTCACAGTTGTGTGATCGTATTTTGCACGACCGTATGTTATAAAAGATTGTATATGGATTCTGTACCATGTATTTGGCGACTCAGAATGGGTTAAGTATTGATCTATTTTGGGGGCATCACAAAAATCCATTTGTAGTGTCGTATATTGTTTCATTTCAGATTTCTAACTCTAAACTTACTACTGTAGGTATTGCTTCTATAATTCCTGAAATGATCAAAAATTTCTTGGGTTTTGCATTTCATCTAATATTATTTCACTGGATTTTGGTCTGAACTTTCTGATAAAATTTTTACCTTTTCATATCGGGGTACTATTCATGAGTTACTATTTATGGGATACTATTTACAAGATTTTTTTTTCTTTGCCTAAATTATCTTTTGATTGTATCCATGTTGTGATCTTCATTCTTGAATTTTGCTCCACAACTGATTATTATGGAGTATGTTTGAACTTGGATAAACCAAATTACGAATCCCTAATATTTGTCCGTTATCTCACTAGATTCGTTCTTTAAATTATTTTTCATCATCCTCAGTCTAAAATGGTGATACAAATGAATATCTTTGGCCTGTAGTGCAAAGATGAATGATTACTTAATGAATATCTTTGGCCTGTAGTGCAAAGATGAATGATTACCTGATAAATATCTTTGGCCCGTAGTGCAAAGATGGACAAGTGTTGTAGAGCTGCAAACGAACCAAACCGAACCGAACTTTGTCGAACTCGAACCTAACTCGAACACTTTTAGTCGAACTCGAACATGTTCGAGTAACTCGATCGAACCAATAACTATGTACGAGTTCGGATCGTTTGGTGTTCGCGAACTGTCGCGAACATGATCGAGTTCGCGAACAAGTCGAACATATGCTTGTTCGCGAACACAAACTATGTTCACAAACACCAAACTTGTTCACGAACACAAACTTATTCACGAACATAAACTTGTTCACGAACATAAACTTGCTCACGAACACAAACTTGTTCACGAACACAAATTTGTTCAAGAACACAAATTTAGAACTCTGAAGCAAAAAATAGTTAAATAAATACAAAAAATATTTTCTCTAAGAGTCTAAGTATTCAAACAAAAATTAGACCAAATATTGTAATCATCATTTATCCAAAAAGACCAAAATCAAAAATGATTAATTAGAACTTAGAAGTTATAATTAACTTAAAAGTTTAAAGTTAACAAGAACTTAAAAATTCTTGATTTACAAATATCAAAAATCAAATAATAATATCAAAAATTCTTTCAACTCTTCAAGGTCCAACCACTTCAAGCAGAGTCTACAAATAAATAATTATCAAAAACTCACAATTTAATATTAGTAATGTATTTCTTTTGTTGTCATTTTTAATTAATATTCAATTTTTTTATAATTTTTAAATTTAATATCTAGTTTTTATTTTTGATCTTCAAATTTATGTATAGTTTTTAAAGTTTCAAAATTATTCAATAAATAATTTAATGATTATTACTCTATTACTGAAGTCTCGATACGTACATTGAAGACTTGATTTCTCTATTCTATATCTCGATTTGACAATTTCAATAACTCATGTACATGTAAGCAACTGTATTGTAATTTGTATTATTCTTTAATTAATGTCAAATTGTCACTTCATGATGATTAATGACTTTATTTATGTGATTTATGATATGGTTTATAATCTATTAAATTATTTAGGATGTAAATTATTATAATCCAACAATCATTGTTCAAAATTTTATACAAATATTAAAATTATTTTAATTAAATTAAAATTTAGAGGTGAAGAAGTACACATTATTATTTATTAATTATTTAATAAAAAAGTTTATTTATAATAAATTATTAAAAAACAAAAAAGATGTTTAGGTAATAAAAAAAATAACTACAAATTTAACAATTATTAATAAGACAAACTTTAGAATTTAATATGAAATAATCAATTATTTGTATTTAAAATTTTAGAAACAATTTAAACATGCAATTAAGAAATCGAACTACTTGAACTGATCTCGAACTTATCGAACCAAACTCAAACCGAACCGATCTCGAACTTATCGAATCGAACTCGAACTTACCGAACCGAACCGAACTCGAACTGTTCGCGAATAAAGACGAACCGAACCACATGGTTCGCGAACATGTTCGATCGAGCAATCGAACGGAACACTCTGTGCGAACTCGACTCGACTAGGCGAGCAAGTCGAACTCCAACCGAATCGAACTGAACCGAACCGGTTCACGAACAGTTCGGTTCGTTTGCAACCCTAGGTGTTGAGATGAACGTGACCACTGGTGATACAAATGAATATCTTTGACCTGTAGTGCAAAGATGAATATTGATTTGAGATATATATTGATTGATGTTACATGAATAAAATATTGATGATGGACTTTTAAATCATAGAAGATAGTAGACATCATTTTCTACTCAACTCTTCTAATGGATTGTTAATTTCGCTGCAGTTGTTGATCTAAAACTTGTTGTCCATAATATTTTATCTGACTTGTTGAAGACTAACGATAAATTATTCTTCATTATCTTAGTCATAATATTCTTTACTGGGCTAGTTGAGCTCACCCTTTTCTTCCATTATTTTTTTCAGGAAATGAGAATGTCGCAGGGGCCAGTCGGAGAATAGGGTGATGGTCAGAGTTAGAGCAGTAACAGTCCTCACTTTTTTGTAAAATAGTGTGATAATAATTGTAATTAATGAGAATTGAATTTGATTGATTATATTTCGTATTATATACGATTTGTATTAAAACTCACAGTTTGTGTAATCGTATTTTGCACGACCGTATGTTATAAAAGATTGTATTTGGATTATGTACCATGTATTTGGCGACTCAGAATGGGTTGAGTATTGAACCTATTTTGGGGGCGTCACATCATGTGTGTGTATGTAAGCATTATGCGAGACTTTTTATGTGATAGTAGCATTGTTATTGAAAATGATATTATGCTAAGATTCAATATCAACAAAAATTTGGGCCTCATAAAAATTGTATTTGGAAGACTTATAAATCCTAAATTCTTGAAATTAAAAATGGTGCGATAAATTTGAATGTGATTATTTGAAAATGCAATTGTAAGTTTAGAAATTATATCCAAAATAAGTGTATTGTTTAAAACTCTCTTTTTTCCTATGCTAAATTGATAAATTGTATCTGTAAGTTTAAAATATATTATTTTATTTCAGGTTGAAAACTCTTTTTTTTTCCTATTCTAAATTGTTTTTTTTTTCTAACTTCTAAGTTGGATTTTTTCCCAATTACAAGTTGAAAACTTTTTTATTTATATTAATTTTAATTTACTTGCTAGAAACATTTAAGAATTACAAGTTTAAAACAACCTATATCTAGTTAGAAACAGTTTAAGTTGATACCATTTATCATATTTATTGTAATTTTTGTAATAAGTTATCATTCAATGACGTAATATATAGATTCTACAATAATAATGAGGTTTGCATAAAATTAAGAAGTTGATAGGGACGTTTCTTATTCTTCTTTCAATAGTTTAAGGTTCAAATTTAATAGTTGTCTTCAATTAAATTTATAATTTCTTTTCAAAGTAACTTAATACATTTTATTTTGTGAGTGGGAAATTAATATGTACATACAGTTATTTTGTGAGGTGTGACCTGTGATTTAATAATTATGTTTTAATAAATAAAATTTATGAAAAAATAATGGGCTGGTCAAGTTTACTATAACTCATTTAGTTTGAATAATGAGTGTCACTTCTTGCATCAATTAATAAATGCTTAAATATAAATTACTACCTGAACTCTTTATCTTTTTTCTACTAATAGTCTTTTTAATTTTTGCGATTAAGGCATTAAACTTTTAATATTTTCAATTTTGATTCAATTGAAGTGTCATGTCACAAATTCATGATGTTGCTTGAGCACATGACATCTCAATGCTGATATGTGAAGAGAAGATTGATTTTATATTTAATTTAAATTATTTTATGAAATTACAAGGGCGAAAATATAAAAAGCCAAATAACTAGTTAAAAATAAAAAAAATATTATTCATGACCATCATTAACACCTAAATTTAATTAATTAATTTAAAAGTAACTTTAAAAATTGTTAGTACCCATTTTATCAAATTTAAAATAATTAAAAATATGTAACTAACAATTTTATTTTAATTTAACGAAACTTAGAAATCAATTTGAATGAATAAAGTAATAAATATTAAGTATATATTTGATAAACATGAAGGTGTTTCAAAAAAAGAAAAAGATAAACATGAAAGAAGCTTCACCAGCATTAACAATCGTCATCCACGAGGCCATTATCCAGCAGGCTACCATGGCTAATAACGGATCCGATTAGTATGAATTTTATTTTTTGGTAAGTTGGTCAATAGAATGCTGACACGCAAAGAGAGAGAACATCTCTCCACCTGCGTATCAGCACTCTATTGGTCAATTGACCAACTTACCAAAAAATAAACTTCATGCTAACCACTCCCATCAATAACCATACCTTATCATAAGTAATCACCACCAACACTTCAACACCACCACCACCAATAACAACAATAACAACAACCATCACATTACTCATCATCATCCACCATAAATACGAGAAATGCTATCAACAAACTCATTTCAGCGCTACAAATTTTTCAAGATTTGAAAAAAGCACTCTGTATCTCCATATTAAAACGTCCCAAACACCTATATTTGTCATTGACAAAATCCTCTTTCTCTACCACTCATTTTTTAAATCCCCATCTTTGATGTAAAATTCTAGATTTATTGTGCTTAGCAAATAGCATACAAAAATCACAATTCCCGATTAAAAAAGAGAGAAAATAAATAAAAGAGAAGATGTAGACGAAGGAGCAACATCATATGTTTATTGTTTTGGTTTTGAGAATCTCTTATTTTTGATTTTGAATTTTTGAGACAAACACATCATTTCCATATTTGATTCTGATTTTTTTGTAATGAATTATGTTATTTGGTTCTTGGTGCTATACTTTGTTGGGTGATCTTTGAGGGAGGAGAAAATTAATGAGTTGAAATGGATTTGGGTGTGTAAAAATGGTATTGACGCTGCGCGATAATGACGGTGCACGATAATGATGGTGGTGGTTGGTGGCTATGAGATGGTTTTGGTAGTGATTTGTATCTATGTTTATGCTGGTAGTTTAATCAATAGAAGTTTGATTTTTGTTTTTGTTTTTCCTTCTGATATGTAGCATGATTACTATTTTGCCCTTTTGAAAGTTTAAAATGATAAAAATTAAGTGAAAATAATTTATTTTTTGACACATCATCATTGACATGTCGCATGTTTAAGCCACATCATAAATTCGTGCTATGACACTTCAATTGAATCAAAGTGAAAAAAATTAGAAACTTAATGCCTTGATTGCAAAAATTAAAAAGACGATCCCTGAAGTGGAAAAAGATAAAAAGTTCAGGGTACAGTAATTTATATTTAAGTCATTAATAAATAGGTAATTTGACTCACAGATAAAATTATCCAACCTATTACGAACCAACCTATGGTTAACCAAATCCACTAATTTGTTATAAATAAAAAATTTACATTCAATATATAATGTCTACTGAATTTATATTTGAACCTTGTGTATTTTATATAATCTATTTATATTATAAAGTAAGCATGACTGTTTGTTTTAATTGTGTCACAATTTTCTTTCCTTTTTTGTCTCTGTAAATTTAATTATATTATTATTTTATTATTTTTGTTTTAATTTTTTTATTTTTTATTTAGTGTTACAAAGTTTATAAAATTTGTATTTTATTCTACATAATTGACAAAATTGAAAGGTGAATCACCGAAATAGAATATGGCCTATAGTTTAGGGTAGTAAATTATATTTAAGCCAAATTAAAATATTGACTCTTTTGTGGAACATAGTAGTATTATATCTGCTTTGATGCCAACCTACTTGAGTTGTTTTTTTTCTTTGAAATTCTTTTTTCTTTTTTATTTAAAATATTGTCCTCAAATTAGTGACTTTTGACTGCACCAAATCAGTACTCGAGTGGGAAACCATATGTACTTTTCACTTGGGCCAAGCCCGTATTAAAAAAAGTCACAATTGTACTGGGCTGTATTGGCAAAACCAAAAAAAAAAACTAAATACATTGCCCCTTCGCTCACCCTAAACTAGACTTTGGATGAACGACTCACTTTTCAGGAGACGCGCATCATTGAGATGAATGATTTAATCAAACAAAACGGGGAGATTATTAATCAACGAATGGAGAAATTTGAAAATACACTGAAGGACATGAAACAATTGATTCTGGTTTGAAACCAAGGGAAAAAGCTGATATGGAATCTAGCCCAGTCAATGGAAATGGTGATTGTAGACACTCAAAATTACTTTTTTCTGTTACTAACCTTGAATAAGGGCAAAAAGCATCCTTTACATCTCGGAGACAACCCCGAGGGAAGATAACATCACAACTTCAACCCCGAGAGAGAACATCATCAAATTCAACCTAGGAGACAACCCCGAGAATAGGCCTCAACCTCGGAGACAACCCCGTGAGAACAAAGAAGGAATATTGACAACACAACATGAAAAACAATCGTCCAGCTGAGGATATACGCACAAAGAACCATCACAGCAATCCCGAGTGCAAACTGCACAAGATAGCTCAACGGACTACCTACGGAGACTTGAAGATACTATTCTAGTCATGGATCCATCTTTTCGGATTTGAAAAAAGTCAAGTGCTATGTCATTGTGTAGTTCTCAGAAAGAGCTTTTCGGAATGGTATGACATATCTCCATGTGATTCTCGGATTGTAAGATACAAACATTTCAGCAGACAGCGCAACAGTTGAATGAACAGACTTCGAGGTGGCGGGGCCCACCAGGCTTGGTCGCAGGTCTACCTGCGGCTGCCGCAGGTACACCCAAGCTCATTTTAAGGAGAAAGATCTCAGTTTCCTGCTTTTTAGAGATAGAAATCTAAGAGTTAGAGAGAGAAAGGGAGGGATTCTTCATTTCAAACTCTGTAAATCTCTGTTATAAACACTTATATACATATAAACTTTGATATATCAAGTTTCTACAGGTTGAAATCAAGTTTTTTGAAGCTTTAAGTCGATCATTTGCAGATCTCACGCCATATTATAAGATCTTCTTAGATCTGTGCTTATTTACTGCTTTAGTATATATATAAAGGCTATATATATATATACTACTTGGTAGTGTACAGATCTAGCTTTTACCATTAATTTCGTTGTAAATAGTTGATATTTGTATTGTTTTGACTAGATCTATCCTGGATCTAGCCTGATCTAGCATTTTAACTGGTCTAAAAGCTTCATAGCTTGACCCATTGAGCTAGATAGGCATAGATCTAGGCAGATCTAGTTTATTTTCAAGTTTTGTAAATATTATGGCTACCACGCGACCCTAGATCCATATCTAGAGGGAACGAGAAACTTTGCTACTCGCATACAAGGATTTAACCAATAAATCACTTGTTTGGCGAAGTTCGGATGTATATATATACTTTGCTTCAATATATTCATCGTGCAATCTTTTAAATTATGTCATGTGAGCTTAGGAACCACAGTGTTGAAGATCCAATCAATGGATCTAGATCCGGTTCCTATGATGGACTTGTTTAAGTTGTATTGCCAGCTTGCAATCATTTGTACATATAAATCTTAGGCCTTAAAATGGTATCCAAATTTAAGTCCCTTAAATAGTGGAAAAATCATGTATGTGGTGTTCGGGCTTACTTGGATGGCTTTTATGCCCACAAAGAGCTCGACCCTTGTAAATAGTTTCTATTTAGCTTCCGAATATGCTTCGCATCTCAATTAAAATCAAATCAAGCCGCTAATAAAATAAAAATTGAAAGTATCAAAGGGCATCAATTCCTATTTGAGCGAAGGGTTTGAAAACCATCTTTCCAAAAAATGTCACCTTCATATGCTTTATCTGATAAAAATGAACTTTTTTATAAATCAAACCCTTTGTACATAGGTCCAAAGAGACACAACATTACTTTCAAAATAAAGCACTTAAGCACCTTTCTAATGCTTCACACACACACACACACACACACACATTTAATACATAAGGAATGAAAAAGTTACGGTAACCGTGTTTCACGAAAGTCGGGGGCTGCCTAACACATTCCCCTCGCTTAAGCAAGCCCCCGAACTCTATGAATCTCTGGTTCCAGACCAATTAAATGGAGTCACATATTGGGCCATATTGCAAAAAAAATTCAAAACCCGGATGAGTTGGTACATCCTTTTGAACTCATACTAACTTGCAACTTTGTCTAATTCGGCCCAATCGCATAAAAATCAATATTTTCAAAATTGTCGACATTTATGTCGGTTTTTCCCAAAATTCACCTTATAAATTAAAATAATCTATCGAACTAATAAAGGGTAGGACACTCATAGGAAATCCCAGCGTCGACAGATGGCGACTCTGTTGGGGACGTTAGAGGGCTTAAGCCGCATTTTAATCTTTTTAATTCACTTTTATCTGCATATGAATGTGTGTGATGAATATTTCTGAATGCTTGTGAATGAATGTTTTACAATGCTTTATATTAGTGTTTCGCACAATGTCATCATAATACATGTGGTGAGGTGAGATGAATGTATGTGAATGTATGTTGTGTGATTCCTCCACCAGGAAGCAAACCCGTCGGTGACTGATTACTAGACTCAAGATGAGACTAATCCCACAAGGCTTAGGAAATACGCCACTTAGATCCGCTCCAATTGAAAGATCAGACTCGTTCCCATCTAGTAGATTGTGATGATCTGGGAACCTTCATGCCGAAAAGCATGTAAGAGTAAACCTAAGATAGGTCAGCCTCTGATAAACCAAACGCGAAAGGAAATCTCTTCATGCCTTCCCTCTTTCAATACATGTCAAATATCAAATCCTGTCAATTATTGAATGTTAATATTCTGTCAAATATTAAATGTTATGTTATCCTGTCATCAAAATAAGCTGACCACTATTTTGCAGGAAAAGATTAAAAAAACCATAAAACTAATGCATGACATGCATGCAATTACTGTTGATCAAAACTGAAATATCTATACTTTTGTAGGCAAGATTGGTCCAATCACCAGATCTAAAGCTAGGAAGGCACAACTCCCATCTAGCGACATGGTTGAAAGTGCCCCACCTGAATCTCCCACTGTATCTCGAAAAGAATTCGAGGAACTCAGAAAATAGATGGCAGAGGTGGCTAACCTATTAAAGGAGTACTGTAAAAACACTCAGGGCCAGAAGACACCTACTTAACCAGAATCCTCCACGCATAGTTCCTCAAACTTACTACATGTTATGATTTTAGGAACTTACCACAATTATATGAGTTTAGAAACCTTGCCTAGCAATACACAGTCCAAGAGCAAATCAGGGACTGACCATACAATCGGAGGCTCAAAACATACTATACGACTATGAGTCACAAACTTACCATAAGCATGAGTTTCAAGAACTCGCACTTAATCTTAATCTTTTCTAACTATCAAATATATCTATGAGAAAAGAATCACCTTCTCATCACATATATATTGACAGAGTGACACCAACATTTCAACGATTATCAATGAGATAGACTAAGTAGTCGTTAGACCAAGTACAAAACCCTAGCCCATACAAAAGCTTGTACAACTCAGTTACCACAGGAGTCCTCAATTGAAATCCCACCAAATACCATTTCATATTACACTTTCTTTATAGCTTCAAGCTATAACCTTTCAATTATTTAACAGATAATCTGTCATTTTATAACTTAACTTGATCACGTCGGGATCTTATTCCACAATCATTTTATATGATGATTTCATTTGCACTTTTCATCTTATGCCTTAAAACTATTTATTTAGTTTCTTTTTCTAATTTAGGTACTACCGGTACCACACTTCTTTGCTTACATATTATCATTATCGCTTAATTAAGTTAAACTTAATTCTTTCCCATATGAAAATTTTCTTCCTTAATCCTTAACACTCATTAACTAAAATTTGTGTCTTCGATACTCCATCTATTAAAATGAACGAGTTTCCATTACCATTACCTTTCATTCAACTACTTCACCTTACTCCTAACTCCGCTTTATTCATTTCCTTTATTAACTCAACTTGAGCTATTAACACTGACATCTTTTCCCGAACCCTTTTTAATCTTAAAGCGTCGGTTATTACTCTTATCTTTCTTGTGTGATACAAAAATCCACAATCTTAATCTTTAATTACTTCTAGCTTGCTTCTTAGCTTTACAATTATCTTCTTCTACGCATAGATATAGGTTAGACCCTAATGGTCCATGTACACCTCACATTCCTTAACATATAATTAATATCTCCAAATCTTTAAGCAAACATAACTGTTGCTAACTTCAGCTCACGAATAGAGCATCTTCCTTCATAATCCCTAACTACTATGGTGCACATATAACGAACTGGTCGTATAGCATAAGCACTCAACCCAATTTCTTATGTGTTACATCATTATATACAACTAAACATTTCCAACATCATCAAATAAGGACAATACCAAAATCTTACTCAATCTCCTCATTAACTCTCAAAAATATTGTTTATACTTCTTTGACTATAAATAATTTCATAGTCCTTGTCACTTTCTTTGGTTAACAGGTTAACTATCTTAGAAAAATCTTAAATAAATCCTTAATAGTGACTTGCAAACCTTAACACTGCATACTTCTGTCGACTTTCTCGATTACTTCTTCTTATTCATAACTTCTTCCTTCACCAACCTGTGACACGTATGGATAAACCATAACACCTCTAGTGGTACCTATCAATTTGCCACCGTACTTCACAGCGTCCCTTACGGATATACCGTTTCTTTAGAGATCCTAAGACCTAAAAATTAAACTTCCTTTCAGCCACAAGAAATGAACTTAGGGCACAACTTCTTCCTTTTTTAGTGTTTACACACTATACTTTAATGTTCAACATGATCCTTCTACATCTTAAAATAGATTAGAATATCATCCATGAACACTATTACACTCATCAAACTATTTGTTTACATAATCAATTTATCTTATCCTTAACTGCATTTAAAACGTATATTCATCAAACATCATCATCAAAACTCGTAACAAGTTCTAAACACCATCTCCAAACATTTCCTCATTTCAAATCTACTACTAATACCCAGTTCTCAAATCTAGTTTCAAAAATATTTTCCCATCCTTCAATTAATCAAAAATAACTTCTATCATAACAATTCGTACTTACTTTTAATCGTTACTTTCTTCAACTACTTATAGTCGATACGAAGTTTCAACACTTCACTCTTCTTTTTTTTCTTTACAAACAACACTGATGCTTCCTACGGAAACACACTTGGTTGAGTACACTTCATACCTAATAATTCTCCATTTCTATCATCAATTCCTTCATTTACTTTACACTATCTTATATAGTATTCTCAAAACGGGTGCCTTTCCGACACAATCTCTCTTACAACTCCTTCTCCTTATCTAGCGAAAAACCTGACAATTAGTCCGAAACTACATCCACTAATTTCCTTACTTCAGATATCTAACTCATCTCTTACTCTTACTCATTGGGTATCTACAACTTAAGTTTAAATAACCCATACTTTTCGTTATCTTAATAGCCTTCAGGCCCTTAATATTTTTAAATCACCAAAAATATCACGACGACTTACTCCCTCAAAAACATTATTTCAGCCTACCTTAAAATTCAAGGCTTAAAAATATCTTCTGGCATTTAATCATTGCCCTCTGGTTAGACCAATCCTTCACATATTTACATTAACTCCTTACAGCTTAATAGAAATTAAATCTGTCAATATCTGACATCTTCAAATCTCAACACTTCAATTCATATGATCAAACTCTATAGAAATTTCTTCCTTATTCTTCTCATCTTTAACACATGTATGTTTATCTCATCCCATCATTTGGCTATACTAGCCTTCTTCCACATTTTCTTAAAATAACTCTTTCCAGAGTATTAACATTCTATTTTAGAGCCAAGGTTTCTATTTCTGCTCAAATCTTATTGTTTCTTCTCTCCTTATTGTCCACTTAATGTGGGACTACTTTAACTAGTTCATTGAACTTAGCGGCATACTAGGAATCTAACATATCCCTCTTCTCTATTTTCACTACCCACATTCACATGTGATCACTTCACTTCAATTCCTTACTTAATTTGGCATTACTAAACGCTTTCTCTCTTGCTCAATCTCTGATTGAACCTTTAACGTCTAGGTGGTATCCTTAAATTTAGGAGGTCCCACACTCTTGAAAATCCTTTTAAACTGGCTACTTGCACAACTAGAGGATTTACCCTTACTCCGATTAACTTTCTATTAAACGCCTCAATTAGGAGGTCTCTACCTTCTTGCTTTGGGTTCTCGTGACCCTTATATTCATTTATTATTATGATTTTTTTCTTGCATTCTTGATATTACATAACTTCTTCTTGACAACAATCCTTCATAATGAAATATTTTATTATTATTTCATTTCTTATTTTAAAACATTCTTATTTTAATGCCAATACATACTCCTTCCAAAGAACATTTAATCAATATATTATAGTAATATGCTTCTTATAATTTATACTTCTTACATCACTATAGCTTCTACTATTTACAATTTTATAGAACTTACTGCTAATTACATTCATATAGCACTTACTGCTATTTACAACTTACTTTCTCTATTGCTTATCACAGATAAGATTTAAATTGTTATTCCACAACTTATATTAAAGTTGGAACTTATTAATAATATCCCGCTATTTATACTAAAGTTGGGATCCACATCATTACACAGATATATATATATATATACACACACACACATATTCTGATATACATATACCTATTCGTTAACTTTAATACTACTCCAGCTCTATCTAATCATCCTTAACACATTTTTCCTTGATAACAGTAGTCACACAACTCCGTTTACTAACATAACACTTTGTTCTAACTCTTCAGAATAAGACTATACTATATCTTGAACTTGCTCCTTTGAAA
The DNA here is from genome assembly GCA_020205555.1 of Panax stipuleanatus. Lineage (NCBI taxonomy): Eukaryota > Viridiplantae > Streptophyta > Magnoliopsida > Apiales > Araliaceae > Panax > Panax stipuleanatus. Next base: position 91,478,318 of record CM035123.1, read on the forward strand.
TTATTCAAGCATAGTTCATCCTACCATTCTCCCTTCTTTATTCACTTTACGTGTCCCTTCATCAGACAACTCCTAACTAGGTGATCAAATGTTCCACACTTGAACCACACTCCTTTCCTCAGTTCGAGGTAGCTAGGAGAAATGTGTCCCTTCTGCTCACAATTGTAACATACATCCCTTCCTTTCCTATATACACTTACGTAGTTCTTCCCACAGTTCTTTTATTCTTTACTCTACTTCTTAGAGTCTCATTACCTAATATCACCTTCACTCATTCATTTATCTTTCCTCTTCTTAGTCGGAGCTTTAGATAGTATACTACTTCTAGCTCCCTTTTTAGCAACTTGCGCATTTAATTCAGCTCGCTTTTCCACCACTCCTATTAACATTATTACTAACTGACCAGTTAACACTCTCTCTTCCACCTTGTCTCTAGGATGAACATCTTAATGTTCAGAGCCTGCACTTCCCTTGATGCTTGACTAATTATGGTTATTGCTATTTTTCTTCTTCTTCTTCTTCTTTCTCTATCTCTGGCTCTATATGAGCCTCCTCGCCATCTATTGCTTCTTCACTCACTTCCATCTCAGTGTGATCTTCATGACCACTATTCAAATCTACCATAGGTTCATCTCTAAAAATCTTTTTCTTTCAAGATGGTACAGTCGTTAGACAGTACAGTCTTCAGATGGTACAGTCTTAACTACCACACCATCAAATAATTCAACCGGCACTTCCAAGTTCTCTCCAAACCTTTCTCCATAATCCTCTTCCAGAACATTCTGAGTTAACACCTCGGCTAATAACTTTGGTGTATCCACTAACATTTCAGTATCCGAATGGATATCTCTAATCTTATCATTTTACGAAATCCTACCTTCAATCTTTACATCTTGATTAACACATAGCAATAATTTATATACATAACACAAATAATAATTTATTTTATGTTATTTTTACTTCTTTAGACTCTTCCCGATGAATTTTCTTAATTCACCACCTACAAACTCTTCCTAAGTTTAACTACCTACTAACCTTTATATTCCCTCCAAGGTTATAGCCTCAAGTACCCATACTTAAGGTTTCTAACCTATCAGCTCTGATACCAACCCGTGACGCCCTCAAATCCGGGTATCTTCAAACCCGAGTCCGGTGTTACACAGTGCTACAACATTCACATATATCTAACTATATAAGCTTAATGACATGAATGTAATTAATATAGTATTACATCATATCCATTCAATCCCAGATTCTGTAACCATTACATGTTCAAATTCTCATAATATTACACATTACATAGTAATATTAAACTATTACAGGATCTTCTATACATCTTTGCCTTCCTTCCTTTATCCTACTGGATTCTTCGATACGTTCGTCCTTAAATGAAATCATATAGTTTAAGCAAGAATGAGTATTAAATTGCTCATCAAGTATAGCATTTCAACAACAAAATTAAGAATCATATGATTTCATTTAACAACTGAAGAATAATTGTGAACTACTTCGAATAAACTGGAATAACACACACATGATAGACCAGAATAAAAACTTTTCATCACTCTAAAATATTTTTGAAACGGCATAATGGTCATTTGTAATAAGATGGTCATAGGACCAAAATATTTCTTTCATTTTCATGAAAAAGGATTACCGGTTAATAAAACTGCTAATCTGTTATCACTTATGAGTACATTTAAGGGATCAGCCTATAGTACCCTATGTTGTACAATGCTACTCTGTTAAACGTATTTATGTTTAGTTTTGACACCATACGTGTCAGTCAAACTCTCGACTAAATACATTTGTTTGTTCAATTCAAACTTACATTTGAATCCGCACCAAAGTAATTTGGTTTGGACCACGCTACTTAACATCAATAATATTTCAAAGATTTAATATCAAATAGATAAAACATTTAAACAGTGGTCTAGTCGAAATAAATGACATCGACACTTCCTTAAACAATTCAAATCACCACATCGCTTGAATACTTATACAAATACTAAAAGATTTGTATAAGCATGTAATTCACACAATCATCAAAGAATTGTGTTCATTTTATTTTAAAACATCACATAGGCTTCATGAGAATACATTCAAATTAAGTAAGAACTCGCTCAAATAAATCAGAGTAAGTTCATGAAAACTTTTCTTAAGCATTCTTCTATGAGTTTATGCTAATTTGCCCGTCAAATGGCCTACACAATTACGTTTACATACATGTACCAATTATATACATAATCGATGTTAAATATTGGTTTATATTAACTTTACTTCCTACTTTTCAGGTCCGTGTCATTAGACTTAGAATACTTCTTAAGTTTATTATTTATTGTCATAGCGTCTTGGCGTTCATTCGTCGTACGCCTATTAACGACTTCACAAACATTCAAGACATATGCCTTTGCATATGCTTAACACGATCTCACAATCTTTTATAACACTCGTTGATTCAAAAAAGTGTTTTACATTGTCGTTACTTGCGATCTTACTATTAGAGTCGAACTTTATTCAGTTCATTCCATCTGTTATAGACTTGTGACTTCACACGTCATACTTACAATTACTTTCTATTAATAATGTTTAGTACATATATATAAAAGTTTAAATACATTTTATATTTGATACTTCTCAAATAAGCATATATGTAGTTTAAGATCAAATATATAACAGTTCAAGACTTTTATGTAATATGCTTCTCTATAAGCAGATATGTAAATTAATGCACTTTTATAAAGATTTTCCTTTTCTTTAATAAAGAATTTGTTTCTATAGTTTAAACAGATTTAGAAAATATTTTCTTTATAAATAAAGAGTGTGTTTCTATGATTAAACAAATATATCTTTGACTAAATCACTTATGTAAATAATGAAACAAGTAACTTGTGAATAAGTAAGTTTGTGAACAAGATACTTGTAATGACAGTTATCAAGTATAATGTCGACGTCGAAAAAAATTCGCGGGTCGGGTCACAACCCAGATCTTTTTCTCTTCCTAAGTTATGGCAGCCCTCACTCTTTTTATTGTGAAAAAGGTTTTGAAGGATTTTATAGAAAAAGGCCAATATGTATCATGTCGATGATTTGAACGTTTTACAGAGTCATCAGTTGGTAGATTTGAAATGGTTGTACCAACTCAACCGAGTTTTGTTTGAAAGAGGCCCAATTGCTGGACACTGTCGAAACTTGATCTTTGAAAACAAAGTTTGAGTTCAGGGGCTTGGTTAAGTGTGGGGAAGGTGTTAGGCACCCCACAACTCCCGTGTAAATACGGTACCGTATCTTTTCAATATTTTCCTTTTAAAACTGAAATGTGTGTGTGAATGTTATTTTGAAAATTGGGCCTATGTTTGATGGAAAGCAAGTCTATGCATCGTTGAACCTATATACGAAGGGTTTGATTTGATTTGCAAAAAGTGTTTGATTTGAGTAGCAAAAGTGTTTGATTTGATTTGTAAAAGTGTTTGATTTGATTTGTAAAAGTGTTTGATTTGATTTGCAAAAGCTTCTTTTGTCGATAAGATTATTTAAATGATGTTTTGAAAGAAGGTTATCAAACCCTTACGCTAACATAATAATTGAAGCACATCGATACTTCAATTTTATCTTTTTAACCTTAAGGCTCACTTGGAATGGTGATTGTCGGGTTGCGAAGCATCCTCGACCACAATATATACAAGTGTCGGTCTTCTTATGGGCATGACAGCCATCCGAGTGTCTCTGACACGACAAACCATATTTTCACTATGTTGAGACCTTAAATCCGGATAACCGTTTTAAGGTCTTTTGTATGTACATTTCTACAGAAAAACTGGCAGGGTACATTCATAAAATGGAGTTTGTCCATCGTGAGAATCAAATTCTGATCAGTTTGATCATGAATCCCACGATTCATAGGCTCACATATAAGTAGCCAATAAACCTGTACAGTTCAAATTTGTACAGAAATAGATATATATCCCAAATATCGCCAAAACCTAGGATTCATTCAGTAAATCCTGCTTCGCACCTGGCCGAAGTGTCTCGTTCCCATTAGATAGCGATCTAAGGGACGTGAGGTTGCTTCTATAACTGAAACTAGGAAAATACTAGATTTAAATAAATCTCAGCCATTCTAGCTTCCCGATTCTGTCTGTACCTATTTTGAACCGTTTGAAAGCTAGAGTTGGCGATATTTAAATAAATCTAGTTCGCCCGAAGATATGTCAGTGCCGATTCATATAAACATGAATATTTAAAGCAACAATTTTAATAAAATGAGTAAAGCAATATATATATAATTATATATACGAAAGCTGCAAAGGGCGAAGGGGTTTTCACGCCGGTGCCCGGACTAGAATTGAAATATATATATATTTATAAAAGCTGTATAAAAGCCACGGAATGATCCAGGCTGGACATAATTGAAATATATATAGAAAAACATTAAAAAGGGCGATGGGTTTTCACGCCTGTGCTCGGACTGGAATTGAAATATATATATACAGACAAAAAAGTAGTCAACCAAAACTGGAAAGATAACCCAGTGGTGGTGAATGTTGCAAATATATATAAAAATAGTAAAAAGGCCACAGAATAATCCAGGCCAAACTAAAATATAAATGTACAGAAAAGTAGTTAACCAAGACTGGGAAGATAACCCAGTGGTGGTGAAAGTTGCTTATATATGCATAAATATATATAAAAGCAGTAAACTACCACGGATTTGACATCCGGGCTTGACAGAATTGAAAAGTTAGTATATATACAGTTAAATATATACAAAAAAGGCAAAACCAGACTGGGAAGATAACCCAGTCCGGCGAAGTTACTCAGTACGAAGATGCAAGTATATGCAAGCTGCCGGAAGCGACGGATCGTCAATCCGAGTTGTAAAAATACTAGAAAATACGTTTATGTACAAAAATATACCAAAAGTTGACAAAAACGACCACAGAACTGAGTTTCGAGCATATTTAGAAAACGGAACTTGATATGCAAGTGTATAAAAGGGCAAAGAGGTAGTATTGACTTGCTAATCGTAAAAATACTCACAATGGACTGCTACACTGGTTTTTTGCCAAATCGTAGGCTTTAAACATCTAAATATTTCTATTATATTCTGATATGTTGTAGTATATGGGTATATCAACGTTTTAGAGTGAACAAATTTGGGTTTGGAAGACAAGAAATTAGACAGAAAACCAAATAGGCAGAGGTTCGGAGCGTTTCTGAATTATAAAAATGAGGGGGGGGGGGGGTGCCCTCATATATATAAGCTAGGGATCCTCCACCCTACCTACTACTACCACAGGTAGGGGTACGGCTCCACGTGGCGGGCTTCGTCGTCTCAAAGTACGTGCACTCCGAGCAACGCGAGGTTAAAGTCGAAACTTTCTAACTTTTGATCGAAGGGTCAGTTTGAGGCGTGCGATACCTTTTCGGAAAGCTCTCATCGAGAGTGTCACAATGACATAGGATAAAAAAAATTTTGGGTCCAAGAAGAAGATTTCATAACCAGGTCTTTGATTCCCCGCAGTTTGTCCGTTGAGCTGTCTTGCGTTGTTTGCACTCGAGATCATCGTTATGGTTCGTTATGACCTTGGTGGCATCAATTCGGCTTGAGTTTGATTGAATTAGCTTAGGGTTGGTAAAATGACAATTTTGCCCGTCCTGGGGTTGCCCTTAGTGTCGGCATGGCCTTTGGTTGACTTCCTGGAGTTGTTTCCAAGACTTGGATTCCATTTGGGTCTGTTTGTCCTCAGTGTTGTCTTTGAGGTTGACTTGGTCGCTCCAGGTTTTTCTCTGGAGATGTTGTGATGCTTCAGGATTGTTTCTGAAGTTGACCTGACTTCCCGGGTTGAGACCGGGGCTGATCTGTACCTCCCGGGTTGAGACCGGGGCTGAACTGTTACTGAGACTGGGGCTGACCTGTACCTCCCGGGTTGAGACTGGGGCTGACCTGTACCTCCCAGGTTGAGACCAGGGTTGACCTGTACTTCTCGGGTTGAGACCGGGGTTAATTTGATGACCCGATATTGAGACCGGGGTTGATTTGACGACCCGGTATTGAGATCGGGGTTGATTTGACGACCCAATATTGAGATCGGGGTTGATTTGACGACCCGATATTGAGACTGGGGTTGATTTGACTACCCGGTATTGAGACCGGGGTAGATTTGAGGGCCCAATATTGAGATCGGGGTTGATTTAACGACCCGGTATTGAGATCGGGGTTGATTTGATGACCCAGTATTGAGACCGGGGTTGATTTGACGACCTGGTATTGAGACTGGGGTCGATTTGATGACCCGATATTGAGATCGAGGTTGATTTGACGACCCGATATTGAGAACGGGGTTAATTTAATGGCCCAGTATTGAGATCGGGGTTGATTTGACGACCTGATATTGAGACCAGGGTTGATTTGATGGCCCGGTATTAAGACCGGGGTTGATTTGACTACCCGATATTAAGATTGGGGTTAATTTGATGGCCCGGTACTGAGACCGGGGTCGATTTGATGGCCCGGTATTGAGATCGGGGTCGATTTAACGATCTAGTATTGAAACCAGGGTTGATTTGACGACCCGGTATTGAGGTCAGGGTTGATTTGACGACCCGATATTGAGATCGGGGTTGATTTGACTACTCGGTATTGAGACCGGGGTTGATTTGATGACCCGGTATTGAGACCGAGGTTAAGTTAAAAAGATAATTTTGCCCTCCTACAGTGTTAGTAATAGGGAAACAAAATTTTGAGTGTCTACAGATGCCCCTCTTTATCATGTTCATGCAATATAGTGGAATGAACAGGATAAAGATTAGTAGACACTGAAAATGCAGCTGCAAGGGCAACGCAAAGCATGACATGATATGCGCGGAGTGCTAGATACCTTCGCGGTGGTAGGGTTATCTCTGATTGATTAGGTTAGTTTCTGTTGGGGATAACGTTATTCGTGATAACCCTTATTGCAGCATTATCATGCGATTGTTGGTGGGATATCAAGTTTAAGCTATCACAGAATATTCTTGTCACTTTCTGCTGGGGAAGACGTTATCCGTGATAGCTTTTTGGGCAGCACTGACAGACGATTACTAGTAAGAGAACCACTGACAGGTTATCAGAGTTATGCAGATATCATAGTCTGATCTCGTCTTTTTTTGCTGAGGATGACGCTAATAGGCTACCGCGAATTATTTTGTCATTTTCTGCTGGGGATGACGTTATCGATGATAGCTTTGTCAACTCTGATGGGAATATATCTCGGTTATCGAGTTACTTTCCTGTATGCTTCCAATGCTTATCCTAGCGATAATTTACAGCGGTAGCTTGCAACAGGGGGTTGAACCACCAATCCTTCTAGATGTTCCCTTTGAGATTGTGTATAGCAAATTCCATCATCTGTCCTCTGTGGGGATGGATTATTGAATTGTTTTCGCCGGCTAAACTGTCTCGTTCTATACCCAATGCTTCGCTGGGGTTGTGCCAACGGCTGAAATGTCTTGGTCTGTACCCGACGCTTCGCTGGGGTTGAGCCAACGGCTTGAACTATCTCGGTCTGTACCAACGCTTCGCTGGGGTTGAGCCAACGGCTGAACTGTCTCGGTCTGTACCCGACGCTTCGCTGGGGTTGAGCCAACGGCTTAAACTATCACCGGTCTGTACCCGACACTTCGTTGGGGTTGAGCCAACGGCTTGAACTGTCTCGGTCTGTACCCGACGCTTCTCTGGGGTTGAGCCAACGACTGAACTGTCATCGGTCAGTACCCGATGCTTCGAAAGTGGCATTTTTCGGTAGTTTTTCAGTATTATTCATCATTGATCCCCAAATATTGCTTCGGGATGAATATCAAGGGTTTTCAAAGAGTTCTCCTTTCTATCAGGATTACGCTGCTTAAACGCAGGATTTCAGGACAAACCGCTCAATCGCGTAGAGATTTTTCTTCAGATTTGACTTGGCAGCTCATATAAACTCTGTTTCAACTCAAACCGAACCGAGCCTAGGGGAGTGGGACCCACCTCGCATCCTTTTTGAGGCTTAGTGAGACTGGATTTTCAACTAAAAATGCCTATGGTAATTTGGTTACTATGTGAGGTTTACTTTTGATTTTATTTCATAAATATGAACTGTTCCTATTTTTGGGAAGGTGTGCTACTAAATGGCCTCCTGAACATGCCTGTGTGCATGCGGACAGTCCATTTTACAAAGGAGACTCTGGCAAAAATTTTCAAAACTCGAGCATTTAAAAACTTGCAGTTTTGACACTACTAGGGATTTCTGACTGACCCATGCAAGTTTTAGGATTTATCTTTTGAAAAACATGCATTTTTGACTCTACGGGATATTTTTGACAGACCCATGCTTGTTTTTAGGCTTAGAAATGTATAGAGTACTAATTTAAAATAATAAGCCACAGGTTTTAGGCTTACCACACCCTTTCTGAGGTGATTTGGAGACTTTTTCTAGGTGATGGATCGAGATAGACCCGGCAGTGCCAGTAAAGTCATTTCAGGCGTTAGACGTAGGAGGGCCTTTGATATTCCTCAGCCACGTCCAGCTCGACGCCTCGTAGATTGGCAGAGTCGGTGATTCGTCCAGCTCAGGAAGAACAGCCGATTGATATTGATGATGAGCAGGCTTCTTTTGCTACTCTTGCCCCCGCTCAGGCTCCACGTGCGGAGGTTCCTGGTATTGCTGTGTCAACCCAAGAGCTGTTGGGCGACTTGAGTCGTCATCCATTGAGAGTCTTTATGCCAAAGAGGTGACTTAAAGTTTTCTTCTTTATGGATTCTCTTTCTTCCTTTTGCCATTCTCGGGGCACAGGTTTTTGACATGGGTTAGTTTTTTGATGCAGGTTCCCGGCTTTACGCAGCCTCGAGGGAACTGGTTCAATGTGCACTCCCTATATCATACTTTGCACCAAGACTACAGGGATATCGTTGATGGCTGGGGATTTCAGGCCTTCTTCTCTATTCTTCCCCGTTGTTGCCCCTGGGGGTATATGAGGGCTTTATCTGAGTGCTTGTTCCACCAGACTCAGTCCCTTCATTTGTTGGATTGTGAGGTGATGATGACCGCTATGGACTGGAGGTTCATCACCGGCATTGAGTTTGAGGGTGAGCCAGTGCCTGTCGTGGCTGAAATCACGCCTACTGTCATTTGATCCCTGCTAGGAGTTCCTGTGACGGCGATCAAGGGTCGGACGGTCCGATCTGGTGCCTTGAATATAGATGCCCAGAGTGGGGCTTTACTTGAGCCTCTGCCTGATGATCAGAGGGATCGCATCTTGAGGTGATTATTTTTGGTGATCATCAGGGGTTATTTTGTGGCGGATAACTCATCGACTGTGTCCTTCACCCTGGTTAGCGCTACCCGACATGTAGAGTACCTCAGTGACTTTGATTGGGGTTCCTACACCTTTGCCTATTTTCTCCGGGGCATGCACATGCTTTCAAAGGGTTTGACGGAGGCTTGGTTAGGGTTCTACTCGTTTTTACTGGTGAGTACATCTTTTTGTACCTTTTTAATTTTTGCATTTACATTTGTCAGTCTTGGTCACTGAGGACTTTTGATATTTACATGGCCAGTTCTGGGCATTTGAGAGGCTTCCTTGCCTACGACCCGCCACTGCTTTAGGCCTGGAGACCTATCCTCGAGGACGGCGTTGGCATCACTCCACTCTAACAAAGGTTCCTGTTGCTGAGGGATTTACCCATGCTCACCTACAGTTGGAGCTTTTGATGGCTGGATCAATCTCTTGGATGTCGTATACCTTCGAGTTTTTGACAGTTGGATTTGAGGGAGGCTTCCCCACTGGTAGGGAGTTTGCTTTGTCGACCAGCAGAGTCCTATTATTGACAGAGGGAGGCTGGGAGCTCTATTTGGGAGAGCGTGTGATCAGGAGTATTACGGGGCAGATCTGCATTCCCATTGTTCCTCCTGCTTGGCATCATTGGCCATTGGTCCACCCACTGATAGATATCCCTATGGAGGGCATAGATGACTTTACCCTATCAGAGGGCCCTTATAGCCAGGAGGCATTCAAAAGCTGGTGGAGTCCTTGTACTATTGGAGCTCAGACTAGGGCTACCCAGTTTATGGCAGACATGGTTCCTGGGTCTGTTATGATGACAGACTGGATAGCTTGCCTCAGGGAGCCCACTCATTTAGATCAAATCGCAGAGCTTATCCGGGAGTTGGAGAGAGCTCGCTTTTTTATCAGGCATCTTGGCCGAGATCCGTCAGAGGCATCTTCTTTTGACCCGTCCAGCTCAGAAGCGGGCCCCTCCTCAGGTCCATTTTCCAGTAATTTTGTAGGGGCTGATCCTCCCTTGTTCCGCCCAGACATGCCTGATGATCGCGACTTTGTTTTTACAGAGGAGATGGAGCAGGTTAACCACCTGAGTGTAGATATTTTGGATCTTTTTGGATAGCTATTGTAGCTATATCTTTTGGTCGGCTACTATTTTTGCTGTTCGGGCGGTTGTGCCCCATTTTAATAGACCACTGTTAGTAGTTAGGTGGTGGTGCCCCATTATCCTGTACTTTTTTATTTTATTTTGTATTTATCAGGCATGGATGATGCTTGTAGTAGATAGTTTGTTGTAGATATGCATGATATTTCCTATCTATCGCATCATATTTATATTGTCATCATGCATGTATTAGGTCATGTGTATGCATTTTAGACAGATGAGTTCAGATTTGACCCCTGGATGGCCTTGTGATACAATGATGCAGATGGCATCGTTTACCGTTAGCCGTATCAAGCATTTACCACCGTTTGAGGTGGCATCATCATTGAGGTCGTGGTACGAGAGCCTACCCTTCTCAACCAGAGGGACAGTGGATTATATGTTGGGGCATTCGTTGGCCCTCGTAGACTTTCAGGTGCCATACGGGTTTGTGGATGGCATCTTATCCTGTTGGATACCTGCTAGACAGGTCTTTCGCTTCGGGCATCATGAGTTGACTCCGACCCTTGAGGAGTACCAGCAGTTTACTGGCTTAGCTTTAGAGGCGCCATGCGCTCACATGGCGATCAGTGATATGAGGATACCGTTTATACATATGTTAGGTCTTCGCCAAAGCTTAGTGATGGATGAGATTATCTCTGGACGTGTGATATCTATTGACTTTTTGATCGATCGATTTAGTGCGCTTGACAGCTATGATCGGCATGCCAGAGATTTTACGGTATCGACAGAGGCGTGGCATTTGGCCAGGACATACATTTTACTGATGTGCATCGTATCCTACGTCTATATGCCGCTACGCTTGGACCATTTGGATGTGGGATTGATGGTTGTGGTTAGGGCCCTTAGGCAGGGTAGCACCATTATTCAGATGATATTGGTCGAGACGCTAAGGTCAGCCACTCACTGCATTACCTACCCGGAGGGGTTTTTCAAAGGCAGTTCGGTCTTGTTGTATATATGGCCCATGTCCCATATTTGACCGATTGGATTTTTCAGGCATCAGGGGTATTGTTTCTCCCATGATATAGCCATGTCCTACTCCTTTTAGTGGCAGAGTGTACCGATTCAGAGATATGGTCAGCATTTCTGTCTGACATTGCCCATCCATTTTCTATTCTGCCGTGCACAGGGATAGTCTCCCTCTATAGCTTCATCACCCATGCATCTGGCATGGACTATTTGCTCCTAGCGGGATTGAGGGGAATGACTACTTACCATCCTCTGGCTGTTATGGGCCAGTTCGATCAGTTTCAGAGCCTGCATCCATTTGAGAGGGCTCTTAATCAGAGGATGTCAGCTTCGTCTATATCATCTGCTGACTTGATCAAAGTGTATAAGTGTTGGACTCATAGAGAGGGTTGATTTCTCCAGTAGCCATCCGGACCATTCTCCAGAGTACTCGGCGTGGTTGGAGGCAGATATAGCATCCGTGGCAGTCTTCATTCAGTCAGCTCCGATTGTAGATTCAGACGAGGATGAGCCTATGAAGGATCCTGATTCTCCTACTGAGGATGAGCTTTTTATGGTTTTGACAGCAGCACTAGTTAGTGATCCGCCGATCATTCCTGCAGGGACAGATCTGACTTTGGCGGACTCATTAACTAGGATGACCTTAGAGAGGGATCAGGCTAGAGCGCTGATGTTGACCGCCTTATCTGGTAGAGATATAGCTTTGGCTGAGAGAGATGCGGCTCGAGTCGCTCAGGATGCAGAATTGATTGAGCGAGAGGAGATCTGATCTGCCAGAGACGTAGCTTTGTGGAGATCGAGGAGACTTTGATTGCTAGAGATGCAGCTTTTGTGGAGAGGGATGAGGCTATAGCTTTCTGGGATTTCCATATTGCCAACAGTACTGCTCTTCGGTCTTATACTCATGGTCTGGTTACCACGATAAGTGCATATATTGATGACCACAGTGCCACCCTGTAGATGACTGTGGATATTTTGAGCCGTATAGAGGCTGAGGGTATTGCATTAGTAGCTGCTCCTCCATTTTCAGAGAGAGATGCCTTGTTGGCATTGTTGGCTGGCTTATCCTTGGGTCCATAGACTAGCTTTATTTTTCCTGCACATACTAGATCAGCCATTTTTGTCAAGTATAGGACACTATGTATATATCAAACAGTATTATATATCAGAGAAATATATTTTTGATTCACTTCCCTGGTTTTTGTTTTTTCTTGAAGGTCAGACAGCACCGTAAATGGCTGCCTACGTACTCCCGGGTGTAGGGAGATCAGATCATTCGTAGTTCAATTTTCGTGTGAGAGAGGTTTGAAAGGTATTTATCTTGTGTTTTGAGTTTGGTTTGATGAGTTTTTGAATTTTTTGTTTGGTTTGACCGCACCAGAAATGGCTGCCTACGTACTCTCGGGTGTAAGGAGATTAGGTCATTCGTAGTTCCGGCTTTTTAGTAAAAAACCAAACCTAATTGGATTTGTAGGACCCGAATGCGGGTATGCATGGGTTTCAGACATAGTACCTTTTCACACTGTCTGAATTGATGAGTTGGGGAAATTCAGTCCCATCCATCTCTTGTAATCTGATGAGTTGGGGAAATGCGGGTATGCATGGGTTTCAGACATAGTACCTTTTCACACTATCTGAATTCGGGTGTTAGGCACCCCACAACTCCCGTGTAAATACGGTACCACATCTTTTCAATATTTCCCTTTTAAAACTGAAATGTGTGTGTGAATGTTATTTTGAAAATTGGGCCTATGTTTGATGGAAAATATGTTTATGCATCGTTGAACCTATATATGAAGGATTTGATTTGATTTGCAAAAAGTCTTTGATTTGAGTAGCGAAAGTGTTTGATTTAATTTGCAAAAGTGTTTGATTTGATTTGCAAAAGCTTCTTTTGTCGATAAGATTATTTAAATGATGTTTTGAAAGAAGGTTATCAAACCCTTACGCTAACATAATAATTGAAGCACATCGATATCCTCGACCATAAAATATATACAAGTGTCGGTCTTCTCATGGGCATGACAGCCATCTGAGTGACTCTGACACGATAAACTATATTTTCACTATGTTGAGACCTTAAATCAGAATAACCATTTTAAGGTCTTTTGAATGTACATTTCTACAGAAAAACTGGCAGGGTACATTCGTAAAATAGAGTTTGTCCATCGTGAGAATCAGATTTTGATCAGTTTGATCATGAATCCCACGATTCATAGGCTCACATAAGAGTAGCCAATAAACCTGCACAGTTCAAATTTGAACAGAAATAGATATATATCCCAAATATCGCCAAAATCGAGGATTCATTCCGTAAATCCTGGTTCGCACCTAGCCGAAGCGTCTCGTTCCCACTAGATAGCGATCTAAGGGACGCGAGGTTGCTTTTATAACTGAAACTAGGAAAATACTAGATTTAAATAAATCTCAGCCATTCTAGCTTCCCGATTCTGTCTGTACCTATTTTGAACCGTTTGAAAGCTAGAGTTGGCGATATTTAAATAAATCTAGTTTGCCCGAAGATATGTCAGTGCCGATTCATATAAACATGAATATTTAAAGCAACAGTTTTAATAAAATGAGTAAAGCAATATATATATATATATATATATATATATATATATATATATATATATATATATATACGAAAGCCGTAAAGGGCGAGGGATTTTCACGCCGGTGCCCGGACTAGAATTGAAATATATATATATATATATATATATATATATATATATAAAAGCTGTATAAAAGTCACGGAATGATCCAGGCTGGACAGAATTGAAATATAGATATATATATAGAAAAAAAAATTAAAAAGGGCGATGGGTTTTCACACCTGTGCCCGGACTGGAATTGAAATATATATATACAGACAAAAAAGTAGTCAACCAAAACTGGGAAGATAACCCAGTGGTGGTGAATGTTGCAAATATATATAAAAACAGTAAAAAGGCCACAGAATAATCCAGGCCAAACTGGAATGTAAATGTACAGAAAAGTAGTCAACCAAGACTGGGAAGATAACCCACTGTGGTGAAGGTTGCTTATATATGCATAAATATATATAAAAACAGTAAAAAGGCCACAGAATAATCCAGGCCGAACTAAAATATATAAATATATATACAAAGACAGAAACGTAGTCAACCAAGACTGGGAAGATAACCCAGTGGTGGTGAAAGTTGCTTATATATGCATAAATATATATAAAAGCAGTAAACTACCACGGATTTGACATTCGGGCTTGACAGAATTGAAAAGTTAGTATATATACAGTTAAATATATACAAAAAAAAACCTCGGACTGGGAAGATAACCCAGTCCGGCGAAGTTGCTCAGTACGAAGATGCAAGTATATGCAAGCTGTTGGAAGCGACGGATCGTCAATTCGAGTTGTAGAAATACCAGAAAATGCGTTTATGTACAAAAATATACCACAAGTTGACAAAAACGACCATGAAACTGAGTTCTGGGCATATTTAGAAAACAAAACTTGATATGCAAGTGTATAAAAGTGCAAAGAAGTAGTATTGACTTGCTGATCGTAAAAATACTCACAATGGACTGCTACACGGGCTTTTTGCCAAATCGTAGGCTTTAAACATCCAAATCTACCGATTATTTTCTGATATGTGGTAGTATGTTGGTATATCTACGTGTTAGAGTGAAAAAATTTGGGTTTGGAAGACAAGAAATTAGAAAGAAAACCAAACAAGCAGAGATTCGGAGCGTTTCTGAATTATGAAAATGAGGGGGGGTACCCTCATATATATAGGCTAGGGAGCCTCCACCCTACCTGCTGCTGCCGCAGGTAGGGGTACGGCTCCACGTGGCGGGCTTCATCATCTCAAAGTACGTGCACTCCGAGCAACGCGAGGTCGAAGTCGAAACTTTCTAATTTTTGATCGGAGTGTCCGTTTGAGGCGTGCGATACCTTTCTGAAAAGCCCTCGCCTAGAGTGTCACAATGACATGGGATAAAACATTTTTTAGGTCCAAGAATACGGATTTATAACCAGGTCTTCGATTCCCTACAGTTTGTCCGTTGATCTGTCTTGCACTCGGGATCATCGTTATAGTTCGTTCTGACCTTGGTGCTATCAATTCGGCTTAAGTTTGATCGAATCGTCTTAGGGTTGATAAAATGACCATTTTTCCCCTCTCGGGGTTACCCTTAATGTCGGCATGGCCTTTGATTGACTTCCTAGAGTTGTTTCAAAGGTTTGGATTCCATTCGGGTCTGTTTGTCCTCAGTGTTGTCTCTGAGGTTGACTTGGTCGCTCCAAGTTTTCCTCTAGAGATGTTGTGATGCTTCAGGATTATTTTTGAAGTTAACCTGACTTCTCGGGTTGAGACCGGGGCTGACCTGTACCACCCGGGTTCAGACTGTGGCTGACCTGTACCTCCCGGGTTGAGACCGGGGCTGACCTGTACCTCCCGGTTGAGACCGGGGCTGACCTATACTTCCCGGGTTGAGATCGGGGTGGATTTGACGGCCCGGTATTGAGATCGGGGTCGATTTGATGGCCCGGTATTGAGACCGAGGTCGATTTGACGGCCCGGTATTGAGACCGGGGTCGATTTAACGGCCCGGTATTGAGACCGGGGTAGATTTGACGACCCGGTAATGAGACCGGAGTCGATTTGATGGCCCGATATTGAGATCGGGGTCGATTTGACGGCCCGGTATTGAGACTGGGGTCGATTTAACGGCCCGATATTGGGACCGGGGTCGATTTGACGGCCTAGTATTGAGACCGGGGTTGAGTTGAAAAGACAATTTTGCCCTCCTACAGTGTTAGTAACGGGAAAACGAAATTTTTAGTGTCTACATATAATAGATTGATCAATTAAATAATACTTGATCAAATTTGTTTCACCCACATATATATATTATGTTATATTTGATTTGTGTTGTGAAAATTTGGCCACTTAGGATTTTAAAGACAGTTCAGAAAATTTCAAAGAAATAACTTCCGAATTATATCGGTATCTAAGTACTGACCAAATTGTTTGTTTCATAATCTGATAATTATATAAATATCTTTCAATATTTATCTAATGTATCTATATCAATAAAAGGCCACTAATGATTTTAAAGACCGTCCGGAGAATTTTAGAAAAATTACTTCTGAATTATATCGGTATCTAAGTACTGACTTTTTATATGATATTTAATAGATGAAATATATATATATATATATATATATATATATATATATATGTATATGTATAACAATTTATCTTTTTTATATCTATATAAGCAAGTATGAAATTCTTGATAAAGTTTGTTTCACTCACGTATATATATTATATTATATTTGATCTATGTTGTGAAAATTTGGCCACTTAAAATTTTAAAGACTGTTTGGAGAATTTCAGAAAAATAACATCTAGATTATATCGGTATCTAAGTACTGACCAAATTATTTGTTTCACAATCTGAAAATTATATAAATATTGAAGAATATTTATATAATGTATCTATATCAATAAAAAGCCACTTAGAATTTTAAAGACTGTTCGGAGAATTTCAAAGAAATTACTTCTGAATTATATCGGTATCTAAGTACTGACTTTTTATATGATATTTAATAGATGAAATATATATATATAAACGTGTATAACAATTTATCTTTATATATCTATATATATATATATATATATATATATATATATATATATATATATATATATATAACCAAGTATGAAATAATATAAATATAACAATTTAATAACTTATCTCAACTACTTTGACCAATTTTATCTTCTTCTAAGAATTAGAATGTTGAAGTAGAAGATAGAGAGAAAGCTTCTTTAGAGAAAATGTAGGCAAGGGGAGATGTAGCTTTTTTTTGCTTTGTGAATTGATAAATTAGAAATGAAGAAAAAACTTTCTATTTATAGAGTTTTTGAATTAAGGGCAAAAATGTAATTTTGAAAATCTAATTTTGAAAGCAATGATCCGGATTCATTTTAAAATAAATGAGTGTTTCGGATGAAAGTGAATCACACGGATTGGGCAACAAATAATGTGTCAAGTTCTTTTGACGCTAAAAAAAATAACAGCCAAGTTCTTTTAACCGAGGACATGTGTCCATATAAATGATAATTTGCAATTCCTAGTAAGCTTTCCTTCGGTCAGTACAAAGACTTTAACCCTTAGGCTATGTTTGTTTGCAAGTATTACACTTGGGATAGGACTATTAATCCCAAGTGACTTGTTTGTTTTTAAATTTGAGCTTGGGACTATTAGTGATGGGATTTAAAAATAACTTAGGAAGTGGGATTAATTAATACTATCTCATACCTGGTATAATAATCCCTACCATTTGGGATTAAAAATTGCTAGACAAAATTATCCCTAGACCTTTTCTTAATATCCTATTCTATCATTTTCGTATATCAGTCGATATTCTTAATACCTGGTATTTTTTTTGATTATGTATACACCCCCACCCCACGCCGCGCACCACCCCACCCCACCCCACAACACGCACCCCCCACCCCACCCCACCCCACCCCATAAAAATTAAAAAAATAATATTTACTGATTATATATACACCCAACCCTACCCCACTCTACCCTACCCACTCCACACCACACCACCCCACACACCCAACCCACCATACCCACACCACCCCACACCACAAAAATTAAAAAAATAATATTTATTGATTATATATACACCCTACCCCACCCCGCCCCACCCACCCCCACCTCGCCCCACCCACAAAAATTAAAAAAATAATATTTACTGATTATATATACACCCCACCATACCTTACCCCCACCACACCCCAACCCACCCCACCCCACCCCACCCCCCCCCCCCTCACCCCCACTCCACCCCATAAAAATTAAAAAAATAATATTTACTGATTATATATACACCCCACCCTACCCCACCCCACCCCAACCCAACCCAACCCACCCCACCCCACCCCACCCTACCCTACCCCACCCTAACCCCCACGCCACCCCACGCCACCCCACCCTATCCCATCCCATCCCACCCAACGCAACCCACATAACCCACCCCCCCACCCCCCCACCCACCCCCCCACCCCCCCACCCACCCCCCTCCTATAGTCTATTGAAAGAGAAAAGCAGAGACTCACAACATGGATTTTTAGAGACCTTTTGTTATCAAAAAAATCAATTCACACCCTCACCAATATTGATTTATTAGAAAAAGCATGCCCTCCTTTTCCCAGTCAGTTGGTCTCGACGATTTGCTCGAACATTAAGTTCCTATTGCCGATCGAATGCATAAATAAATCCTCCTCGATCTCTTACCAACTTGGTGCATCTTGTGAAAGACTGTTGAAATTTGGAAATTGGCCCAAATTCCAATTGGGGTAAAGATTGAAGAACCAAATATTAGATTTAAGGATCTACTTGTGGGGGTGAAGTTAACTGAGTTGGACATGGACTCGCCGGAAATCTTGTCATATCCTTTTACAGAGTTTAGTGGATTCATACAAGGGCCGATGTAGTGATTTTGTGGAGAAAGAAAGAGAATGAAAAGGTGTCTCAGGTATACAGAATAAATGAACGTAAGACTAAAGAAAGAGGGGGTTATAATAGAGGGGCACATTGGGAATTTTAATATAATTTCTTATTACTGTACCGTGTTGATAATGTTTTGATTAAAAAAAAGCCCCACACTTGCGGGAATATCAATTATTTCCGTAGAAATATCAATTCCCTAAAATATTTATTTTCGTAGAAATATCAATTTCCTAAAATATATGTATTCATATAAGAGGGCATATATTGTTTTTCTGTAAATATATACTGGCACAAACATTAATTTAGGTATTATATAACTATTAGGGGCACGAATTGGGACGGAAATATCAACCCTTACCCATCTACACATATCTATTCGATAATTCTTCATATTCAATTAAAATCAAAATTACTTTCACATTTAGAATTAGGCAAAATGAAAGATTTGGACGAGTCAAATTGTCATCCTATGTTTGAGCTCTTCTATACTGATATGAAAATTGAATATTAGTGCTTTAAAATTTCACCTATTTGTATTTGAGTCCTTCTACGCGGACCCTTTTTTGGACAGGGAAATTAGACCGATGGATCCAATTTTCTACTTTTCACTCTTTTATCTCTCTTTTTCTCACTCTCTCCACTTTTCACTCCAATTTTATTTCTCTCTCTCACCCTATATACTTATCAATTTTCCCTCCTTTCTTTCTCTCTCTCTTTCTTACTTTATCAACTAGTAATTACCCGTCCCTGAAGGCACGGCCTAACGAAAAAATAGACCTAACAATTATCATAATTTACCATACTACCACGATAATTAATACATACTCAATCATCAACACATATCCAACCACCAAAACATCAAGCTAGTAGCTACTAATATCAAAAAAATTCGGCAGAATTTTCTTCAAAAATAGATATTCAGAAAAATCTAAACCTGTCTACAAAACTTACAATCATCGATACATATCCAAACCACCAAAAAAATCATCATTTCGTACCCAAAATCATCATAACCATGTATAATAAGTTAACTTTACAAAAGACGGAACACAAAAATTACACACATGCAAAAATTAATACATACTCAATCAACACATATCCAACCATCAAAACATCTAGCTAGTCGCTACACTACCTCACGTATACGGAGACAATTTAGTTCATACTCATTGCGAATTACCACTCCTACATTATTATGACAAAGTCTTCGAACTTGTAGACAATAAAACGTTGAATAGTAAATAAGCGGGTAAAAAGATTAGATAAAAAGTAAGAAAATAATGAGTAAGAAAAACTTATCATACGGTATTTTCTAGGTCGTCATCCATCTGTCACGACATTAACGAAAATTAATTAAAATAAATAAGTTCTTAAAAAAATCAATAAGATCTACTAAAATTAAGAGGAAACAACTATACACTGGGCCCAAGTATAAATATAATTGATGCAATCACAATAAGCTACTCAAATGAAATACTACATGATAATTAAAACAAATCAGAGTACTACACAATTAATATTATATATCTACTTGCAAGTGAAATTTGAACGCGAATCATTTAATGCATAACATGGGTGACTAATTTACAAATTTCTCAGAGAAACACTAAAACACTTTCCCTCCCCAGCCACACCCCCTCCCCCAAAAACAAAGAATTCCACTTTATCCTTCTCTTTTCCTCTAATTGGTTAAACCAAAGCCTCGTAGAAGACAAAATTTTTATAATATTTGCCAAAATACTTCTAGCTGTTATCTAAATTCAATCCAAACACTTCCCATAAATTTTCAATCAAGCCAAATCCATATCACTTCTGGCCAAATCAAACATCTCGAATACAATAACCTTAAACCTCATAGAAATGAAAAGGTTGGATAAACAGTAACCCATTCCAATTTTTGGTCTACAGAGTACATTCCGTAAATCCCAATTCTATACACACAAAAAATCACAACTTGAAAAGAATTACACTAAAATTTTCCAGTAAAGTCCTAAATTACCACCCAATGGCAAAAAGATGACTAAGCCAATAAAAACTAAGAGAATCACAATAATTCAATGTAAAGAAGATACAGTCGCACACAAAATAGTACCAAAAACAAAAACAAACTCAAAATTCAATCCATCAAAACTAAAAATCTGACTTTTATAATCAATTAAGAGTCCCAAGTAATATTGATAAACATATTACACAGACCCGACTGTTCTTTCCTTTTTGTGACACTAAAGTATGAAGCTACCTTATTTAAACTTATAGAAATTGAAATCTATCGTAACAGAGAACACACTATTAAATACATCCATCTAGTAGAAAGCATTCACAAAAAGATTGAAAATGGTAAAGAAAAAGAACACTTGTCAGATTAATTTCCATATAGCAGTTAAAATCATCTCATATGTATTAGTTGCTCTTTGTTGCATGAAACTCTATTATCAGAAGTTTACATTATTGGTATAATAATGCAATAAAATAGAGATCTCTTTTATAAAGCATGAAATTTAACAGTCAAAAAAATCGGCTTCAAATAAAACACAAAATGAGACAATTCTCAAGCATTCTCTTGGTCCATACAGCTTAAAGCATACCGAACAATGATAAAGTACAAATTTACTGTGTACCTCATTTTCCAAGTTCGGACGACTAATCAGGTTGGCTATTGCTTTGGAGATCACCTCCTTACTTGATGACATGAGTTAGGTGAATATTGACCGCATAACTGCTTTCTCTTTCTCCTCCTCATCTTGCTCAGTGGCATTTAACACTTGATCTGCGTATGCTTTGCCAACCACTTCTGAAATCTCGGGAACATCGGAGAACACCCTTAAGCTCCTGGAAACAATGACAAATCTCTCTACATAAATCATACTGAATTTAATAAATGTCTAAAATATTTACCATATTTAAACTTATAAAAATCACTTCATTTAATTAATATAACATGTGTCAAGAGTTCTTATTTTTGTGCTTAAGAATCTATAAGAAATAATTTATCGAACATGATATGTGAATTATTTTTGTAGACAGAGTTCATAAGCATTTTTACATGTTTCTAAACCATAATTTCCCTCCTTATTACTCCGCACAACAACAACTAAGCTCCTTCATTCTAAAATCATATAAATTCAATTCACAAAAAATTTAAAATTATATAATTACTATAAATTTTGAATTTTTTTTTATAATTAACACCTTTTACATAACTCAAATACATATTTATATTTTTGAATTTAAGATTTTTTATGAACCAACATTCAAAATATAGAAATCAGACTCATTTCTGAAGTAGAATACACTTTAAAAATCAATAATATCATTTAAAATCAGGCTCATAACAAACTATATATAATCCCAAAGTCAATGAATCTAAATGACCAATCAATTTTAACATATAATTCTGGCAAGATAATCTCATAGAGGCATTTTTACAAACACCTAATGTGCATAATATAAAACTTAACTAACTCAATGAATTTAGAAAGGAAGAGTTCATACCCCTTTTTAGTTTGAAGTTTGATTCAATTCTTGCTTAGGGAATTGAATTAAATGCTCTCTACAATTTAGTATGCTCTGCACTTCCTTAATTTCCCAATTAGAACCCTTCTTCTCTTAACTTGCTTTCAATTTGTATATTTTTGGTAGGGATTTACGGACTCATGCTTTAGGTTAGAGAGATAGAGAAATTGTTGAGCTTTAGGCTGAGTATGCTTGTAAGAGTATGTTAAACCTCTCAAGCTGGCATATATCAACATATTCTCTGTTTTTTTTATTATATATTTTGTGTTTGTTGAAGTTGATTATTAAGAGATTTTACCCTTTTCGATTTTGTAGAGGTAATGAAGGGATTGTGTGCAAAAATGTATGCAAAGATGCAGAAGAAGCAATCAGAATCATTTGGGAGAGAAGGTTAGAAAGTAATAAAAACTAAGAGAATCACAATAATTCAATGTAGGGAAGCTACAGTCGCACACAAAATAGTACCAAAAGCAAAAACAAACTCAAAATTCAATCCATCAAAACTAAAAATATGACCTTTTTAATCAATTAAGAGTCCCAATTAATACTGATAAAAATATTACATCAAGCTCAATTGTTGTCTCCCTTTTGTGACACTAAAGTATGAAGCTTTCTACCGAACAACAACAACAAAACTACTCAATGATTCGCAAAATTCTTTGAGATGCCAAAACAGATACATAACAAACTATATATATATATATATATATATATATATATCATCTTCAAGAACTTTGTATCCCTAAGCTAATTTTTTTTCATTCTAAAAGCATGGTTAGGCAAAACTCATAAGAAATACACTTGTTTATGTTGTGGAAAGTTTGATGCAAAATCTTCTTTCAATAATTATATAACTTTTTTGCACATAATATAAAATATGCAAAAAAACTCTCTCTCCCTCTCTCCCTCTCTCTCTCATAAACTCAAAATCCACTCGTATCTTCTCTCAACTCTTATGATATTACATAAGTTTTCTATTTTTATTCTATTTTAACTTATTTTGCCAGAACTGGTATAACTTAACTAATACATTTCAAGCGTAGCATCACCAGCAACTAACAATGACAGACTTAAATGCAATAATTGAAGAAACATTTAAGTTATCAACCAGTTTAATGGAAAATTTGGGGTTCTCAAAAAATTTAAAACAATCAATTAATTAAGTTGTACTAGTTAATACCTATTTTCCTTTCTGATCATTAATTTAAAACTTTAATAATGTGTCCTTATTATGTTCCTTTTCGTTTTGGCTCATGGAACAAAACACCTGCAAATTCAATCACCATTTTCACTGATCTAATGTGCAAATAATAATTAGTAATCTTTGAAGGAGAAATAAATTATATATGAAAAAATAAGAAACAGTGCAAAGGACAACAAAATTATCAAATTCTTACGCAATTAGCAGTTTGAATTGCAGGAAACGACTTATGAACCAGGGCAGCCATATTAGAAATAGAATTTTCTGTAGTCATTTCCCCCAAGCTGTCCAACAATTTTTGCATCCTAGAACAAACTCCATCAAACGATCTATGACAAACAAATCAAATACATTAATTTACAGAGTAAAATATGTGCACTTCTTTGTAATTTCAAAGTTTAAATTGGTCTGACTAACTAATAATTTCATAATAACACAACAACCTAATAATGCAGATTTTGGAAATGAATATGAGATTTTATAATCTCCATGAAAAGATTAAGAGGTAAAATATTAGTTTATGGAACTTTGAGCTTTTAACCTGATGGTATTGCCAATTCCTTGTACTGAAGAAGCAAGACTTGTGAATTCCTTGCAACAGTGTCACAAACCATTTCTTCAATTATTTTTATCTGCACACTCTTTGTTCTGCATCAACAAACTAACATCAGTAATCATTAACTTATATTGAATGAACTACCTGAAAAAATGAAATCAAATCCAAACAATTCACTCCTACTAAAAATACCCAAACTCATAAGAATTGAATTATATAAATTATCAAAGTGAGCCGCTCTTTATGATCAGGATGATAGCAATACTGTCTCATATTTATAATAGATTTGCTATCAGTGGTGTCACATAAAAAGCAAATTAGAATCAGAATATTAAACTATCCTAATTGTAGACACGACATAATTTAAGAGTTCACCTATAAATACCATAAGTTCTGGAGCTCCCACATAGATCCAAAAAGTTTTTACAGATTTTTATATTATTATAGCAATAACAATGACCATATTATGTCAATAATTACAACAATCCAAATAAACAAATACCGTAAGCGGATCCAAACAGACCCATTGCAAATACTATAAAGAAAAATTATAGAACCAACATTAATTTTAATACTCGAACCCTGAAAGAGAAAATCGAAAGTGAATCTGTTTCCTTGAGATCACTACTACTTATGTTAACTCAATTTGTTCAGTAACAAAAAAACAACCTAAACTATGACAATTTCTCAAACATCAGTTTCCTATTTTACAGGGGGGAAATACAAAAGGTAATCAAAAACAGCTTCATTTGCTTTCCTATTTTACAGAGAATATACAAATTGATATAAAAAAGTAGAGTATTTTTTTATGTTGTTATGTAATTATAGGGTTTGAGTAGGGTTTATGTAAAGGAACTATATCGATTAGAAAAGAAAGTTGAAGAAATTTACCTGCAAAGCAACTCTGCTGAAGTTTTGGCTGCTTATGAAGTTCGCTACGCTATCAAAAGTAGATGACATACAGAAATCCTGTATATGTAAATTAATAATAAGAACTTGGAGTAGTATCTTCATCAATTATAAATTTTACATATACAATTAACATTAAATGCTGTAAATTAGTCCTAATCTACTGGAGTAGCAAACAAAATATTAGATAACCCAACTTCAAAAATCAAAATAGTTTAATTAAACACTCACTCAAGAGATGTCAAAAAAAATTCCTAACATTGAACAACATTAACTGCCACATTTAGAACTCATAGACGATAGATAGGTGCACTCATTTAAAATTCGCAAATTACGATATGAAACTCAAAATCAAACTTTCAAAGTGGTAGTTTTCAACACCCCCCCTAAATATATTTTCCCCAATTCAATTTAAAACTAAACTCACCCTCCAAATCAATTAGCTCCCAATCTACTAGAGTAGCAAACAAAATATTAGATAACCTAAATTAAAAAATCGAAATAGTTTAATTAAATACTCACTCAAGAGATGTCTAAAAAAATTCCAAACATTGAACAACATTAACTGTGTGACGCCCCCAGAATAGGTCCAAAAAACCCAACCCATTCTGAGTCGCCAAATACATGGTACAGAATCTAAATACAAACTTTTATATCAAAAGGTCGTGAGCAGGACGACCATACAAGCTGTGAGTGTCAATACAAATGTAGAAAATATAAACACTCAAACTGAGTTCTCATTACAATTATTATCACACTATTTTACAAAAATAGTGAGGACTTCTACTGCTCTAACTTGAACCATCACTCTGTTTCCCGACTAGTCCCTGCCACATTCTCATTTCCTGAAGAGGACAATATAAGAAAAGGGTGAGCTCAACTAGCCCAGTAAAGAATATTATGACTAAGATAATGGAAAATAAATTATCGTTAGTCGTCAACAAAACAGATAAAATATGATGGATAACAAGTTTTAGATCAACAACTGTAGCGAAAATAACAATATATCCGAAGAATTAAGTAAAAAATGATGTCTACTATCTTCTATGATTTAAAAGTCCATCATCAATATTTTATCCATGTCAATCAATATATATCAAATCAGATATTCATCTTTGCACTACGGCCAAAGATATTCATCTGTATCACCAGTTGGTCATGTTCATCTCAACACCTGTCATCTTTGCACTACGGGCCAAAGATATTCATCAGGTAATCATACATCTTTGCACTACATGCCAAAGATATTCATTAAATAATCATCCATCTTTGCACTACAAGTCAAAGATATTCAGTTATATCACCATTTAGGACTGAAGATGATGAAAAATATTTTAAAGAACGAATCTAGTGAGATAAAGGACAAAAATTAGGGATCGTAATTTAGTTTATCCAAGTTCAAGAATACTCCATAATAATCAATTGTGGAGCAAAATTCAAGAATGAAGATCAAAACTTGGATCCAATCAAAGATAGGAACCATAATAGCCAACTTGGACAAAGAAAAAAAAATTTAATTTTTTTGTGAATAGTACCGTATTCGTGAATAGTACCGTATTTGTGAATAGTACCGTATACGTGAATAGTGATGTATACGAGAATAGTAACTCCAATATGAAAAGGTAAATTTTTTACAATAAAATTCATACCAATATTTTGGTGTCATGATATTGAAAGAAATAACATCATTTTTGAAAAAAATAACATCCCTTACTTCAAAAGAACATGACTTCTAACTGGAATATTGGATATAATGCTGAAGAAAACTTGTACTGTATAGCAACACTCAAAGTATCGAAATACTCATAAAAATACGCTCAATATTATAGAGAGAGAAAACTTCTGATTTTGGTGTGATTTTCAAATTCTAACTAAGCACCCTATTTATAGGAAAATGCTTAGAACGCCAAAGTAAAAAATTTAATAAAATAATATTTTATTAAAAACAAATTCACGTCCACCCCTTGACCAAAATTATCAGCCCACACAAGTGGGGCCCACTAACATTTAAAAAACAATTTTCTTTTAAAAAACATTTATAACCCCAAAAAATCAATTATTCTGGAACTTCAATAATTCATAATAAATAGCCATTTTATCAGAAAAATACGAATCTTATGTCCATTCTATAAGAAATTTAATTCTCTACAACTTTGTAGAAGAAAGTTTTTTCCAATTCCGAACGAAAAGTGACCGAAATCCACATACAGATGATTTTCCACACCAAAATACTGATAAAAACATCAACACTAATTCCTCCACATAAAATAAATATTTTCTTATCATATAAATTAATAATTAATTATTCACAAATAATATCACAGAATTACAATATTGACAACCAGGTCGTTCTTAGGAAAGAGGGGGCCTTCCGATAAGGATTTCTCCTTACTGGCGAGCAATTAAATAACCCCTCCTAGACAGAACTTTCTTAGACATTGCCAATAATGTTATTTAATAATATTATTCAAATAATATGAATTATTGATCTGATAATGGAAAATACTGTGCAGTGACAATTATTAAATTAACAATAATATAAAAATACTGTGCAATACCGTGTGCTACTATGCAACAACGCGTATTACTTTACTTTATCCACCGGGTATTCCAACAGTGTTAATGGTTACAACTACGCCGTTACTTTTAAAAAACTTATTCTTGTCGTTTTCTTCATCCGACAGTTTTTCGTTATGGGACCCACAAATGGCTGCGCTGTCGTACGAATATTCCCTTACAGCAAGAATATTCCACGATCAAACGAATATTCCCCGACAACAATGAATATTTTATAACCACTTGCTTATTTAAAATATTTGCGCATTTTACCCATAACTTCCCACATTAATCAAATCAACCCCTTACTATTTCAAAATAATAAATAGAGGAAATTTAATTTTATTCATAAAAAGTTAGGGTCTTACAACCTGCCCTCCTTATGAAATTTCGTCCTCGAAATTGACGTACGTACCTGGTGTTTCGAAAAGGTGAGATTACCTCCCTTTCATTTTCGATTCCAACTCCCAGGTCATTTCCTCAATAGCATGGTTCCTCCACAAAACCTTGACTTGTGGTATAACCTTTGTGCGTAGGACATGCTCTTTCCTATCCAATATCTTGATAGGTACCTCCTCGTACGTTAAATCTTCGGCTATCTCGTCTGGTTCTAACTCAATAATGTGGTTCGGGTCTTTCACATATTTACGTAGCACGGATATGTGAAACACATTATGAACACGAGACATACTTGGAGGTAAAGCGAGTCTATAGGCCACATTTCCTACTCGGTCAAGAATCTCAAATGGACCAATAAATCGTTGATTGAGCTTTCCCCTCTTCCCGAATCTTGTAACTCCCATCCATGGAGCAACACGTAACAACACATGGTCCCCAATATTAAATTCCACGTCCTTTCGATGAAGATCCGCATAACACTTTTATCGATCCTACGCCATTTGTATACGTTGTCAGATCATTTGGATCTTTTCCATAGTCATACGTACTAACTTCGGTCCTAATAATGTTGCCTCACCCACCTCATCCCAACATACTGGAGAACGACACTTTCTCCCATACAACGTCTCGAATGGAGCCACACCTATACTTGCCTGATAACTGTTGTTGTAAGAGAATTCCACCAATGGTAGGCACTTATCCCAACTTCCTTTGAAGTCTAGAACACAGAGTCTCAATAGATCTTCAAGAGTTTGAATAGTCCTTTCCGATTGCCCGTCCGTTTGAGGATGATATGCCGAACTGAATCGTAAATCCGTGCCCATAGCTTTCTGCAAACTGACCCAAAATCGTGAAGTGAATCTTGGGTCAAGATTCGAAACTATGGATACTGGCATGCAATCTCATAATCTCATTCACATACATACGAGCAAGACGTTCAAGGGAATAAGTCTCCCGTATCGGCAAGAAATGAGCAGACTTGGTTAATCTATCAACAATAACCCAAATCGCATATATGCCTTGAGAAACCTTGGGAAGACCTATAACGAAATCCATGGTAATGTGTTCCCACTTCCATTTTGGAATCTCAAGTGGTTGTAATGGACCCTTCGGCACTTGATGTTCCGCCTTTACACGTTGACAAATTAAACACCTCGAGATAAACTTCGCGATCTCTCTCTTTATATTGTTCCACCAAAATGTATGTCGAAGATCACGATACATTTTGGTACTCCCAGGATGGATTACAAACGGTGTATTGTGTGCTTTCATCATGATTGTATACTTTAACTCAGAATCGTTAGGAACACAAAGTCTGGAGTTGACTCGAAGTATCCCTTCTTCATCGATTCTTGCTTTTGGAACCGCACCTTCTTGCACCTTCTTCTTTATCTTCATCAGCTCTGGATTTGTAGCTTGAGCAGCTTTAACTTTATCAATCAAAGCTGGTTCTATACGTATACTTGACATCATCGCATGGATCCCCGGAGTCTTAAACTCTATCTCCATCTTTCGTAAGTCACACAGAATAGGCCTTTGTGTTGACAACATCGCGTATATGATCTTTTACTCAACGCGTCAGCTACCACGTTCGCTTTACCAGGATGGTATTGGATGGTATGATCATAATCTTTCAACAGATCAAGCCAACGTTGTTGCCGCATGTTGAGTTCCTTTTGAGTAAAGAAATATTTAAGGCTCTTATGATCCGTATAGATCTCCACTTTTTCCCCGTACAGGTAGTGTCTCCAAATCTTCAACGCAAAAATGACTGCTGCCAACTCTAGATCATGAGTATGATAATTCCTCTCATATTCCTTGAGTTGTCGCCAGGCATAGGCTATGACTTTCCCATATTGCATGAGAACACATCCTAACCCTTTGCCCGAAGCATCGCTGTAGATGACAAATCCATCCGAACCAGATGGTATCGTCAGAACAGGTGCCGAAATGAGCCTCCTCTTGAGCTCTTGGAAGCTCTTCTCGCATTCCTCGCTCCATACGAATTTTGTATCTTTTCGAGTCAGATGAGTTAACAGAGTAGCGATTCGAGTAAATCCTTCCACGAATCTCCGATAATAACCAGCTAAACCCAGAAAGCTACGTACTTCGGTCACCGACTTTGGTTGCTCCCAACTTTGTATTGCTTTAATATTCGCCGAGTCAACAGATACTTCATGTTTCGATTCTACGTGCCCAAGGAATGCTACTTTCTCAAGCCAGAACTCACATTTCTTCAGCTTGGCATATAGCTTGTTTTCACGAAGCCTTTGAAGTACAAGCTTCAAGTGGTGCTCATGATCTTCACGGCTTTTGAAATAAATGAGGATGTCATCAATAAAGACAATCACGAACTGATCCAAATACTCCTTGAATACACGGTTCATCATATCCATGAAGGCAGCAGGAGCATTAGTCAATCCAAAAGACATGACTAAGAATTCATAATGCCCGTACCGAGTTCGGAAGGCAGTCTTCGGAATATCCACAGTTTTAATCTTCAGCTGATGATATCCAGAACGAAGATCGATCTTTGAAAAGAATTGCGCTCCTTGCAACTGGTCAAACAAGTCATCAATACGATGTAGCGGATACCTATTCTTGATGGTGACATGGTTCAACTCCCGATAGTCAATACAAAGTCGCATACTCCATTCTTTTTTTATATAAATAAAATAGGAGCACTCCAAGGAGACGTACTAGGTCGAATAAAATTGATGTCCAACAACTCCTGTAGTTGAACCTTTAACTCCTGAAGTTCAATAGGATTCACTCGATATGGGATTTTAGAAATGGATTTTGTACCGGGCTCAAGGTCAATAAAGAATTCAACTTCACGTTCTGGGGGTAGATCGGGAAGTTCTTCGGGAAATACATCAGGAAACTCATTAACAACAGAAATATCATTCAAATCTGATGTATTTTGATTTAAATCAGTGACATGAGCTAAGAAAGCTTGACATTCGTTTTTCAATAAACGAATAGCTTTATGACTTGAAATGACATTGATTGATTTTAGTAGTTTGGTGGTTTGAATTCGTACAACAGGTTGGTTAGGAATATGAAAACTAACAACCTTACGAAAATAATCAATTTTGGCATGATAAGTGGTTAATCAGTCAATTCCTAAAATCACGTCAAATGCAAGTATTTTCAGAGATATAAGATCAGCAGGTAGGGTGAGGTTGCCAATTTGAATCAAGTAAGATTTATAAACTGTAGATGTAACGAAGGTCTCTCCTAATGGAATTTCAACAGATAAGTCAAAGTCTAATTTCTCAGGTGTCAAGTTCAAACGTTGAGCACAAGTAGGTGATATAAAAGAATGGGTAGCACCGGTATCGAATAAGGTGTAAACTTCGGAAGAGTTTATGATTAGCTTACCCGTGATCACCTCGTGCGGGTTCCTCGCGTTTTGGGCAGTCACGACAAACGCTCTTCCAGAAACCACCGACTTTGACTTGTCTGGAACCGCCTTTGGAATTACCACTCGCGCTGAACTTGGTTTTGCTACAGGACACTCTCGAGCTATATGACCTTCCTTTCCACAGTTATAACACACGTCGAATTGTTGTGGGCAGTTTGGGCTGATGTGCCCCTCTTTCCCGCATTTATAACATACGACTGGTGCTCCCCTAGAAACAGTTGATGTTGGTGATGACGTCTTCACGTTGTCATTGTTGTACCTCCTCTTTTTGAAATCTCCCCCCGACTTACTTCTTCTATTATCATGGCCACGATTACCACTGGAGTGGTTACCGCTTCTGTCATGATACTTTCCTCCTCGCTGGTTGTCATTGCTCCGATGACTGCTGCCACCGGTACGACCCTGGTTGTGGTCCCTCGGTTGAACAGACTCATTATTCCGCTCTAATAATTGAGTCCTGTTCACAACATCTGAATATAAAGAAAATTTGTGAGAAATGAGGTATTGACGTATTTTGGGTTTCAAACCTCTCAAAAACATCCGCGTTATACGTTCCTCATTCTCTACCGAATGAGGTGCAAACCTGGATAACTCCGCGAACTTAGCCTCGTACTGGGACACAGTCATATTGTTCTGTTCCAGTCTGATAAACTCTACCTCCTTCATATGACGAATACTTTCAGGAAAGTACTTGTTATTGAACAGTTTATAGAACGCTTCCCAAGACATCTTAAGTGCAGCAGGCTGGGTACGCTTCACAGATTTTCACCAGTAATCTGCCTCTCCACGGAACATAAAGGTGGCGAATGGAACTTTCTGTTCCTCCGTGCATCCCAAGACATCAAATATCTTGGTAATTTGCTTAACCCACGTTTTCTCCTTGATCGAATCCGGCTTTCACAAAAACTCTTGTGGCCCCAACTCTTTGAACTGCTTGGCAGTGACAATCCGCGTGTTGTTATTATTTCCACCCGTATTTTGAACACGAGTCTCCCTCGTTTGATTTTGCATAAACTGTAAAAAGCTTCTAAACATCCCATCGTTCATCGTCTGTTTGGTAGTGTTGTTCACAGGAGGAATATTGTCTTCCTGTTGCACGCTCTCCTGGTTGGTGATTAAAGGTGTCTCAACGGTCTCATTCACTCCATTGTTAACATTCTCAGTTGCCATTCTCAAATATCGCCATAAAACAAAGGTTAATTAAACAAATTAACATATCACATATTAGCCCTATGCTCCGACTGACCAATTAAACACCAAATAAGCTTAGGTAGGTCATACTAGCGAATGATTTACTCGTCTCTCCCCTCCTAGTTCTATTCCACGATCTCCGCCAGAGATCATATCCCTAAGCTCTGATACCAACTCTGACGCCCCCAGAATAGGTCCAATCAACCCAACCCATTTTGAGTCGCCAAACACATGGTACAGAATCTAAATACAAACTTTTACATCAAAAGATCGTGAGTAGGACGACCATACAAGCTGTGAGTGTCAATACAAATGTAGAAACTATAAACACTCAAACTGAGTCCTCATTACAGTTATTATCACACTATTTTACAAAAATAGTGAGGACTTCTACTGCTCTAAATTGAACCATCACTCTGTCTCCCGACTAGTCTATGCCACATTCTCATTTCCTGAAGAGGACAATAGAAGAAAAGGGTGAGCTCAACTAGCCCAGTAAAGAATATTATGACTAAGATAATGGAAAATAAATTATCGTTAGTCGTCAACAAAACAGATAAAATATGATGGACAACAAGTTTTAGATCAACAACTGCAGCGAAAATAACAATATATCCGAAGAATTAAGTAGAAAATGATGTCTACTATCTTCTATGATTTAAAAGTCCATCATCAATATTTTATCCCTGTCAATCAATATATATCAAATCAGATATTCATCTTTGCACTACGGCCAAAGATATTCATCTGTATCACCAGTTGGTCATGTTCATCTCAACACCTGTCATCTTTGCACTACGGGCCAAAAATATTCATCAGGTAATCATACATCTTTGCACTACAGGCCAAAGATATTCATCAAATAATCATCCATCTTTGCACTACAGGCCAAAGATATTCAGTTATATCACCATTTAGGACTGAAGATGATGAAAAATATTTTGAAGAACGAATCCAGTGAGATAAAGAACAAAAATTAGGATTTCGTAATTTAGTTTATCCAAGTTCAATAATACTACATAATAATCAATTGTGGAGCAAAATTCAAGAATGAAGATCAAAACTTGGATCCAATCAAAGATAGGAACCATAATAGTCAACTTGGACAAAGAAAAGAAAATTTAATTTTTTTGTATATAGTTCCGTATTCGTGAATAGTACTGTATACGTGAATAGTGACGTATACGTGAATAGTAACTCCAATATGAAAAGGTAAAAATTTCACAATAAAATTCATACCAATATTTCGATGTCATGATATTGAAAGAAATAACATCATTTTTAAAAAAAATAACATCCCTTACCTCAAAAGAACAGGACTTCTAACTGGAATAATGGATATAATGCCGAAGGAAACTTGTACTGTATAGCAACACTCAAAGTATCAAAATACTCACAAAAATACGCTCGATATTATAGAGAGAGAAAACTTCTGATTCTGGTGTGATTTTCAAATTCTAACTAAGCACCCTATTTATAGGAAAATGCTTAGAACGCCAAAGTAGGAAATTTAATAAAATAATATTTTATTAAAAAAAATTCACGTCCACCCCTTGACCAAAATTATCAGCCCACACAAGTTGGGCCCACCAACATTTAAAAAATGTTTTTCTTTTAAAAAACATTTATAACCCCAAAAAATCAATTATTTCGGAACTTCAATAATTCATAATAAATAGTCATTTTATCAGAAAAATACGAATCTTAGGTCCATTCCATAGGAAATTTAATTCTCTACAACTTTGTAGAAGAAAGTGTTTTCAAATTCCAAACGAAAAGTGACCGAAATCCACATACAGATGATTTTCCACACCAAAATACTAATAAAAACATCAACATTAATTCCTCCACATAAAATAAATATTTCTTTATCATATAAATTAATAATTAATTATTCATAAATAATATCACAGAACTACAATATTGACAACCAGGTCGTTCCCAGGAAAGAGGGGGCCTTCCAATAAGGATTTCTCCTTACTGGTGCGCAACAGAACTTCCTTAGACATTGTCAATAATGTTATTTAATAATATTATTCAAATAATATGAATTATTGATCTGATAATGAAAAATACTGTGCAGTGATAATTATTGAAATAACAATAATATAAAAATATTGTGCAATACCGTGTGCTACTGTGCAACAACGCGTATTACTTTACTTTATCCACCGGGTATTCCAACAGTGTTAATGGTTACAACTACGCCGTTATTTATAAAAAATTTATTCTTGTCGTTTTTTTCATCCTACAGTTTTTAGTTATGGGGCCCACAAATGGCTGCGCCGTCGTACGAATATTCCTTGACAGCAAGAATATTCCACGACCAAACGAATATTCCCCGACAACAATGAATATTTTATAACCACTTGCTTATTTAAAATATTTGCGCATTTTATCCATAACTTTCCACATTAATCAAATCAACCCCTTACTATTTCAAAATAATAAATAGAGGAAATTCAATTTTATTCATAAAAAGTTAGGGTCTTACAAATTGCCACATTTAGAACTCATAGACGATAGATAGTTGCACTCAATTAAAATTCGCAAATTACGATATGAAACTCAAAATCAAGCTTTCAAAGTTGTAGTTTTCAACACCCTCCCTAAATATATTTTCCCCAATTCAATTTAAAACTAAACTCACCCTCCAAATCAATTAGATGTTCCAAAATATATTATATAATTTACATCTCGATGAGTTAATTTTCCAAAACACAATTTCAAACCCCAATTTTTCACTCATTAAATCCCTAAAATAGTTAAGAGATTCAAGCAAAACCCAAATCAATTCGAAATTCCATAAAATAAAATTAGGACTCGGAGGGGCTCACCCAAGAAAGAAGTTAGTTAAAGACGGCGGTAACCAACGACAGAGCTGGAGATGGTGGTGCTCTTTCGTTGCCACGTAGGCTGTCTGTAACGACCATAAATTTTAAACTCCTTATTTATTAAATATGTGATTTAATTTTAACGAGTTAGTTTTGTGAGTTTATTTAAACCTTATGTGGTTATGTGAATTGGTGAAATGGTTAAGGGGAGTCACTAATAGTTTATTTAAATTAGTGGACTAGCCCTGAGGCTTTAATATCAGAAAATTGATAGGATTATTAATAATTAAATATTCCAATTATTTGGATATAGTGTCAAGAGTTGATCATATTGATAAATTGCAATTATGAGTAAATATTTGATAATGTGTTGATTTAACAATTATTATGAATAAATAATAATTAATGAATGAGAGATTAATAAATATAATAATATTATATTTACTTGATTAATTATTTCATACAAGCATGTGATAAGTAAACCTTACAAAATATGGTAGTTAACTATATACTATATATAGTACAAGGTGACGTATTAATACGTCTACATATTATATATGTAGACTATATAGTATGATTAATTACATTATGTGAGTTACATATTATTGCTTATGTAACATGATAGACATTAATATATAACCCCATTACCTAATATTAATATCAATAACATTATTAATTGATAAATAATTTCAATAAGTTAGTATAATTATTATAGTAACAGTTATTATAATAATAATAGTTATGGTAATAAATAATGAGCAATACACAATTATATTATATTTAGTGTTAATAGAAAATGTACATGGATTATATGTTATCATATGTATAACCCAAATTGATACATTGTATTGTGGGTTAACTAATTAAAAGTACATTAGGACTTATATGTATACATAATGTGTACATGCATTTTATAACTTAAGAGTTTGTACATGCTACACTTAATATATGCAAGTTGCTGAGAATTGTGTCCCATAATGAGAGGCCATCCTCAATTTCCTCTCATACACGTGAACTCCCACATGCTACTCTAGCCTACTCCTTCTCTCAAATTCATCAATTATAGCCAATAATTATGGGGGAAGTGGGCATTATGATGGGTTCTAACTACTCCCAATTATCCCTCATACACTTCTTATTCCTATTGTTTTGAAATGGAGAGCAAAAGCATGGACCATGTAAAGAATTGGCTATAAATAGAGCCCCTTTTCTTCTCATTTCATTTGCTGAGGATTTCATTTGAGTTAGGAAGAGTATTATAGCAACATTGCAAGTCTAATAGTAGCATTACAGAATCTGTTTAGCAGCAAGTTCATTTACAGAGGTATAAATCCATTTTTGATTTCTGTAGAATTCTTAATATTTGATTCTTGGAATTAAGCATGTAATTATTGATAATTGGATTGAAATATGTTGGTTAAGTGTTATACAAGATGTTAAACATGTTAGAATTGCTAAATGGTGTGTTAGAAACAATTTTGATAGGAAAATTTATGAGTTGGGTTTGCAGAACTGCCGAAGCAGTTTAGCTTCTGGTCTGGCCGACAGCCTGCGCAGCTGCGCCAGTATTATACTGGCCAGCGGCGCAGCTGCGCCACAACCTGCTCTTGGATTGGCCGGACACCGGCGCAGCTGCGCCGGGTTTATACCTGGTGCCTGCGCAGCTGCGCAGGTTCCTATGGCCAGTTTTTGTTTTCTGCTTCTGTTAAGCTGCTGTGATATACTAACATGTGATATACCATTGAAACAAGCTTGTGAACATGATTTAAATGTAGATATTAGTACAATAACATGATATAAGTATGTATTCGTTGATGCTAAGCGTATATGCCATGACCATATATTTTAAAAAAGGGAAAACTTGTAATTCAAAAGTAAACCTTGTCATGGACGTATCACGTGAACATTCTAATTTTGTAAACACAATAGTGTGGTTTATATTGTCATGAAATGCGAGTCTAAAGTGTGTTCACACACTAGCATACGTGATAGCAAGATTCTAGCGATTTTGAAATAAGAAACTTAAGAACTTTCAAAGTGAACTTGGCTAAGGTTAATGTCTTTTAGATTCTGACTATTT
This sequence comes from Panax stipuleanatus, assembly GCA_020205555.1. Classification (NCBI taxonomy): domain Eukaryota; kingdom Viridiplantae; phylum Streptophyta; class Magnoliopsida; order Apiales; family Araliaceae; genus Panax; species Panax stipuleanatus. Next base: position 91,515,936 of record CM035123.1, read on the forward strand.
GAGAGCATATATATGGTGTATATATGAGTCCTAAGACATATGAGTTATGAGCACAAGGCACTTAACATGTATTATGGTACCTTATTGGCTTAGTGTGATTTTTCAACGAAAAACTTAGAACGTGAAAGATTATATCATCGATCACCATGTGGATTACGTATTGATCATACAAGCATGTACATTAGAGTTCGTTATGCCTATAAGCATATTAACATGGACCTCGTTGAGTTAACGTATAGATTTCACATATGCACGTATTCATAGAAAATGAATTTCTAAGGCATGAAATAGGTGGATTAAAGTATACATGTATAGTATACGCATGAGCATGCATGTTATGTTTAACCTTGTTATGTGATAACATGAAGCATGAACTTGTATTATGTAAAGTATACAAATTACCGACATGAGAGCATATGACTTTAAACTAGGATTAGGTTGAGCATGCTAGGTTTTCAAAAATTATAATCATAAAACATGTATGTTGATTAAATATAAGTAACTTGAAGTATTATGTGTTCAAGTCTATATTGATGCATAGAAACTAGATAATCTAAAGTTATTAAATCTATGACATGATTAGATTGACTTACGTGAATTATGGATAGATTGATATGATAAGCAGATTCTTATAAGTGTAGACTCGTATTAGTTTACACATGCTAATTGGAATACCGACTTATTAATGTTAGGTTATTTCAGCGAGATTTAATTAACGCTAGAACTTAATTGTAGCTGAGCAATCAGGCAAGTCTCCGAACTTCACTATTTGGTTGTGCAAGTTCTTTAATTCTTATTTGTACAAGTTCCTATCCTTCTCATATTGTATTGAGCAGGTTATTATCGTATTGACAGTTAATTATTTAAAGCTTGAACTTTATTTCCAAGCATGCTATTAGGTGGTTTAATTACTTTACAATTATTCCACATCGATATTATTGTTATTTGCACTTGATTTCGTACAGTCTTGGACTTGTACATTATTTAAAGTTCTACAATTCTTGAACTATGTCAGATAGAGTCTGAACCCTTGTTCGGTCAGACAATTGTATAAAATTTTTATAAAAGTTATCCAAACCAATTGATGGTAAAGATTCTTAGACTGAAAGAACACCCCTTGTACATATAGGGGAGTACCCCAGGTATCTAGTATAAAGATACAAACAACAGAGTTGAATGTTATGCATATACATAGCGTACGCGAGGCTGATCCCCTCAAGTACTTATTCTGTAGCCAGTAACCAAAGGGTCAATCAGCTATTGATTTCGTTGGAGTTTTATAGTTCAAAAGTCTACTTGACTATCAGTTATTCTAAAAGCACTTATTATTCTTGCTTCCGATATTCATATTGTTGAATTCATTATCAGATATATTCCTTTCATCATGATATATCCTTTATTGTTGTATTTCAACTTGCTGAGCAAACTTGTTGCTCATCCTTGCTATATCATGACTTATATTGCAGTTAAGCCCGAGACTTCAGGAAAGGACAAGGGTAAAGGGAAGATGTAGGATTAGTTTGCAAGGAGCAGACTTTATCTTTATGTTTAATTAATTTACTGTTATGTAATATGAACCCTATTGACTATTCTAGGGTATGTTTGTATGTTTTGTATTTAAGGTTATCGAATCTTGGGACTAGTAGCACCTTTTGAATGAACGACGTACGTTTATTATATTCCGCATTTTAGTTATCGTATGTTGTTTAGAGGTAGATGTTTATGTTAGATCGTGACGACCGGACCGGGGTCAGAGGACCCGGATTTGGGGCTGTCACACTGTCTATGGGGATAGATTGTTGCTTATGGTGGGGGTGGTGCTCCTCCGTTCCACATTTCGATTGAATTGCTGACTTCAGTTTCGAGAACACTGCTTTGCCTACACTGTATGTGAGAGAGAAATTGAGAGGTCATACAAATGGTGCTCTGTATGTGAGAGAGAAAGTGAGGGCTCATACACATGTGCCGAATCTGTAGCTTTTGGGAAAATCGGGAAGAGAAAGGGAGTGAGGTAGAGTTGGGGTTTTGATTTTGGGGAAATCGTGAAGAGAGAAGGAATAGAGAAGTGGATTTGGAATGGAGACTGGTGAACAGGAGAATAGGAGAGATAGTTGATTTGGGCGGGATTTCTTTTAATGTAAGATGAGATGTGAGCCATTAGATTAAGTTGGAACAATCTGAGCCGTCTTTGTGCTTTGTCAAATGTAATATTCAAAATGAGTTCTGTTTTATTATATAGATACTTTGTTAGAAAGTAAAATTGAGATGAGTTCATTAAATATTAAATAAGTAAAAAAATAAATTTAATGGATTAACATTAAATAAGTAAATAAAATAAATTCTAGTTGACAATAATAAAATTTGGTATAAATGGTAAACACGGACATTATCATGAAGTAAAAATGAACTTATCTCAATTTTACTTTCTAACAAAGTATTGATAAAGTAAGAAAGAGAGAGATAAAGAAAGGAGGGAAAATTGATAAGTGTATAGGGTGAGAGAGACAAATAAAATTGGAGTGAGAAATAGAGATTAAGGAGTGAAAAGTGGAAAATTGGATCCACCGGTCTAATTTGTCTGTCCAAAAAAACTGTCTGCATAGACTTATTGTTTATATTTTAAACCTCAATATCCAATTTTAAAACACTAGTATCTAATTTTTATGTTTAATTTTTATATCCGCATAGAGTTTTTCCCTATGTTTAGGTGTTTTTTCCCCATATTTAAAAAAAAATAATGCTACTATCACATAAATTCTTTCATATAACTCTGACATACACACATATATATATATATATATATATTGCGGGTCTCGCATGTCAGACAGGGACTCACAATATGTATGTGTGTGTATATGAGAGTTATGCGATAGAATTTATGTGATAGTAACATTGCTCTTCAAAAAAAAAAGAAGAGATTTTTCGGGGCTGTATAGGCTACATACATTGCACCTGCCCTCACCCTAAGCCCAACCTCCTAGGGGTTTTAAGATTAGGTTCCGTTGCTTTTTTCAATTCCAGGGTTTTCGACAAGCCACCATTTGCCCATCACTCTACTACTGTACTCCATTTCTACCAAAATCACAAAATTAGTCAGATCCAGCCATGAAATTGTTCAAGAACTAGGGTTTTGTGGTTGCTTAAATTCCTAAGCTATATAAGTCATCAATTCAGCTGTAACAATGGCGACCACAAACTCATTTGATCTTCTCGGTGACGATGATAACGATGACCCGACGCAGCTCGTTCAGAAGCTCCCGCCGCCGGTCAAGAAATCCCCGGATCCCGCTCCAGCTGCGGCAGCTGCTCAGTCGGCTAAGTCCGCTAAGCTGCCCTCCAAGCCTCTCCCTCCTGCTCAGGCTGGTAAGAATCCTATGTTCTTCTTATTCTTATAAAATCAGATTGGTTATGGGATGTGTAATTTATTGTGTGTACATATATTTCTTGTTGTTTTGGTAGAAAAATGAAGTGAAATGAAGCTTTATGTGAAATGTTTATCAATACATTAGTTGGTACAAGCTAAGAATGCAAGTATTTCTATATGTATAGTTCTAGTTGTTTGGTATTGGGTAGCTAAGAATGCGAGTTCTCTATTGGCAAGTACACTATTTTAGTTTTAGTTTATGCAATTTTTCTTTGACATCTATTCCAGCTCAGTACGCTTAAAATCTGTTTCGACTGATCATATAAGATTTATTTTTCGTTTGATGTTTTAATGTGTGATTATCTTAGTTATGGAGATAACTACATCCGTAATTTGAAATTAACGTGTTGTGGTTAACAAATTTTGATTAGTGAGGGAGGGTAGGACTGATGGTCAGCGTGGAGGAGGGCGTACTGGTGGACGTGGAACTGGCCGTGGTCGTGGTGGACGATTTAGTCGAGATTCAGCCGATGATGAAAATCCATTCAGCAGCAACAGCGGGTTTTCTTTAGGGCACAGACAACCTGAAGAAGGTGATTTAGAAAAGTCCTCTGAAAGACGAGGTTATGGTGGGTCTCGTGGGACTTTTCATGGGGGTCCTCGTGGTGGTCGTCGTGGTGGTTATAATAACGGAGAAGTTGCAGAAGGGGAACGCACTCGAAGGGTATATGAACGCCATAGTGGGACTGGCCGTGGGTTAGTTTTTTAATCGCTTCTACAAATAAGTTTCTTACATTATGTACTTATTTTACTGGTTATATATGTTATGATATCATGACTATGTATTTGATTCCACCAATAAATTGTGCTGTCATTGCAGAAATGAGTTTATTAAACGTGATGGTGCTGGTCGGGGCAACTGGGGTACTCCCACTGATGATATCACCCCGTGAGGATTCTGTTCTGAACTCCTTGGTTTGGATTAGAATTTTTAGACATCTTATATAATTATGATTCTTCATTTGAGGTTATTCTATAATTTTTTAATCTCATTCTCATATCTAGGGAGACAGAAGAGCCTGTTAATGAAGGTGAAAAAAGTGTTGATTCTGAGAAGCAATTGGGGCAGGAAGATGTTGGCAATGCCAACAAGGAGAATCCTGTGACTGAGCCAGAAGAGAAGGAGCCCGAGGATAAGGTGAATGTTTCTCTCATTATTTTGTTTCCTAAATCCTTCATGATACCATTTTGTGAAATGTCATGTTGTTGCAAGTAAAGAGTTTGAAGAATAGGAAACTGTTTATGTTTGAACATTTGAGCTGAGTGTTAAAATTAGGAAATTCTTACTTTTATTCCATCTTATTTTAAACTAGATCATGTAAGGCACTTCCAAGGGTTAGATTTATCCGAAACTTTGGACGGTCCGGATGATTTATTAGGTTGAGCGGGATTTTTTTTCAAAATCATTTGTGTTTTGTTAGATAGATGTACAACATATATCTACATTTGAATGAACCGGATAAATAAATTATTGCTTTGTAATAAGAAAAGCTATCCATACTTTTATTCCATTTGCCTGTTCTGTTATACCACGTATTGCTTCGAAGTTTATGATGATTTGTGAAACTGTGCAATGAGTTATGAGTGACCCAGCAGATGTACCCAAGCTTGCCGTGGAGGGTTTGGATAATTTAGAAAAAATTGATTGTTTATGGTTTAGAAAGCTGTGTATAAGAATTGTAGAAACCTGAATAGTCATGAAGAAAGTAACAAAAGCTGACATGCTAAAGAGGCTCAGTTGAGCTTTGAGGTAGCTCTTTAACAGTTTGGTGTGAAGTCAACTATTTATTAAAGATGTCGCTGAGTTACTGATTTATTATGCAACTTTTGCTATTTGATATTGTTGATTCCTCTCTTGCTTTGTATTTCAATTTACTCTTTAGTGTTACTGATGGTTAGTTTTATTGAGACGTCTTTGCCTTTTGGCCAAAGCAGGGCATTAGGATGATTGGTGATTTCACCAATATTGCTTTCTTTTTCTATTGAGCAAACATCTATATTTTGTTAAGTTCAATGCAAGTCATCATAGAGGATTATTTTTCTGGACAAAATTTTGAAGGCACATTTGTTACTCTTTGTAATTGGGAAATGAAACCTACTTTTGAAATAAGGGGAACAATGTAGAAATGAAGGTAATTAAAACATGATTTTGCAATATAATGGCCTCACTAGTGAATATTGGTCGGATCCTAAAACATTTTTCTATGCATCACCTGGCGTTGAGAGCAGTTGATATGATTGACCCCAGTATTTCAGCCAGTTTATAATTGATGATGCATACTTTTTGTCTTAGGAAATGACTCTGGAGGAGTATGAAAAAGTACTTGAAGAGAAGAGGAAGGCCTTGGTGGCACTTAAATCTGAGGAGAGGAAGGTTAATTTGGACAAAGATTTTGAATCTATGCAGCTTCTTTCAAGCAAGAAGAACGATGAGGAGATATTTGTTAAATTGGTAAGCGTTTTTGGCACTTGTATATTATTATGAATAATGCTGTTTTACTGTATGCCTGTAGCTTAACCGAAGTATATGATTTTGTTAGGGATCTGATAAGGATAAACGTAAAGAGGCTGCTGAAAAAGAAGAGAGAGCCAAAAAGGTAAAATTGGTTTTATGGTCTTTCTTGTTGGTTCCTTTCAGCTAGAATTCTCTGTATCTGGAACTGCCGAACATATAGTAAAAAACGTCTTGGAAATTATGGAAATAAAAGTTAGAACTTTATGTTTATGGCAATCACCTTGGCAATTGGCATTTACCACATTATTATGTAATTCTGCCTTCTCATTTCACATCAAGTTAACATTACATGGTATTGCAATTTCTGTCTAGTATTTTGGCATTCAAAATCAGGTAAGTGTATAATTAATATCTGTACCAACTCTTCCCCAGTGAATTAGGATACCTAATTATGGGTTCTTTGAACTAAAATAATGTTTAGTGCTTAATTTGATTATATCTTTTGTGTGTTTTTGGTAACTCTACATGCACCTTATTTACCTTATTTGCTTTATGACTCAACCCTTAACAACAATGCACAAAATCTGTTGAACTCCTGGGTAGTATTTATCAGTTTAAATATAAAACCTTGCATCTGACGACCAGTTCGAGAGTAGAAAAATAAAGTCTATCCTGCGTCTTTTCACATGCAAGATCATGATATCCATGAGATTATTATGGTTAAAATGGGATCCTAAAACGGGATCACCTCCACATGAAGATAACATGACCTTTCTTCCATCAGTTCTTACAAATTGCCTCTTCTAAATTTTTACTATCATCCATTTTCTACAGGGCCGTCAAAGGTATCTGCATGCTTGTCTTACTAAGTATAGTGTTGCTAACTTAAGTATTGGAGCTTATACGACCCCACCATCGTAAAACATACATAACAGTGTACTAAACAGTTGCGGCATCTAGAATTTCTTAATAGACCAAAGGAATCCATCTAAACTGGGTTCATTCGTGAGTCATGCCTATTCCCAACTCCCTAACTATTCAAGTTTTTATGCAATATTGTTTTGAAAGCTTATGTTCCTTTCCATGACCCAGCCATGAGGTGATATGCTAACTATTGATGCCTTCGGTCTTGAATTTGAGGACCTAGTAAGAATCACTCATTTCATTCTCAACAGTCTTCCATTTTCCAGTGATAATTTCTCTTCTTGCATAAGGGCCTCAAAGCTTGGTGTGCTACTGCTGGTTCATCCAGTTATTTGAATTTGTAGCATCAGCATGGGATTGGTTGCCTTCCCTTGATTTTTCTTTCTTTTGCTTAACTATGTTTTTTAGCTAGATAATTGAATGATATATCAACCCAAGACCGACACCTTGAGTGCACAAATAATAGATAAACTGTATATAAAGCGTTCAAAACTGCAGGTCTTTATTTTGTAGGTTACATAGGATCTTATAGCAGTTATGGTTCAATGAAATCATATTTACTCTGTGTGTGTGTTTGTATGTCTGACGTACCATTTTTATACCAAGCAATTTAATTGTTTTTTACTTAATGTATTATTTATTGTTTCTTGTCCAATGTTCAGGCTCTCAGCATTAACGAGTTTTTGAAGCCTACGGAAGGGGAAAGGTACTATGGCCCTGGTAGCCGTGGTCAGGGACGCGGCCGTGGTGGACGAGGACATAGCGGATTTGGTGGAAGGAACAGGGTGAACAGCGTCGCAGCCCCTGCGATTGAAGATGTTACCCAGTTCCCCACCTTGGGTGCAAAGTGAGAGTCTCCTCTCTCTTGCCTTTCCCGCTTTTGTTGGTCTTGCTTTTTCAGGATTCCAAACGATTTTCAGAGGTTTGTCAGTGGCAAGATATGGGCAGGAATAATGTTTATTCCTGTACAAAAATTATCTGAAAAAAAATTATGGTCTTTTAAGAGTGTAAATTTTAGATGTCTTACTGGGTGTTTATACCCTTGGTTTCTATTGTCTGGTGTTATGGATACTCTGTAAAATGTAGGGAATTAGGTTATCTTTAAATCTTGGATTTTAAATGATGGCACCATTTTTGATTTGAAGTTGATTTGGATTATTATTTCAAGTTGGGCTTCAAAGTTAAGTTTATGGTTAATTTTATTTTATATGCTTTCTATTCGGATGAGTTGTTTTATGTTGATCCAAGTTTTTTAGTTAGGCTCATTTTGTCTTTTCCATTTTTTTAGTACATTCATCTTAAACCAACAAGCTTATAGCCCATACTTAGTGATATTCAAGTCATCCAAATAGATATTCAGTTCTCTTGATTTATTGTTTGGATTGTCTGTGTGTTCGAAGGTTATGTACTGATGACGTACTGGAACCTTGCTAACAATTGATCCGAGGTTTATCCCAACTCCTATTCAACGGTAATTAACATATATCAACCGGTTTTGGTGTTTTAGATTAAAGTCATAATTTTGTTTTTAAATTGGATGTGCTTGTATAAATCAGGAAAATGTAGGTTACAGGACATTGAAAGAGAGAACACCAGGTTATGAAATCAGGCTAAATCTTATATAAAGGTGTTTTCACTTTAATGAATTAAATAGACTTCACAACAACATTATTGTTGTGTTCCAAGGACCATTAGATTTTACTATACCCCTCTGTTTTTACTGCAAGATGGGAATATTATGCCAATATTCAAATGTCATGCTTTTTTACTTCATGGTTGGTCCCGCTTAAACTATGCTCGAGGAGTAATGGTTTGAAATCTCTTTTATTTTTATGTACTTGTTGCAAAATATTATATATATCCTTATTATTTTTAAAGAAAATGACTCTTGGAGGTTATCCTTGTAGACGAAATTGTCAAAAGTTTGGCTGTTCTTTTGGACTGTACTGTTCAGCTTCATTGAGCATAGTCTTGTTCGTTCAACGATATCAAAGGATCCCTTATTATGAATTTTGCATTATTAGTGAGAAAATTTGTACAGAAACCATTAGTAAAGTAGATAAATCTCTAAACTGATCAAGGCTGGATAATAGTGCACATCTGTTGCTTGTTTTATCAGTCCCTTTGTTCCTTTTTATGTGTAGTTTAGCAGTGTTAGACTCGAGTTACAACTGCCCTAGAAATAAATATGGAGTGTGAAATATTCATTCGTCATTTTAGCCACAAACATGTATTGATGCTTAATATTGATGAGGAAAACCAGTGGAATTGGTTTGCTTTCTGTAATGCTGGCATCAAGGAGAATGAAGACTATGTTTGTTGCTACAGATGCAACTTTTCGCAGCACCCTCTCAACCTTTCATTATTAGTGCTTGTGGAAATGAGTGCATAAATATCGCCTTTCATTGTTTTGAATGCCAATTTTATCTCGACATTAACTGTGCTGCATTGATACCTTTGGTTGTTAGTTCTGTTCTGCTTTGCCACCCACATCCCCTGATTTTGTGTCGTATAGAGAATAATGTCAGTTGGGATATTACTTGGGGGTGGGTGTTCATTACTTTTTGAGAAGAAATGTTTTATTAATATATATGTTTGTCTTGAATGTAAACTTTTCTTGCATGAACCTTTTCCCCTCAAATCAGAGACTTTTTTCGTTGTTCTATATGTCGTTTTGCCTCTAGCAAGAGATTCTCCTTCAAATGTTGACAATGTAGCTTTCAGCTTGACATTCCCTGCGCTTTGCTAACGCCCACCAAGGCCGAAAACTATATGATGCCTGAAAACCAAATATAGACACGCCAACCATCCGTTTATTCATTTTGACATCCATGTCGAGAACTTTTACCATGTTTGCCTTGCGTGTGCTCAACCATTGGCGGGTTGTCTGTTTTTGTGTTCGTTGCAAGATGATGTTGCACAAATCATGCCTTTACACTCAATACACCCTTTAACTCTCTCTGATTCAGTAAAGGATAGTCGCGGAGCAGTTTTTTCGTGCAAGGCGTGTATGAACAACTCAAGGGGGTTTGCGTACTAGTGTGATCCATGTCAATTTTACTTGGACACTAATTGTGCTTGCCCTTTATTGTACCCTTTGGTAAATCTGGTTGATCCAATTTATTACTGTTCAGAATGTCACTTTGTTGCTCATGTTCATTGTGCTATCCCCAAGGTATGATTACATATTCACATTTAGGTTCCATTCTATAAATGAATTAATCCCTTTTATGTTTTTATTACTCTGCCTAAAAAGGATGCATTGAGGCTATAAATCTTTTAAGTTTTTGTAAAACCAGAAAGAAAGGGGAAAAAAAAAACACTTTTAAGGCTTTATCACTGTCCTGATTTCAGGTTATAAAATTTTTACAAGCTAAGTTGATCTTAGCTGAGAAACTTGGTTATGTTGGTTATGGTGAACACGGTGTCGAAGATCAAGGTGCAGTAGTAGAAATTGTTGACAGCTTCCTTGTTGGACTAGACAAAGAGAATAACTTATGGAGAGACGCGCACAATATGTTGAATCTACAACACTAAGCTCAAGGGATACGAGATACTAATAAAACTTAATTTTCAAAATGTAAGCTTCCTATTCACTTTTTGACGTCAATTTAAGACATTTTAAGAAGAGACCCTACTTTTAGAATCGTTTGTTCTACAATTGCACCGTATTTAGGAGAGATTACTATTCATCATTTCAGCCACAACCACGCATTGATTCAATAGGATGATAAGGAACTCCGGTGCCTTTCCTGGGTAGCACGTTGTGTAGCCATCTTCAGTACTCGTGCTACGTTTCTTGCTACAAAATGCAACTTCTTTATGCATAAAACCTGTGCAGAACTAAATCCAGTGCTAACACACCCTTTTCACCCCCAACACCCACTCACACTTATTCCTCAAACATCTCAAAAACTACTGCAATGCATGGGGTAAAAACAGTAACAATTTCACTTTTCACTGTCCCCACTGTCAATTTTACCTGCACATTACTTGTGCTACATTGCTAATTCCCTTCAACAAAGTTCCCACTAGCAATCGAAAACTCGAGCACCCACATCCCCTGATTCTCTACCAAAAAGGGTGTGATAATTGGAAAATTTTTTGCTCGTTACTTTTTGAAAAAAAATGGTTTCAACTATGTATATGTTTGCCTAAAATGCAAGCAAAAAAGTGCTGGTTTGCCACAACAGATTATACACCCCTTTCACCCACAACATGCTCTCATCCTCAACGGCGAATCCCCTCAACAAAGGTGTGAGTTTCAATGTGCTTCATGTCTTTTTAACAATACCAAATGTTTATCCTATAAATGTTCTCATTGTTTGTTTGAACTTGATTTTCCCTGCGCTATGTTGACAAATACCACAACGCCGAATACTATGAGAGCAGCCAGTCCTATTTCTTGATTCATAGCAAGGTTAATTTTGGGCGATCAAGGTGAATTCCCTATCCATAAGCTGCTAATCCAATTTACTTAAGAAAAATTCTGTTCATTGCATCATAATCATCGAACTTCTCATTGTACCCGAGGACCTTTCGCTTTATCTTGGAGTTATCTACCCACGTAACAAAGTCTTCCCATATTTCTTGTTACCAGAAATGCTGGATCAGAAACTGTTTGTAGACCGACTCGGATATGCCCCTGCTCAATATATGTAACAGCTTCTTTCATATGTTCTGCAAACTTCAGTCCAACCAAAATAGTAGCTATAGCCTATGCCTGCCAACAAGGGTTTATCAAAAGAACCGAGTGTTCTACATGAATAGGCTGTGTAGAGTAACATTAACAGAAACAGGATCCCCTGTAGATTCCACCAACATCATTATGTGAATTCAAAAGAATCAAACGGATCCTATTTGATCAACTCTTTTAACTTTTCTTTTATAAAAATTTCTGTCTTTAAAGAGTATGCCTGCAAATCTGTGTAAGGTGCTGCCATTGGCTGATGGAAGACTTGTAGCTCTTTCCAGCATCATGCATTATTTTAACTTGCCATTTGGAACGAGGTACAAGAGATTTTATCCTTTAAAAACTTTTTGCTTCAAAAGAACAAATTGAGATGTTCATTGACATGTAGCATTTGAATATAGAAAATACCCGTCTAGCTCCGCTTAATCAATAATCACCGCCTAGGCACTAGGCAGATCTTCTACCACTTAGATTTGGCTGCGTGTTTACCGCATTGATTGAATAAACGCTTTGAAACTATATAATATTTGAAATGATTTTGTTAACCCTAAAATTTTTTGTTTAGTAAATATTATTGTAAAATTTTGAAAAAGTACATCTAATATATGTTTTTTTATAGTGAGTCATGCTATGTATTGCAAAATTTTTAAGCCGAATTATAATTACGACGTATGTTCATGCATGTGATAGGTATAAGTAATGCTATATATTGCTAAAATTTTAAGCCGAATTATAATTGCGACATAGGTTCATGCATAGGATATGTATGAATTAAAAATGAACTCACCTTAATTTATTCTATGCATAGACTTCCACACTAGTCGCAATTAAATTTCGCCACATATTTTGTTGACATATATATTATTTCCCTATTAGCATAACAAATATATACAATAGAAATATATAAATGAGACAATGTCTAAGAAAATACTTAATCCGCCGTCTAGGCGGCCTAGGCTCTAGGCACCCCTCCGTTACCTAGGTCCGCCTAGTCATTTTTAGAACACTAATTAAGTATTTACAATTATTACTAGTAAATGGCAAATGAAGTTAGCTCACTTACCAACAAATTGATGAGACAGACAAGCGTTTGCATGATTTCAACTCCCTAGAGAGAGTATCACACCCATGTTATACCTGCAATGGTAAAGAAGTACCTATTATTATTAAATTGAAATAATAATTTTATTATGACAGAGATCTGGAAAATAATAACTATGGACTGAATGTATAAACTGAAAACAATAACTCTCAATTCTACCGACTCTACCATCATAAAGATCATAACCAATTAAAGACTTTAACTTCTGCCATTGGATATCAAAATAGAATATTAAAGCTGTAGGTTGATCCAATATGAAACAAATTAAGTCTATCAAATTAAAAAATATTTGTAAGATCAACTAATGCAGGCAAGAACATTCTTGCACATGTTCTAAGTTTAAATCATATAGCTCCCCAAGACATTATACACCAACTTTTTATTCAAACTACATGCCTGGAGACTAGGATTTTAGAGAAATTAGGGTTTTAGAGGGAACTTGGAGAAGAAGGCTTGAGAATAGAAGAAATCAATAACCATTCTTTTAATTCATTTCATTCATAATATTCATCTTCATAATAGTTGCCATAATATATGACTTTTATAGAACTACTATCCTAAATCAAAATGGTAAAACGCATTGTGGTAATACTACCCCCATGTGCTAGCTATTTCTCTAGACTCTCATCTCCTTCCTAGGTCCCTAGCTTATGCTTAGTTCCACTTTCGTTATCCGCCTAACATTAGCTTTCCCTAAAAACATCTATGTCTGCATGGATGTTTGTCATGTTGAATTTTCCTTTCCTGATTGTTTCTTGTAGGCTTCAAGGTTAGATTCTCTTGCCCGTCACCTCCTCCCAGATCAAAAACCATTATCTAGAACTTACTAATTTCTTTCGGTTCATTCCATGCCACTTTGTCTACAAATTGGTATAAATTGAAATTATTGTTATTGTAACATCCTAGTCCCACATCAAAAAATGTTAATAACAATAATATCTTCAGTCGTGACCTTTGGGGTGAGCTTGTGGTGGGCTATGATGACCCAAGAAGATACTATTGTGCTAGTGGTTTAAAGTTTTGTTTGGATTGATTTGATTCGATTCGGACTTGGGATTTAACCCAAGATTTATTCTATACTCAGAATTTGACCCTGTTATTTCATATAGTATCAGAGCCGACTCTCGAAAGCTCGTGTCGGGTTGTCGTAGGTGTGGAGACACGAAAGCTGGTGGTATTATCCCACAATGGAGAGAGGGAGGTCCGGAGGGTGGGGACACGAAGTCAGCCTGTATTATCCTATACAATGGCTAGAGGCAAAGATTTGTGGACCGTGTGTGTGATCGATTCTGACGGGAACTCAAAAATTTAAGTCCAGTCCCACATCGAAAGATTTAGGAAAAATTTATCTGTATATAAGTAATTAAGTTACTAACAATATTACATTCAGTCATGACTTTTGGATGAGCCTGTGATGGGTTAAGATGATTCAAGAAGATACTATTGTGCTAGTGATTTAAGGTCTTGTTTGGATGGATTTGATTCGATTCGGACTTAAAATTTGACCCAAGATTTGTTCCGAACTTGAGATTTGACCCAGGTTGTTTCAATTATAAACCTAAAAAGAAGTCAAGCTCATTATTCATACTCCGCAAGTGAATACCTCCTCCAAGTTATAGAATAGAGATTTGGAAGATTTTAATCAATAGACTAGGTTTGAATAACGATGTGTCATTTATTTGAAATACTAATCCAAGCAAACAGTCCATAGAAAGCATGAATCAGCCACAATGTAGCATGAATCAACCCACAATGTGCAGAAAATGTTGACTGTGTATATCGAAGCAGGAAAATTTTGATTTGAACAATGAACTAAAATATTTTGCAAGGATTAATGATTGGGCTTTGTTCGAACCACTATTAATTAATGATTCCAAACATTAATCCAGTAAAACAACGAAGCTAAAATTTCCAGAATCCTATGACAAAAATTCAAAAAACTGAATCAAACCCACTTTTAATCAATTGGAAAGGTTCAATTGATGCAAAGGAATCATATACTCCTAATTTCGAGCATAGAGAAGCAATTTAGACCAGATTTCATTAAGGATTCAGCTGAAAATCACCTTTACAAAATGTCCAAAAAAGAGCAATCACGCCATTTTCCAAGATAAAATTTGATGGTGTTTGTGTGTGTTTTTATATTAAATCTTGCTCAAATATGCTCGGGATTAGCTATTGGACAAAGCACAGAAGTTTCCCAAACTCAACAAATGGATCTGGATGAGTTGCAGTCAAATTTTTCCTCCTATTTCTCACTAATTTGCTATGTTCTTAAGCTATTTTTTAGATGATTTACTATTCCTTACTTCTTGAAGTGTGAAATTGCAGTAAGATGAAGTGAGGTACTAGGATAGAAGTTAGAGCTCTGATACCAATTGTTAAGCTCAAAACTTTGGATAAACCATTCTTTTAATTCATAACATTTTTCTCTATAATATTCACATCAAACATGTCTTCTATTTATTGAGCTACTATCCAAAACCAAAATGCTAAAATGCACAATAGAAATACTAGTACCACCTGTTGGGTTTGTGGGATCCAAACCCATGAGATTATCCTATTTAAAATAGGATTTTTTTTTTATTTTGGTATGTATGTTCTGAAATTGGAAAGGAATTGAATTTTCAGAAGTAACATTGGATTTGGGATGGCAGTTTAGTAATTTCCGAAGGTGACTTGATTTAGGAATAAAGCAGCTTGGAATACTGTTGGGTACAATCCCAATCCAAATTGAAGTCATCATATTATTAATATATATATGACTTATTCATGCCATATTGAATATCACACAAAATAGCAACTGTGAGTATTTTTCAGAAGGAGCATTGTATTGACAGTGCTTCGGTAGAGAAAAAGTGAGAGTAAATTGAGAGGGTTTTTTTGTGAAAGTTTATTCACAAATTGTCATCATTTTTCGGGTTAATTAATTGCTTGAAGACTTTAATTAATTCTGAGGTTCTAGGTGGTGAGATAATTTGAGTTTTCACTCAAATTGAGGTATTCTTGTATTCTTTCAATTTCTTAATATTTCAAGTTTTTAGTTATAAAACTTGGAAGGGATATTTGTATTCACAGTTGATTATAGTGAAATTGTTTGGAGTTCGACCCGTGGTTTTTACCTCTTAATTTTAGAGGGTTTTCCACGTAAAATTTGGTGTCTTGTGTTTGATTTATTATTGTGATATTATTTTCTAGTTTATTTAGTTTTTCAAAGACAGTTATAATTGGAGGAGTTTTTCCAACAAAGTGGTATCAAAGCAAGGTTCTTTGCGCGGTTGGTCTTTGATAAATTAAATGGATGAATCAAGTGGCGCAATGATTAAATTGACATCATCTAATTTTTCGATATGGAAGCCTAGAATGGAAGACATCCTTTACTGCAAGGATTTGTATGATCCACTGGAGCTTAAGGGAAAAAAGCCAGTGGACAAGACTGAGGCTGATTGGAAAAAGCTGAATAGAAAAACGATCGGTCACATCAGACAGTGGATCGATCAAAGTGTGTTCCACCATATTTCGCAGGAAACGGATGCTTATACACTATGGACTACATTAGAGTCCATGTACGAGAAAAAGAATGCTCAGAATAAAACCTTTGTGATTCGAAAGATTGTGAACCTGAAGTATAAAGATGGTAGCAGTGTATCCGAGCATATGAGTGAGTTCCAGGGATTGGTGAACCAGTTGTCTACCATGAAGTTGAATCTTGAGGATGAGATTCAGGCATTGTTGCTTCTCAGTTCATTGCCTAACAGTTGGGAAACTTTGGTTGTGTCACTAAGCAATTCAGCTCCGGAAGGAAAGATAACCATGCAGATGGTCAAGGACATCATACACAACGAGGAAACAAGACGAAAGGAGCAGGGTTTGAATTTTGAGACACAAACACTTGTGGCAGAGAACAGGGGTAGAAGTAACTTCAGGGGATCTCATAAGGGAAATTTGAATCGCAGTAAAAGCAAAAATTCCAAAAATCATAGGAGCAAGTCAAAGACAAGAGAAGGTGCTACATACAGGTGTTTTCATTGCAACAAGGAGGGTCACTTCAAAAGAAATTGCAAGATCTGGTTAGCCAAGCAGAAAACTGGTGAGCAAGGAAAAGTTGAGGAGAAGAATACTGCAGCTACAGTTACTGAGGATGTTGTGCTTCTTTCGTTCGGGGAAGAAGAATGCTTACATGTTGTTGATCAGAAGATTGATTGGGTTATTGATACAAGTGCTTCGTATCACGCTACTCCCAAGAGAGAATTCTTCACCACATACAAAGCCGGAGACTTTGGGTTTGTGAGGATGGGTAACACTGATCAGTCCAAGATTGTTGGAATTGGTGATGTTTGCATACAGACAGATATAGGCTGCACTATTACTTTGAGGGATGTGAGACATGTTCCAGATTTGCGCCTCAACTTGATTTCTGGTATGGCCTTGGACAAGGAAGGCTATGAGAATCACTTCGGCAGCGGAAAGTGGAAGCTTACCAAGGGTACTATGGTAGTCGCTAGAGGTACTGCTTGTTGCTCATTATACAAAACTCATGTGAAGGTGTGTTCTAATGAGTTGAATGCAATTGAAGATGAATCTTCACCGAATCTGTGGCATAAAAGGCTTGGGCACATGAGTGAGAAAGGGTTGCAGATGTTAGCAAAGAGGTCCCGCATTCCTTTTGCTAAAGATACTGTACTAAACCCTTGTGATTATTGTTTGTTTGGTAAGCAGAATAGAGTTTCTTTTAGCAGTTCCTCTAAAAGAAAATCTGAGTTACTTGAGAGAGTATATTCTGATGTATGTGGTCCCATTGAGGTTGAGTCATTAGGTGGCAATAGATATTTTGTTACTTTTATTGATGATGCTTCACGTAAGGTGTGGGTGTTTTTGTTGAAAACAAAAGACCAGGTATTCCAGCATTTTCAGAGTTTCCATGCTATGGTTGAAAGAGAGACTGGAAAATTATTGAAGTGTCTTCGCAGTGACAACGGAGGGGAATACACTTCAAAGGAGTTTGCAGCATATTGTGTGAAACACGGTATTCGACATGAGCAGACAGTTCCTGGCACCCCACAGCATAATGGTGTGGCTGAGAGAATGAACCGCACTATTATTGAGCGAGTCCGATGCATTTTGAGAATGGCTAGGCTGCCTAAGTCATTCTGGAGTGAAGCTGTTCGTACCGCTTGCTACCTGATTAATAGATCTCCATCAGCACCGTTGGACTTTCAGATTCCAGAGAAGGTTTGGAGTGGTAAGGATGTGTCCTATTCTTATTTGAGGGTATTTGGGTGCAAGGCTTTTGCACATATTCCCAAGGAACAACGATCGAAGCTTGATGACAAATCTACTCCATGTGTGTTTGTTGGCTATGGAGATGCAGAATTTGGGTATAGGTTATGGGATCCAGTTCAGAGAAAATTGTTCAGAAGCAGAGACGTGGTGTTTCATGAGCACCAGAATTATGAAGATTTTGATAAAGTTACACAACCTAGGGAAAATAAAGTTCCAGACCTCAGCGGAGTTCCTTCGCCATTACAGAATGCCACAGTTGGAGAAGAAAGTCAGAATGAAGATGTGACTGATACAGAGTTGCACGATGGTAATGGATCAGATGCAGAAAGTGTTGAGCAGGGGGAGCAGCCCCCTCAACTTGATATTGAAGAACCTCAGCTAAGAAGATCTACGAGAGAACATGTGCCATCAGTCAGGTATCCTTCGTCTGAATATCTTTTAGTTGCTGAGGAGGGAGAGCCAGAAACTTTTCAGGAAGTTAAGGCTCATAAGGAGAAGAATAATTGGCTGAGAGCAATGCGGGATGAGATGGATTCGTTGCACAAGAATCACACTTATGAGCTGACTACACTTCCGAAGGGCAGGAAAGCATTGAAGAATAAATGGGTGTTCAAGCTGAAAAAGGATGGTGAAAAACTAGTGAAGTACAAGGCTCGATTGGTGGTCAAGGGTTTTGCTCAAAAGCAAGGTATTGATTTCGATGAGATTTTTTCTCCGGTTGTAAAAATGACCTCTATTCGAGCAGTGTTGGGGTTAGTAGCTAGTATGGATCTTGAGCTTGAGCAACTAGATGTGAAAACTGCATTCCTTCATGGTGATTTGAAGGAGGAAATCTACATGGAGCAACCAGAGGGATTTGAAGTTAAAGGGAAAGAGCACTTGGTTTGCAGGTTGAAGAAAAGTTTGTACGGCCTGAAACAAGGCCCAAGGCAGTGGTACATGAAATTTGATTCATTCATGATGGATCAAGGTTACAGCAGAACAATCGCAGATCATTGTGTGTATGTTAAAAAGTTTTCGAATGATAACTTCGTTATTTTGTTGTTATATGCAGATGATATGTTGATAGTTGGGCAAGATGGTAATATGATTCGCAAGCTCAAAGGTAAGTTATTCAAGTTCTTTGATATGAAGGACTTAGGCCCGGCGAAGCAGATTTTGGGCATGAAGATTGCTCGTGACAAAAAAGCTAAAAGGTTGTGGTTGTCACAAGAGAAGTATGTTAAACGAGTGCTTGCTAGGTTCAACATGGGTGATGCTAAGCCAGTTAGCACACCACTGGCCAATCATATTAAGTTGACAAAGCGCATGTGTCCTTCTACTAAGGAAGGGAGAGATGATATATCAGCAGTTCCCTACTCCTCTGCTGTAGGGAGTCTTATGTATGCGATGGTTTGTACACGGCCAGATATTGCTTATGCAGTTGGCGTTGTGAGCAGGTATTTGTCAAATCCTGGTAGAGAACATTGGGAAGCAGTTAAGTGGATTCTCAGATACTTGAAAGCTACTTCCGGTTTGTGTTTGGGGTTTGGTGGTTCGAGTCCAGTCTTGGAGGGTTTTACAGATGCAGACATGGCAGGTTCTGAAGAGAAGAAGTCTACTTCAGGGTATTTATTTACTTTTGCAGGGGGAGCTGTATCATGGCAGTCCAAGTTGCAGAAGTGTGTTGCCTTGTCTACAACTGAGTCAGAATACATCGCCGCTACGGAAGCAGGCAAGGAGATGTTATGGTTGAAACGGTTTCTCCAAGAGTTGGGTTTGACACAGGATGAATATGTGGTTTATTGTGACAGTCAAAGTGCAATTGACTTGACCAAAAATGCCACGTATCATAATCGTACCAAACACATTGATGTTCGTTATCACTGGCTTCGAGAAATGATGGAAAAGGAATTGATGAAAATAAAGAAAGTTTATACCGACGAGAACCCTTCAGACATGTTGACAAAGGTTGTAACTCGCGATAAACTGGAGTTTTGCAAGGAGTTGGTCGGGATGGACTCCAAGTGGTCACGGTGAAAGCCCCCTCTCATGGATTTGGAGGGGGAGATTGTTGGGTTTGTGGGATCCAAACCCATGAGATTATCCTATTTAAAATAGGATTTTTTTTTATTTTGGTATGTATGTTCTGAAATTGGAAAGGAATTGAATTTTCAGAAGTAACATTGGATTTGGGATGGCAGTTTAGTAATTTCCGAAGGTGACTTGATTTAGGAATAAAGCAGCTTGGAATACTGTTGGGTACAATCCCAATCCAAATTGAAGTCATCATATTATTAATATATATATGACTTATTCATGCCATATTGAATATCACACAAAATAGCAACTGTGAGTATTTTTCAGAAGGAGCATTGTATTGACAGTGCTTCGGTAGAGAAAAAGTGAGAGTAAATTGAGAGGGTTTTTTTTGTGAAAGTTTATTCACAAATTGTCATCATTTTTCGGGTTAATTAATTGCTTGAAGACTTTAATTAGTTCTGAGGTTCTAGGTGGTGAGATAATTTGAGTTTTCACTCAAATTGAGGTATTCTTGTATTCTTTTAATTTCTTAATATTTCAAGTTTTTAGTTATAAAACTTGGAAGGGATATTTGTATTCACAGTTGATTATAGTGAAATTGTTTGGAGTTCGACCCGTGGTTTTTACCTCTTAATTTTAGAGGGTTTTCCACGTAAAATTTGGTGTCTTGTGTTTGGTTTATTATTGTGATATTATTTTCTAGTTTATTTAGTTTTTCAAAGATAGTTATAATTGGAGGAGTTTTTCCAACACCACCCATGTATTACCTTTCTTTTAAAACTCCTAATCATATGTTTATTTCTACTTGTGCCATTGGCTTTATAGAATCCCTTTAAGCTAAATTTAAAAACATGAGCCAATATTCCTCCAACCCCAAACCCAATGCGCAAATTGCGTCCCAATGCATCATTACAAAAATCAAATTGAAAATCAAATAATCTAACTACTAAAAGTAACAAATCACAAGATAGTTTATAAACCATAGTAAATTCCCCCTCAGCAAAAAAATCAGTTGATAACTCACAGCTTTTCAAGGAGGGCATCGCTCATCTCAATACTATATGGGTCACTTGGGTCCATCTGCATCAATATGTTCACCAACTTCTGCACCAGTCTACAAAATTTTGAGTACATATATTTTTACCCCAAATTCAAAACCAATAATTATTATACAACAAGTACCAACAATTGATAAATTCAAATTAAAGCTAGGAACTTAACAATTATATATATATATATATATATAGGCCGGATCACGTCCGGACTCCCGGACCTCGCTAAAATCCGGACCTTTTTTTTTTTTTTTTGCTTTTTTTTAAACAACTAATAAATTTTAGTTCCATAAAATATTATACAACCTATTTTGTTATATGTATTCAAATTACACCCAAAACCCTGTATTATAAAAAAATTTCAGTTCCATAAAATATTATACATTTTTTATTAGTTGTTTTAAAAAAAAGGAAAAAAAAAGGTCCGGATTTTGCTCCGTCCGGGAGTCCGGACCTGATCACATTTATATATATATATATATATATAGGATAAGGCTCTTAAACGGACTGTTCGTAAACGAACAATCCTTTTGCGTACATCCTTTTCCTACTTATCCTACATAATTGAGATAGTACATAATTGGGCTCACTTATTCAATTTAAAAGTGTATGCAAAAGGATTGTTCGTTTACGAACAGTCCGTTTAAGAGCCTTATTGTATATATATATATATATATATATATATATATATATATATATATATATATAGAGAGAGAGAGAGAGAGAGAAAGAGAGAGAGAGAGAGAAAGAGAGAGTTAGCGATAATGAATACACAAAAAAAAAAACTCTAGAAAGAGTTGGGATCCAAAACATAAGCAGTCCAACTATACACACCAAATCAAGTCAATACACTCAAGAACAGCAGGTTGGGCACATATCAACAGGTATCAAACCTCAATTTTAAAAAGTAAAGAGCGTGCTAAACTCGTAGCAAATCCAGAGTCAGTAACACAAAAATCACAAAGAAAGGCAAGTACATTAAGATAAATCATTACTTCAAACTTTAATATCACCAATATCCATTAATTTAACAACCCTTCTCTCGCACAAGATTTCATATGCAAGGGAAGGCTACAAGGAATCATGTTATATAAGTTATCATGGTGAAAATGGAAAGAATTGATCAATTGTCATACCCTTTCAATTTAGAAAAAAGAAAACGAAAAAGAAAAAGAAGGTAATTACTTAATCATAACTAAACGGACTACAATTATAATTCAGGATCAAGGCTAAAGAAATGCCAACTCGACCCATTAAAAGCTCGAAAATAATCATCTGAAATCGTGCTGACCTCAAACTCCTTAACAAACCTCCTAACAGCAAATATATGCTGCCTCGAATCAATCACTGTTGAGTTATTAACAATCAACCCATGATTCTGATACGCCACAAAGCTATTTCCAAATAGTACAATTCGATTTAACATATCACCTCTCCAATTCGCCTGTAGGAGATTGTCATATAACTCTGCCTCACAATGTGGCATGAAGAACAGAGTCGGTCTTAGAGCTTGCCTTCTACCTAATTCGTTAACTGATAGCACGGAACACCCAAGAGCTTCCAAAACCCTAGATTCTATCAAAGATAAAATTGGATCAAAGACCTCTATTGATAGACTCCACGGCACGCTTGCGTGAGGTGGTCG
Organism: Panax stipuleanatus; assembly: GCA_020205555.1. Lineage (NCBI taxonomy): Eukaryota > Viridiplantae > Streptophyta > Magnoliopsida > Apiales > Araliaceae > Panax > Panax stipuleanatus. The sequence continues at coordinate 91,538,536 of CM035123.1, forward strand.
TCGCCCCGATCGTTTCTAGCAAAGTTGTTGGGTGAATTGCTTGCAACACCTTAACCCCTCGCCTATATGTAGACGGTAATCTTGGCACAATTCCTCGCGTTTGGAAATCTGCGTTGAATGGACACCAACGACACCTTGACCCCTCGCTTATATTGAAACGGTAATCTCGGTACAATCGACGATTGATGCGGTAGAAGACGTCACACACAACTATGTATTGTTCTATGATAAGTCAAAGTTGAATCTCAAAGAAAAACTAAGAAAATAACTTAGGAATTCTCCAAAGAACCAAAAACAGAGAATAACCTCACAACTATATTGAATAATGAATAATGTCTAATGTCTCTCTATTACATCAACTTGAACCTCTATTTATACTACTCAAAATAATCCAAATCCTAATAACAATAGGAACAAATTATTATAATCCTAATAGCAATAGTAACAAATTATCCTAATCTTAATAGGAATAGTAACAACTTATTCTAATTCTAATAATAAAAGAAATAACAGTCCAATTTAAAATAAGAATTGAAATTCTAACTAAATAAAATCCTAATTACATTAGTATTCTGAAATCAACTTCCACAATCCTTGTCGCGTTAAACTCCTTTGCCACGTGAGTGGAATAAGCAAATCCAAATCCAATTATGAGATGAATTACCGTGTGAATTGATTAGTAGCACTTTTGCAAGCATGTGGTCCCCTGCTCCAAAATGAATTAGTCCCCATGTAATTGTTGCTGAATCATGCTACTTTATAAGACTCCACATGTGACTTGGGTTAACTTCCTTTGCATATCCCACATAAGAATTAATGTAGTATTTTAAGATGAATCATGCTTGGTCCATGAATCAGAATGTGAATATGCTTGTCGAATAAAGAAAGCTCACGTAAATGATGTCCCATAATATTAGACCCACTATGCTCCATATAAAATTCGTACATGGACTGAATTGAATGGGTCAATTGGGTCAGCCCAATATTGCTTGAATTGTACTCTCTTGAATAATTTTCAGTCCAAATAATTGAAATCATTTGTTGAACCTTTGACGTTCGAGTCGATAGATTAACGAAAAATTCTGACCCGGTCAATCTGTCATCATTCCCCTCCTCTTCAAAAGAATTTGTCCTCAAATCTGACATCCCCTCCTCTTGAAAAGGTTTTGCCCACAAATCTGTTCCTCCATAAAAACGAACTAAGTTAATAACACCAAACAAATCATAACCACAAGTTTCACCTGTCAAATTAAATGAATAAGCAATATTAGCAACGCAAACAAGAATTTGAAGAGCTCTATCTCCTTCTGGATCAAATATCAGTATGAAGAACTCTTCATGTATCACAAACTCCCATTCACGAATTCCGGGGTCAAAAATGAATCTTATGATCTCAATCATTCGTAAACAAAACAACGTCAATGATCCTGGGTCAAATGTCAACTTTTGAAACTCATCACTTCGCATAAGCCCATACACCTGAATTCCTGGATCAAAAATCAATTTGATGACCTCATTCTTTTGCAGAAACACATTCGTCAATGTACCTGTGTCAAATATCAATTTTTGAAATTTGTCATGCTTCACACACAAATTCTTTTAAATTCCTGGATTAAACACAAAACAAAATAAATCAACAAGTCCTTTTTGTCTAATCACCAAGAAATCAAATAACGCAAAATCTAATGCATAATCTACTTTAACAATATTCAAAACACTTCCCTGTAGACTCTCCATGCATTGTTCGAGTTGATTTGTGCAATAAGTCATGTTTCCCACCTTGATGAGTATAATCTCATCTCGAATCTGCATAAAACAATCAACCTTTCCCTTCTCATTGACATTAATACATTCAAAATCAAATAATGTTGTCAACGGAGTAAAAAGGTTACAACCAACTTCATAAAATGAAAACTCAATAGCATATTTATCATGATCACGAACAAACTCAACACATGCTAAAGAATTTTTCAAAGTGTTGACACAAACCAGAATATCATCAAAACAGATAATAAAAATTTTTCTCATAAAAGATCGCAAAATATGGTTCAACATACGCAATGCAATAGCTAAACCGAATGATCTAACTAGACCCACATATAATCCATACTTTACTCCAATTTGATGATAAACACTTTTCAAATCAATACTAGATGATAGCAAATCATGCAATGAAAATTTCTCGACCGAAAAAATATGATCACTACCATTGTCAACTAACGACAAGTCATGTACATATTGACTAGCATGAAACCCTAGCTCAACACATAGATAAGAAAACCTAGAATGAGTTTCATGCAAGTAAACATATCGAAAACGAGAAAACATATCATGCTCATAAACTAACTCAACAAAGATCAAATATCCACCATAATTTATGATAAAGATGATTCTACCCTCAAAATAGCTAACAACAAATTTTTCAATGGAAGCATGCAAAACATGTTTTAAATAACTTATGAAAATACTAGATGCATTAGTTAATCTAACAGAAATAACTATCCACCTATACAAGTCACATGTTAAAATAATTTTCCATTTATCACAATCTTTCATGCTAAATTGATTAGGCATTGTCATCACATGATCATTATGACATGTAGATAAAACATTAGAACTATACAATTTATCAAACATATTATCTAAACAAAGAAAAGAATAACGATACTTGTTTACCAATTCAAAATAGATGTACAAATTCGTTGTCCCATCCTCCTTAGGTACTATGATCTCATAAATAGCACATGACCTCATGTTCGCTTCTACGATACCCTTCTCCATCAACTCTCCAACCTGCCTTGGCAACTCCGTTGTCTCCTCGAAAATACTATTAGCTGATTGGTCTGGAATGATAGCACGGGGTATATCATCAACAACCTGTACAAGAGACAAAACAGAACTAGAAAAAGAAGAATCATTAGTGTTAGTATTCAAAAGCGCCATCTTATACGAACATACAATCATTGGATTTTCAAAACAGAACTCACTTTTCAACTCACTCTCTTCATTATGCTCCCACTCTCGTTTGTTTTTCTCTCGTTTATTTTCAATCTCAATCTTTTCATTCTCTCTTTTATTTTCTCTCTCATTCTTTTCAAACTTTTCTTTCTCACTATCAATCTTTTGAATAATTTTTTTATGTCGATCTTTTTCTTCTTCTTCCCTTTGTTCATGATCTTTTTGTAAGTACATTAGATCGTCACGAACTTGCTTAGACATCATAGGACAAAGGTGGATTCTTTTTCGATTGCGTACTAATGAATACTTATTAGTACAACTGTTATGCTTCGCGCGCCTGCTGTGTCTCCATGGCCATCCAAGTAACAAATGGCAAGTATGGATTGGAAATACATCGCATAATATTTTATCTTTATATCTGCCAATGCAAAAAGAAATTGACACTTGTCTAGTCACCATTACCTCCTCACAATCGACGATCCCTAGCATCTTGTAAGGACGAGGATGTACAACTGTTGACAACCCTAGTTTCTCCACCATTGTAGTGCTAGCAATGTTAGTACCAATTTCACAATCAATTTTTACAAGGCACACCTTTTCTTGCACTAGAAACCTAGTATAAAAGATGTCCTTTGAGCTAGACATATTTCCTGCAAAACAAGGGTTAGTAATAAAAATAATTTTCCTCAAACGCTCCATTACGTGTTTCGCTGAAAATAATGTATCGCTCAATTTTACGCTCGTGTCTCACACAATAGGCTTTTACCCTCTATTAAGCTCACACTCTTGCCTTTTGCATCTCAATATTCCCTCTTATAGGTTCTTTTTGAATTCACCAAATAAATTCACAGTTTTACAATGCAATTCAAAAGTAACTTATCAAGAACAAATATAAAAGGTATGACTATTGGAATACCACAAAATCACAGATTGATTTCCTCGTACTCCTCTTGTATGCCCTTAAAATTCCGCTTGTATGCTTTTTCCAAAAAGTTATGATATCGCTTCATCGGAATTGATAATGAATGGCACGGAATGAACTTTTGGTTGGAATTTGATAATTTGATGGTGTGCTACAAGTTTGGTTAGCATAATGAAAATAGAATCTGATTTTTTTTCAATACTCTCTGTTTTTTTTTAACTCACGCTTTTATTTTTATTTACAATATATATGCAACAGAAAATTAAAGATAAGTAGCTCGTTAGAAAAGCTTAGCTTTGATACCAAATGATAGACTCCACGGCACGCTTGAGTGAGGTGGTCGTCGCCCCGATCGTTTCTAGCAAAGTTGTTGGGTGAATTGCTTGCAACACCTTAACCCTTCGCCTATATGTAGACGGTAATCTTGGCACAATTGCTCGCATTTAGAAATCTGCGTTGAATGGACACCAACGACACCTTGGCCCCTCGCTTATATTGAAGCGGTAATCTCGGTACAATCGACGATTGATGCGGTAGAAGACGCCACACACAACTATGTATTGTTGTATGATAAGTCAAAGTTGAATCTCAAAGAAAAACTAAGAAAATAACTTAGGAATTCTTCAAAGAACTAAAAGTAGAGAATAACCTCACAACTATATTGAATAATGAATGATGTCTAATGTCTCTCTATTACATCAACTTGAACCTCTATTTATACTACTCAAAATAATCCAAATCCTAATAACAATAGGAATAAATTATTATAATCCTAATAGCAATAGTAACAAATTATCCTAATCTTAATAGAAATAGTAACAACTTATTCTAATTTTAATAATAAAAGAAATAACAGTCCAATTTAAAATAAGAATTGAAATTCTAACTAAATAAAATCCTAATTACATTAGTATTCTGAAATCAACTTCCACAATCCTTGTCGCGTTAAACTCCTTTGCCACGTGAGTGGAATAAGCAAATCCAAATCCAATTATGAGATGAATTACCGTGTGAATTGATTAGTAGCACTTTTGCATGCATGTGGTCCCCTGCTCCAAAATGAATTAGTCCCCATGTAATTGTTGCTGAATCATGCTACTTTATAAGACTCCACATGTGAATTGGGTTAACTTCCTTTGCATGTCCCACATAAGAATTAATGTAGTACTTTAAGATGAATCCTGCTTGGTCCATGAATCAGAATGTGAATATGCTTGCCGAATAAAGAAAGCCCACATAAATGATGTCCCATAATATTAGACCCACTATGCTCCATATAAAATTCGTACATGGACTGAATTGAATGGGTCAATTGGGTCAGCCCAATAATGCTTGAATTGTACTCTCTTGAATAATTTTCAGTCCAAATAATTGAAATCATTTGTTGAACCTTTGACGTTCAAGTCGATAGATTAACGAAAAATTCTGACCCGGTCAATCTGTCATCATTCCACTCCTCTTCAAAAGGATTTGTCCTCAAATCTGACATCCCCTCCTCTTGAAAAGGTTTTGCCCACAAATCTGTTCCTCCATAAAAACGAACTAAGTTAATAACACCAAACAAATCATAACCACAAGTTTCACCTGTCAAATTAAATGAATAAGCAATATTAGCAACGCAAACAAGAATTTGAAGAGCTCTATCTCCTTCTGGATCAAATATCAGTATGAAGAACTCTTCATGAATCACAAACTCCCATTCACGAATTCCGGGGTCAAAAATGAATCTTATGATCTCAATCATTCGTAAACAAAACAACGTCAATGATCCTGGGTCAAATGTCAACTTTTGAAACTCATCACTTCGCATAAGCCCATACACCTGAATTCCTGGATCAAAAATCAATTTGATGACCTCATTCTTTTGCAGAAACACATTCGTCAATGTACCTGTGTCAAATATCAATTTTTGAAATTTGTCATGCTTCACACACAAATTCTTTTAAATTCCTGGATTAAACACAAAACAAAATAAATCAACAAGTCCTTTTTGTCTAATCACCAAGAAATCAAATAACGCAAAATCACATGCATAATCTACTATAACAATATTCAAAACACTTCCCTGTAGACTCTCCATGCATTGTTCGAATTGATTTGTGCAATAAGTCATGTTTCCCTCCTTGATGAGTATAATCTCATCTCGAATCTGCATAAAACAATCAACCTTTCCCTTCTCATTGACGTTAATACATTCAAAATCAAATAATGTTGTCAACGGAGTAAAAAGGTTACAACCAACTTCATAAAATAAAAACTCAATAGCATATTTATCATGATCACGAACAAACTCAACACATGCTAAAGAATTTTTCAAAGTGTTGACACAAACCGGAATATCATCAAAACAGATAATAAAAATTATTCTCATAAAAGATCGCAAAATATGGTTCAACATACGCAATGCAATAGCTAAACCGAATGATCTAACTAGACACACATATAATCCATACTTTACTCCAATTTGATGATAAACACTTTTCAAATCAATACTAGATGATAGCAAATCATGCAATGAAAATTTCTCGACCAAAAAAATATGATCACTACCATTGTCAACTAACGACAAGTCATGTACATATTGACTAGCATGAAACCCTAGCTCAACACATAGATAAGAAAACCTAGAATGAGTTTCATGCAAGTAAACATATCGAAAACGAGAAAACATATCATGCTCATAAACTAACTCAACAAAGATCAAATATCCACCATAATTTATGATAAAGATGATTCTACCCTCAAAATAGCTAACAACAAATTTTTCAATGGAAGCATGCAAAACATGTTTTAAATAACTTATGAAAATACTAGATGCATTAGTTAATCTAACAGAAATAACTATCCACCTATACAAGTCACATGTTAAAATAATTTTCCATTTATCACAATCTTTCATGCTAAATTGATTAGGCATTGTCATCACATGATCATTATGACATGTAGATAAAACATAAGAACTATGCAATTTATCAAACATATTATCTAAACAAAGAAAAGAATAAAGATACTTGTTTACCAATTCAAAATAGATGTACAAATTCGTTGTCCCATCCTCCTTAGGTACTATGATCTCATAAATAGCACATGACCTCATGTTCGCTTCTACGATACCCTTCTCCATCAACTCTCCAACCTGCCTTGGCAACTCCGTTGTCTCCTCGAAAATACTATTAGCTGATTGGTCTTGAATGATAGCACGGGGTATATCATCAACAACCTGTACAAGAGACAAAACAGAACTAGACAAAGAAGAATCATTAGTGTTAGTATTCAAAAGCGCTATCTTGTACGAATATACAATCATTGGATTTTCAAAATATAACTCACTTTTCAACTCACCCTCTTCATTATGCTCCCCCTCTCGTTTGTTTTTCTCTCGTTTATTTTCAATCTCAATCTTTTCATTCTCTCTTTTATTTTCTCTCTCATTTTTTTCAAACTTTTCTTTCTCACTATCAATCTTTTGAATAATTTTTTTATGTCGATCTTTTTCTTCTTCTTCCCTTTGTTCATGATCTTTTTGTAAGTACATTAGATCGTCACGAACTTGCTCAGACGTCATAGGACAAAGGTGGATTCTTATTCGATTGCGTACTAATGAATACTTATTAGTACAACTGTTATGCTTCGCGCGCCTACTGTGTCTCCATGGCCATCCAAGTAACAAATGGCAAGTATGGATTGGAAATACATCGCATAATATTTTATCTTTATATCTGCCAATGCGAAAAGAAACTGACACTTGTCTAGTCACCATTACCTCCTCACAATCGACGATCCCTAGCATCTTGTAAGGACGAGGATGTACAACTGTTGACAACCCTAGTTTCTCCACCATTGTAGTGCTAGCAATGTTAGTACCAATTTCACAATCAATTTTTACAAGGCACACCTTTTCTTGCACTAGAAACCTAGTATAAAAGATGTCCTTTGAGCTAGACATATTTCCTGCAAAACAAGGGTTAGTAATAAAAATAATTTTCCTCAAACGCTCCCTTACGTGTTTCGCTCAAAATAATGTATCGCTCAATTTTACGCTCGTGTATCACTCAATAGGCTTTTACCCTCTATTAAGCTCACACTCTTGCCTTTTGCATCTCAATATTCCCTCTTATAGGTTCTTTTTGAATTCACCAAATAAATTCACAGTTTTACAATGCAATTCAAAAGTAACTTATCAAGAACAAATATAAAAGGTATGACTATCGGAATACCACAAAATCACAGATTGATTGCCTTGTACTCCTCTTGTATGCCCTTAAAATTCCGCTTGTATGCTTTTTCCAAAACGTTATGATGTCGCTTCATCGGAATTGATAATGAATGGCACGGAATGAACTTTTGGTTGGAATTTTATTTACAATATATATGCAACAGAAAATTAAAGATAAGTAGCTCGTTAGAAAAGCTTAGCTTTGATACCAAATGATAGACTCCACGGCACGCTTGCGTGAGGTGGTCGTCGCCCCGATCGTTTCTAGCAAAGTTGTTGGGTGAATTGCTTGCAACACCTTAACCCTTCGCCTATATGTAGACGGTAATCTTGGCACAATTGCTCGCATTTGGAAATCTGCGTTGAATGGACACCAACGACACCTTGGCCCCTCGCTTATATTGAAGCGATAATCTTGGTACAATCGACGATTGATGCGGTAGAAGACGCCACACACAACTATGTATTGTTGTATGATAAGTCAAAGTTGAATCTCAAAGAAAAACTAAGAAAATAACTTAGGAATTCTTCAAAGAACCAAAAGTAGAGAATAACCTCACAACTATATTGAATAATGAATAATGTCTAATGTCTAATGTCTCTCTATTACATCAACTTGAACCTCTATTTATACTACTCAAAATAATCCAAATCCTAATAACAATAGGAACAAATTATCATAATCCTAATAGCAATAGTAACAAATTATCCTAATCTTAATAGGAATAGTAACAACTTATTCTAATTCTAATAATAAAAGAAATAACAGTCCAATTTAAAATAAGAATTGAAATTCTAACTAAATAAAATCCTAATTACATTAGTATTCTGAAATCAACTTCCACAATCCTTGTCGCGTTAAACTCCTTTGCCTCGTGAGTGGAATAAGCAAATCCAAATCCAATTATGAGATGAATTACCGTTGCGCGCGTTTAAGCCTTGAAGAGGGCGCAGCCGCGCGGCTGTGCAGGTTTTATTTTTGCAGTTGTTTTGCTTTTGTACTGCTGCACTTGGCTTCGATCCATACTTATGCTTGCCTTCTTGCCTTCTTGCAGCCTCATAGCATCACGTAAGCCTATTTCTGTGCTTTGTCCCATTTTAGCGTTCTTTCATCCTTTTTAGCTCAATTCGCACCCGGAGAGTTCCTAAACACGAAAATCACAAAAGAAAGCAAAAACACATTAAACGCACAACGATACTTGACTCTAAGCAACAAAATGAAGTGGTTACTATCTGAATAAGTGGTCATAAAAACCACTTATCAAATACCCCCAAACTTAAACGTTACTTGCCCTTAAGCAACCAAAACAAAATTAAACAAAAGATGCAATGCGGTATCTACAATGAATGCAATCTATCCTATCATGAATGCGAATCCAAGTCCCAGTCAGAATTTATACTCAAATGAATTGCCTTAGAAAAATCACAGGCTAATCAAACAGATAAGCTACTCAAGACAAGATCAAAAGCATATCCCTGTAAATCCAAATCTGTCAGCACTGATGTATTGTGCGTTGTGTGCCTAGCAACCATTAAACATGCTTTAGAACAAATAAATCACATACTATGCTTCTTAGGAGAAAAATAAGCTTCAACTCAAGAACAGGAGTAAATCAGATAATTTCTAACTAAGACCATGCACTACTTAAGCTAAGAGTTCACAGGGGATTTATTATGCTTATTCTGTACACAATCAACTATGCAATGCCTAGTCCTCTTAGGCTTTTCAATGATACCTGTGTAGCGAGCTTTGGACCAAAGACTCCCAAACCAGACGGCCTTAGGGCGCTGGGTGTAGAGACACCCCAAGGGCTTACTTGCTTGAATATCAAAGGCCACAGGATTCGACGTAGTCGAAGTGTTTATTCACAATCATTTTTCTTTTTTTTCTTTTTCTTTTTCATAGGGGAGTGCGTCTTACGCTCCATCTCCCCACTTAGCATGCATACCCCCTGTTTCCCCCAAACTTAAGCTTTATACAATCCAGTTATTGTTATTAGATTACTGAAACTCTTTCATTAAAACACAGATTTTCCACCAGAAAACAAGTATGTGAACATTTAAACTAAACATATCATGATGGTTACTCTATCGTGCTAACTGGTTACACAGTATCTGACAGATAAGGATTTACATATATGACCTTAAAATCAAGAGATTCTAGCTTCCTCATGGGCCAAATAAATAATAACCCAACTTCAACCTGGATTCATGAAATATGTCCTAACACAGTGACTAAAACAAAAACAAAAATTTTGAAAATTTTGACAAATTTTAACAAAATACGACCTATATGCACTATATGAACAAACACAATATGCAAAATTATATAAATTAAACTACATGCAAAAATAAACCCTCTAATACCCCCAAACTTAAAGTATCCAATGTCCTCATTGAAGGGTAAAAGGGTAAAAAGGAACTCCCCTATGTGTCTTCGTCGTCCTCCTCCTCATCAGCTTGCTCATGCGGTGTGTCTGGAGGAGGGTACTGGCTGCCTGTGCCAAAAGTAGGGAACTCTGCATGCACGCCCAACATCCCGAATGCCCGAGATAGAGACTGGGAGAACTCGAATGTGTAGGTCTTGAAGTCCGTGTACGTGGTATCCATCCGTCTCCTCAGCTGTCTAATCTCTCTCTGCTAAATAGCAAACTCCACGGGAGTCGGTCCTGCTGCCTGCTGAGCCTGCACTGAGTCTGCTTCTGCTTCTTCTTCATCCTCATTCGAATCCCCCATAATGAATCCCAGTCCCCTAGGGTGAGACTCTGCACCCTCCCATATGGTGTACTGCTGGATGGCTGTATGATCAATATCGCGCATCGGGCGCTGCAGCTCGTCATTATCCCAGACCACTCCAGCAGCCAAACATAGGCGTGTAATCACCGAGGCGTGCGGGATCCCTCCTGATGTGCTCCCCCTCATGAATTTTAGCATGGATTGATTGATAATGTGGCCTATATCAATCCTTTTATTCTTGATGATGCCATATAGAAGGGTAGCTCTCTCAGTGGTGACCTCTGCATGATGGCTAGAAGGGAGAATGCTTGCACAAATAAAGCTGTACCAAGCCTTGGAGTAGCGACTCAGGGAAGTCTGAGGGAAACTAATTTTTCTGTCTGTGCCCGAGTACGTTGTCCACCTCGTTCCTGGCTTGCACATCTCCTTAATCAGCCTGTCCAAGTCAGTCTCCATCTGCTGGGACTCTGCCCAATTCGTCGGGCCAGAAGGAAGAGTGTCCAATTTGAATATCTCGTTGATTGCCTCCTTTGTATAAGGCACCTTCTTCCCCCGCACGTATGAGATCCCATTCTGCGTCTCGTGGGCATTGGCATAAAATTCTTTCACCAGAGGGATAGGAGCTGACAGCGGTGTGGCTACTACTAATGCCCATCCATACTCTATTATCTGCCTCTTCATAAGCCCATCATTATTTCTCGGTTTTGGCCCTCTTTCTCTCACATAAGTCTTTTTTTCCAAAGTGTTAATGAAGTAGCGCTGTGCTGTCAAATCAATGAATCTGAAGTCGTCCAAAGCTTCGCTAGCACTACCTTCGCCGTGCACACTGGTCTGTGGAGGAGAAGGAGGAGGTGGGGTTCTGATTCGCTTTGGCATGATGGCAAGTTGTGATAATTCTAAAATTTGAAGTAGGCAACTGTACTGAATGCACACCCAAAGTCGATCAATCAATAAGAATGCACCCTAATTGTCTTTGCCTTTGATGCTCTGAAAATTATCCCCAACTCTGTCAAAAATTCTGCCCCCAACTTCTAGAAATTGCTTTGTCCCCACTGTGTATGGATTTTGATTTTCCTGCATACTTGGTGAAGATGAACCTAATTACAATGACGAATTCAACTGCAAGCAATCTGCCACAACCCTTCTCACTTTGTCCACTGCTAAGCCCTTAATTCTGCCAAACACTCGATCTCTTTCTATATCAGGACTGGAATCAAACAGTTGGAGTACACTTAGTTGAAACCCAAAAACTGCCCAAAACGAATACCAACCCTCACTGTTTTTAATGCAAATCTTCACTGCCCTACCCACTGCTGTGAATCAGTAATGAGAGGAACAAAAAGTAACCAGAAGCTTCTTTGGACTTTAGTCAAACAGGTTGAGTTCTCTCAGCCCAATCTTTGAATTCTGACCCTTTCTCCAATTACCAACAAGGATTTTAGATAACTTGCCTTTTGTGGAGTGGAATTACCTTGCTAAAAGAAAACAGTGTCCCTTTTCTCCAAACTCGAACGAATGTCAATCCAAAATTCTCTTTGCCTTTGGTTGAACGAGTGATAAATCCTCCTTAATTGCCTTGGATGAAGGAATTGGATATGTGACCGGCTGTGAGGGAGAAGGAGAAGAGAGGCTAGGGTATTGAAGCTTTAAGCAAAGATGAAAGACTTGGATGGGAAGTTGATTCACTGAGATGGGATATTGGGGATATAGGGTATGTGAGTGCTAGCAAGAGTGATATACGGTTTGGTGTTGGCCAATGAAGGCTGCCGAGTTTTAATAGTAGGGAATGAACTAAGAAATGGGCCGACTTATTTTTAAAAACAGAAATGGGATGATGGCGCAGCTGCGCAGGGGGAAAGAGGAAAAGAGGCGCAACTGCACAGGATGTAAAAGATCAACATCTGCTCTGAAAGTTAGCGCGGCCGCTCTAAGGGTCAGGCTTGCACTGGCGCGGGCGCGCCAATGCTCAGGAATTTTCCTCTTGAACTTTGCTGGAGCTTCTCATTTGAAGTTGACCTTGGGCTTGCTACACATTCAAATATTACCTTCCAAAGCACATAAACTTTATTAAATCACTACTAAGAAAAACTATAATGAAATTATTTACAATTAGGAGAATTATCAAAATGGGGAATTATAAACTGTTAAGTTCCAAAAATTCCTATAAGTGTGTATGAGCATCAATCTCATTTTCCAAAAATATGTCCAATAATCTTTTTAGTCCCAAAAATAGATGCACAACTACCTAAGTCCCAAAAATGAAGGCATTAAACTCCTAAATCCAAAAGTAATCAAAAATTTACACTAAGAATTAAACTATTTAAGAATTAAACAAAGGGGAGGGAAATGGAGATACATAAGTAGAATTATACAAGTAGGGAGAAGAGCAAAAATTTGATGGGGTGCCTCCCATCGAGCGCTCAGTTTATAGTCCGTTAGCTAGACGTTTTCGTTGCACCGCTATCCGATTCCCCTACGATACTTGAGATACCCTCCATCCATTGGTACTGCAGTGTATATTTGGAGGTTCCCCTTCTCGAGAGGCTTCAGATTTAAACTACCTAGCATCTAATGCGTAAATGAATCCCCCGTGCTGAAACTCAGGGAGCTAGGCACTTCTTCCGTTGTGTGTGTAAAATGATCGGGGCACTGAGGCATAGACCACACAACGGGCTCTTCTTCAATTCTCTCTTCTTCAGACCACCATAGTTTCCAGAATACGGACTCTCTCTTATCCTCGAGATCCGTATCTGTGATGTGACTTCCAAGGGGGCAAGGGTGTGCAAACTTCACTGGATTGTTTAACTTCGGCGGAGAAAGCTCTTGGGGTGTTGTCACGGTTGGCTCACATTCATAATTTTTCACTTCCCCAAGTGTCTCCTCGATTTCCATTGCCTTAGGCTAGTCCAGTTGCAAGTGCACTTCTGGCTCTCCATCAATTTCAGAATCCATATCATAGCACCACGTATTTCGAGGGTCATTACTCACGACTTCAGTCATTAGAGGTACTTGATTCTGAAGATTTTAATTTTCGTCTCTTGCTCAAACACTTCCTCCTTCCTTAAAGCCATGCTAATTTGCTCCACCCAATTCTGGAGATTCTCAATCAACTGCTCTTGCTCAATCAAGATCTCCTTTGTTGATGCTAAGGAATTTCTCCACAAACTTTCCAATCTTGCCTTTTCTGTTTCAGCCTCTGAATCCATGTACTGAGCCCCACTGGTTGGAGTATTGTTGATTAGGGCCATCTGGTTCTGAAAATTCTGGTTCAATATTTCCTGGCTCCTAAGCATCTTCTCTTGTCTTGATAGGCTCCTATACATGAGTTCTATTGTTGACTGTTCTTCTTGTAAACACAGAGATTGATTTGTGGGGTCTGGTGCATACATTGGACTTTGCTCGCAGTATTGGTCTTGATAGCTCGCTGAAGAGTTTGGGTGATACCCCCAATCTTGCTGAAAATTGGAATAAGTCTCATGGTTGGAGTAATCACCCCCATACTGCACTTTTCCATAACTGATGGGATCCTGATGGCTCATATAGCTTCCAGCACCATAATCATAAGTAATTACTGGCTCTCGACTCTGTTGGGCTGCAACATTGTCCAACTTCCTCGAGAGAAACTCTAACTGTGCTGAAAGTGTAGCAATTGGGTCGAGTCCATCATTTCTAGTTTCCCTTGGTTGTTCTTTCCATGTGTAACACCATGGATAAAAATTTAGATCCATTGTACCTGAAAAGAGAATATAGGAAGAGAATTAAACAAAATAAAAAAAAATGTTTAAATTAAGACTAATTTGATTGAAACTAATGTTGGCAAACAGTTATCCAATTAAATCCCCAGCAACGGTGCCAAAAACTTGTTGTCCCCGATTGGGTATGACAATTCCGCGCAAGTATACGCGGTTAATAAGTAATAATCAGTATGTACAGATATCGTTCCCACAGAGAATTAACAAATAAAAGGTCGCCAAACCACTAGCACATAATCATTTCAGTATTATTTAAACGAGCGGTAAAGAATTTTAATTAAAAACTAAATTAACTAGACGAGTAAATAAACTTAAACTACTTAATCCTAGAGTAAAATCAGATAATGAAGGCATGAGATCCCTATTTCCCCTAATGATTCATCTAAGTCAACATACTTCCAGTTAGGTCAAACTAATCGTCAAAGTTTGTTAGCCGAGAACATGAAAGTGAGATAAGGCCATCTTTCGATGCACCTAATCCATATCACATACAATCCACATATGATAGAACGTACATGAACACCCACATTATCTAAACCCCTATATGTCATGTGATTTACAAATAACTAGGGTTTAAGTCTAAGTTTTCTATTGACTACGAGCGGCGCTTCGGTATATGTCTATCCTAAGCACAAATCATACATTCAATGTCATGTAAACATACAATCGCCCGCTACTACGATTAGATCTAAATTCATATTTCGTCTTTCAAGTCCGTACAAATTATCACAGTAATTGATTGCGAATCAATTAAGCAATGGAGCACAAATCATAATAGACAATCATATAACGATAAACAAGACCAACATGGAAGGAAATCAATATAGACTACTCATCAGGTTCTATTGAAACCTCAAAATATAAGCTAACTCATACAAGAATTAGATATACCATCCACATATTGAATAAGCATCATAAGAATACAAATGAGAATCAAAGAGAAAATAAGGATAGAAAATGCAAATCTGATTTCTCTTGATCAAAATATGAATTCTTGATGTTCTCCAAATGTTTCAACCACCAAGTCTAATCAAACCCTAGGAAACTAACTACTTTAAACTAGCACTAATCTACTCCTAATCTAGACAAGAAATGTAAAAAGAGAAGAGAAAGAGAGAGCTAGGGCTAAGCTTTCCCTTCAGGGGAGTCTCCCTCATGAAATGGGCAACAAGCCCTCATATATTAGCTTCTCCCGCTCAGCCTAAGTAAAAGTCAAAGCTGGCTGCATTTTGGACTGGCTCGGCCGCGCGCGTTTAAGCCTTGAAGAGGGCGCGGCCGCGCGACTGTGCAGGTTTTGTTTTTGCAGTTGTTTTGCTTTTGTACTGCTGCACTTGGCTTCGGTCCATGCTTTTGCTTGCTTTCTTACAGCCTCATAGCATCACGTTCCATTGCCCCTTCACCCAAGTCATCATCATGCTTTAAGCCTATTTCTGTGCTTTATCCCATTTTAGCGTTCTTTCATCTTTTTTAGCTCAATTCGCACCCGGAGAGTTCCTAAACATGAAAATCACAAAAGAAAGCAAAAACACATTAAACGCACAACGATACTTGACTCTAAGCAACAAAATGATGTGGTTACTGTCCGAATAAGTGGTCATAAAATCCACTTATCAGTTAAATATACATTTCCCCACTCTACTAGGGGGCGGTTTACATATGCATCACCGAACTCAATTTTTTGACAGTCGACTCATTGAACTTCAAATATTTATCAAATCGTTATAATTTCTGTTAAATGAGTTGACTTTTAACAAAGACATGTGACATCAGATCTGTCCTATCCCACATCTAATTACACATCAACCACTTCACGTGGGTTAGTCCTAGTCATTGCCATGGTGGAAACTCAGTGGTTAAAACCAATTTGGTCTACTAAAGTTCAGATAATGACAGAAAAGGAAAGCCCGCGAAGGAGTGAAGGAGAGAGAGAAACGGGCGCGAACTGCTCATCTTGCCGGCGATTCTTGGTCGTTGATGCGAATCTTGCTCTTGGATACGAGTCTTCTAGTGCGAATCTACTGTAAGGTATGATAGATATCTTTAATTTAGGGTTTGTGCACATGGGTTGGTTGGGAATGAGTTCGATTAAATTAGGGGTTTGTAATCTGTTGTGGCCATCTTGGTTGTCTTGATGTTTTCTCCTTCTTTCTTGACTTTCTTGACTTTATACTGACGACATGTGGTCCATGGGATTTTATTTTTGCCATTGTTGTCTTCTTCAGTCCCCCCCATGTACTGTAAATAATAATTTTTAATTTATTGTTTATTTTATTTTGTTTTCACAGAATGAGTGGGATTTGTGAGTTGCATGTGCACTATTGATGTGAATTTCATCTGCATGACTGCAATTAATGCATTTGCTGAAGATCTACATTATGACAGCAATGCTAAGGTATATTTTAAGAATAATGGTCAAACTAGTGAAGATGGTTATAGAATGGTGCATGATGATGCTAGTATTAGAGACATGAAAAAAGTGTGTCTCCCTTTTGGTGTGATTGAGTTTTATGTTGATCATGTATTTGTGAATGAAGAAGGAGTTGTGACTGAACCACCTGATGTGAATGAACAAGTTGCAACTACTATTACTGAACCTCCCAATATAACTGATAATAACAAGGGGAGTACTAGTGCTGATACTAATCTACAGAAGTCGAAGAGGACTAAGAAGAGGGCAGGTGTCAATCTTAAGAGCAAACAGAATGCCAGTAATACTAAGAGGAGTAAGAAGAAGGAAATAATGAATAATCAGAGGAGAAAGAGTAATAGAATTAAACTGAAACATAAATCAAATATGAAGAATGATGATACACCAATTGTGATTGGGGACTCAGAAAGTAATGATGCACAAAGTGAGGGAGATGAAGAATTATTAAGCAGTGATGAAGAATTATTAGATGCTAAGAGGAGGTACAGGGAGTACAAAGCAGAGATGGCTAGAGTTAAAACTGAGGCAGGTGATGAAACTAATGAGGGGGATGCAGGTGATGGTGATGGTGAGGGGGCAGGGCAGGGTAGGGTGAGGAGGCTGATGAAATTGGGAATGAGGGAGATGATGAAGGGGCTGAACTTGGTCGGGCTGGTGGTGATAAAGGTGCAGCAGATAGTGACAGGTTAGTCAATGAGGTTATTGAAGAGGATTATAGAAATAGTGAGGGAGAGAATGCTAGTGACTCTGATGATAGTGATTGGCATAGTGAGTATGAGGACAATGATGTATTAAGGTCCCCCTCAGATAGCAATGAAGAGGACAACCTTGGTTTTGTGGGTCCCCCTGTTAAAAAGTGAAAGCCTATAAATTATGATGTTTTTAACTCAAAAACAAAGAGAAAGCACATAAAGTTTGCACACTATCAGATATTTACCAATTTCAAGGAATTAAAGACTGTCATTAGAGATTATTCAATTGCTAATGGTAGGAAATTATGGTACAAGGTAAACGACAAGGAAAGGGTCTAGGTTAGGTGTGATAAAGGCTGTCCTTGGAAATTATGGGCTAGTTATATGCAAGGGACTGGCAATGTGCAAATCAAGTCAATAGTGGACACACATAATTGTGTCTGCAGTTTTAAAAACAAGATGACAAACACTAAATTTTTGGCAGAGTTTTGTGGAAATAGGATAAGGAAGAATCCAAACTGGATGTTGAAGGACATGCAAGAAGAAATTAAAATCAAGTTGAAATTGGATGTAACACTTGTGAAGTGTATGAGGGTGAGGAATTTAGCTTTGGCAAGTATACATGCAGTTATGAAGAACCATTATTCAAGAGTTTGGGATTTTGGGGCTGAGATTAAGAGAAGTAACAAATTGAATAAATCAACATCAAAACCACTAGGCTTAATCCTGAAGATGAGGTCAGATTCAAGAGATTTGATGTTTGCTATGGCAGCTTGAAGAAAGCTTGGAGAGAGGGTTATAGGCCAATTCTTGGATTGGATGGCTGTTTCATAAAAACTGTATGTGGGTCAATTATTATCTGCAGTGGGAAGGGATGGGAACAATCAAATGTTCCCTGTAGCTATGGTTGTTGTAGAGACTGAAAATGGTGACAGTTGGAGATGGTTCTTGGAGTTGTTGGCTGAGGACCTTAACCTTGGTGAAGGCTATGGATTTACTATAATTAGTGACCAACAAAAGGTATGTATTTTATATAAATTGCTCTGTTTTATAGATCTGTTTGTTTTACATGCTTTACTAACTGAGTTTGTGTTGTGCAGGGTTTAAGGAATGCCATAGTGCAACTTCCTCATGTTGAGCATAGAAATTTTGCTAGACACATTTATGCTAACTGGAGGAAAAGGTTCACTTCACAGTCATTGAAGAGACTGTTTTGGGAAGCTGCTTGTGCAACCCATGATCAAGCACACAAGAGAGCAATGAGTGAAATTAAGAGGCTTTCTGGTACTGCACATGATAAGATTGTTGAGCATGATCCAAAGGTTTGGTCTAAAGCTTATCTTAGCACTCATTCAAAGGCTAATAATGTTGAGAATAACATGTCTGAGTGCTTCAATGCTTAGATTATCAAAGCTAGGTACATTATTACTAGTTTACTACTGAATTTCCTTATGGTAATGTACTGCAATACAAGGGTACATGCCAGTTCCTTATGTTGTCTTCTTAATATTTCCTAGGTACATGCCAGTGCTAATAATGCTTCAAGAAATTCATGATCAAATCATGGTTAGATTGCATCAGAAAAGGGATGTTATGCTTAAGTCAGAAGACTTAATTTGTCCACGAATGAAGAAGAAACTTGTTGTAGCCATCATTGCCTCTGCCCATTGTGATCCACTTTGGGATGGCAAAATCTCATTCCAAGTCAAAGAAAGAGGTAGTGCCTTTACTATGAATCTTAAGGATAAAACTTGTGTTTGTAGAGTGTGGGACCTTACTGGCATCCCATGTTGTCATGCTGTCTAAGCAATTCAATCTATTTATCAAAATCCAATAGACTATGTAGCCCACTGTTATACTAGAGATACTTACCTCAAGACTTATAGTCATACTCTTGAGGTGTTAAATGGTGAAGATTTATGGGAATTCACAGAGTGTGACATAATGGGACCTCCACCTATACCAAAGAAACTGAGAGGCAGACCACAGAGGTTGCGAATGAGAGAGGGCTGGGAAGATAGAGGAAATAATAGTCAAATTAATAGGGTGAGCAGAATAGGAAGAAAAATGCATTGTAGCATTTGTAGACAGCCTGATCATCGAAGAAACCAATGCCCAGTTATACAATCCAATGCAGAGTCAACTGAACACCATGATCAAAAGTCCACAACACATCCTACTACACTGCCTGGTGTAGTAATTAGAGAGGGACATCAATTCAACAAAGCAAAGGATCCAACACCTAATATAAGTGTCCATTTAGTATACGCATAATTTTTATTGAAAAGTATAAAGACTAACTATAAAATATATTACAGTACACAGGTAAAGGTAAAGAAAAGGTGGGAAGCTCTAATGAAAAAGAGAAAGATATTCCAACTTCAGCATTTATGTTTGTAAGTAAATTCATATCTATACTAGTCTACTTTCCAAAATCTCATTTAATTGCTAATAAATTTGGGAGCTTTTATCTTTTGTAGATGCCAACTCCACGTGTGATGACTACTACTGAATTTCCAACCAATAATACCCCTCCAGTTAGTACCCCACAAAATCAAGCACACCTTAGTCAAAACTCACTTTCTTCCTCAATCCAAAGGAGGGGGAAAAAGGAAGATCAATGTTGGCAATCAAGAAGCCACACGAACGCCATACAAAATTCCAAGGAAGAAGGGTGGGGCAAAGTTGGATAAAAATTAGAATTCTTATCTCGGGGGACTTAACTTTTGGGATATGGTACTGAATGGCATATTTTGTCTGTAATTATGCTACTGATTATGGTATTTTGTATGTAATTATGCTACTAAATGATGGTCCAGTATAGGCTTAAGGTATATTTTGAAATGGATGATTAGATGCATATATGGAATGCTTGAACTGGATTCATTTTATTATGGAATATATTTTTGGGAAGCTTGAATTTTGGTTGTTATGGTATATGACAAGGTACTTATACAATGTATTTTGGTTGTTATGGTTGTTAAAGCATTTTATGGTTGTTATGGTTCATGACAGGTTATGGTTGTTATGGTCTCATTCATTTCTTCCTGCCACAATTAAACATGAAGTCATAACTTCAATTCATTCAATGCTCTGCTTCAGTTTTGCCAAATAAACATTCATTCAATTCAATACAATATAATACTAAACATGCATTCACATTTTAAGCCAAATCAACATTCAATACATACTTGCCAACCCTCAAATCCAACATTAAGCATTCAATATACTGACCTTCAATGCATAATTTAACCCTTTACTACATTAGGCTTATACAAATCTAGGCTTTTGGTTGCAATACAATGAAAAAAAACCAAGAAACTACTAAATTAAAGCAATCCATAGTTTCTTCTCCATGGAACTTTGCTTGTCAATTTTATTCCTCAATTGTTGCCCTTGTCTTTGCAGCACCAAAACCTCTTCTTCTTCATTTCTTTCTTTTTCATTGTTTATCTCACATGAAGTCATCAATGTGCTCCCAGCTTCCATTTTCTTTATTACTTCCATCAAATGGCCTATTTCTTCATTGCTTTGTTCTATCTTTCCCTTTAGCTGCAATATCACTTCCCTTGATCTCTCTGTAAATGAAGGATCACACCATTTAAAGAACCTACAACACAACTTGTTATCCTGCACAACCAGTTACACACAAATAAGAGTTTAATTGCAATAGAGTTTAATTACAACCACTTACACACAAATACAACCTTTTAAAGAACCTATAATACAACCAGTTACACACAAATAGGGGGTAACTAGGTCAGCTCTGATGGTCAACAAAATTAATGCTCTGTTATGCCATACCAATTTCATGCTCTGTTGGTCAACAAAATTAATTAGGGGGTAATTAGGTCAGCAAAAGCAAAAAGATAACCAGGCCCTTCTCTGTTTGAACTCAAAAGCTGAACTAGAAGAAATTAGGTCACATACCTTGTAACGCGAACAACCGTTGAACCTTTTTCTCGGATCGGCGATTCCCTCTTTCCAAGCTACCCACATCGGTGCGACAATCCCACATCGGCATGTCACCAGAGTTCTGGGCATCTCCCAATCATCTACACGATTTGTGCTGGTATTTTCGCTGTTACTCATGTCAGTTCCTCACTTGCCTTCTCTTCTTCGTCGTTTTGGGTTACAAAGCTTCTTGTCTTTGTCGATCTATAAGGAGGAAGGAGTTGGAATCGAGTTGGGAAAGCTTCAATTTCTCTTCTTCGTCGTTATTGCCTTATTTTGATTTGGGACTAAAGATTAGGGATTTAGGGATTATAACTGAATTTTGATTTTAAGAGTTTTAGATTTAAGTCGGTTAAAGGATTTAGGGATTTAAGGATTTATTTCACGTAAGTTATGAAATCGATTGTCAGGTATTGCCACGTCCTTCTTCTGTTAAATGATTAACAGACAGAGACGCCAAGATCACGTTTTGTAAATAACGTATAGTTCAATGAGTTGACTATCAAAAATATGAGTTCAGTGATACATATGTAAACTGCCCCCTAGTATAGTGTGGAAATGTATATTTAACCCCTTTATTTAAAAGTCACTAACCTAATTCTAGTCACCTTATTTAAAATTCACTAACATAACTCTAGCAATTAATTTAATATAACACTAATATATAATAATAATTATTATTATTATTATTATTATTATTATTATTATTATTATTATTATTTTGTATTATGTTTTTTCTTCTTTTTTTTTTGTGCGAAAGTTGTGTACCTATTTTGTCTAAATATTTATTGAATACAAAACAGAATACAAAATAATAATAATAATAATAATAATAATAATAATAAAATAATTTATTATTATTATTATTATGAGCACTTTGTTATGTCCCTCATTGTTTTTTTTAATAATTTTATTATTATTATTATTATTATTATTATTATTATTATTATTATTATTACCTGCTTATTATTTTGGTCTAATTTTTTAATTAAAAATAAATTTTGAGCTAAAATTAGATGGAATTTGTGATTTAAATGTTATTATTTACTTTTGATATCACTGTTTAACTTATTCTAATATTCAATATGCTTGTAAAGATCAGAAATTAATTTTTGCTAACATTGTATATTTACTGATTAATGTTATGTTTGTGCAAATATTTTGAACACTAAAACAGAATTAGTATTATACGTTCATTATTTTTGTCTGCAATAGACCTGAAATAGTTATTGTACCACTCCCTGCTTATTAGGTTATAGTTTATACAAGAGATTAATTGATCATTAATTAAAAAATAATGTAGTAATTGAGTAGACTCTATATGATATAATCAGTCAATATTTGAGTTGACAGATAAACTTAATGTAATTAATATATGAATTGACATATAATTCATGTCAAATTGATTTGGGTGATTTTCTAATTCATTGTATTATAGTATATGACTTGAAAGGCAAATACTACTACTACTATTCTTTATGATTTTTTTTGATTTAGAGAGCAAGACATTTGCATACATGGAATGATAAAGAGTCACTAATGATATGTGTCTTTTATTATAACATACTGTTTGTTATACACCGACCTTGATTCTCTTTTAAAAATGTCATGTAATATGCAATAATAATAATAATAATAATTAATAATTATTAAAAAAAGCAATGAGGGACATAACAAAGTGCTCATAATAATAATAATAATAATAATAATAATAATAATAAAATTATTAAAAAAGCAATGAGGGACATAACAAAGTGCTCATAATAATAATAATAATAATAATAATAATAATAATAATAATATATTAGTGTTATGTTAAATTAATGGATAGAGTTAGGCTAGTGGCTTTTAAATGAGATGAACTAGAGTTAGATTAGTGGCTTTTAAATGAGGCGGTTAAAATTAAATGACTTTAAAATGAGATGAGAACTTTTAGGTCATAGATCCAATAATTTTAAATGTGAACTTTTAAATGGAGAGGGTCTGGATCCATTTTTGTCAACCTACCAGCAATAAATATGTCAAACAAGTACTTGGATACTTTCTGCAACTGAAAAAATTACCCTAAGGGGTTAATCCATAATGCTATGCACTATTAGTGCACTAGCCTACTTTCTGTGATAGGCTTCAAGAATGATGAGCAAAATAAGGAAAGAAGGTAATAAATAGCCGAGAAAAACTAATAAATTAAAAAAAAACTCACCTTTTGCAAAGCCACATTGATGGATATCTCATACTATCTGTGGGGCCAAGTATAAATTAGGGTTCACATTACTCTGGTGATTAAAGGGTATTTCTGGAATTTTTCTAAGGGCATGTGCCTGGCACATGACCACTTTCCATAAAACCCTATAAATACCTCTTCCATTCCATTGGAAAGGGGGGCTCTCTTCAGACTCAAGACTTGTAAATTCTCTCAACCAGAAGGACTCAAGAAGACTCTTGGAATCCCAATAACCTAACAAGGTTTCCGGATTCTAGGAGTGGAAGGACTCAAGAAGACTCTTGGAATCTCAATAACCCTAACAAGATTTTCGAATTCTAGGAGTGGAAGGACTCAAGAAGGCTCTTGAAATCCTTACTACCCTAACAAGGTTCTCGGATTCTAAGAGTTCTGCCATGTGTCGTTGGAGTAATCGTTCACCTGTCATTCTCCCCTCTTCAATCAATCAATCAATTCCGTGCTCTTCGTGAATTTCTCTCCTCCTCAGCCAACACGAAATCCTAATCCTAGCAAGGTACAATTTTCTTGCCCACATTAAATTGGGGACTCTGCCGGGGGGGGGGGGTGTAGAATTCGTGAAGGGTATACCCACAACTCGAAGCGGAAGATCTACAGAGGCAAGCAAAAGCTATGGCAAGCAGAAAAGCTTTAGAGGCAGCCAAAGCACTAAGCAATTGCACTATAGAATCAAACTTGTTGAAGATGATTAGAGCTGCTAGTAGCAATCAAATTCGCCCCTCAATGAATATGGTGAAACATGGAAGTGAATGAATATAAATTAATATATATATATATATATATATATATATATATATATATATGCACAAAAGATTTGATTCTTGTTCCCAAATAAAAAAAAGGGAGTTTGTGACGCCCCCAGAATAGGTCCAGTCAACCCAAGCCATTCTGAGTCGCCAAATATATGGTACAGAATTCAAATACAAATTTTATATCACACGGTCGTGCAAAATACGACCACACAACTCTAAGTGTCAATACAAATATGTAAAAAATATTAACATTCAAACTAAGTCCTAATTACAATTATTCTCACACTATTTATTAGAAATAGTGAGAACTACTACTGCTCTAACTCGGACCATCACTCTGTCCCCCGACTAGTTCCTGCGACATGCTCATTTCCTGAAGAGGACAATAGATGAAAAGGGTGAGCTCAACTAGCCCAGTAAAGAATATTATGAATAAGATAATGGAAAATAAATTATCGTTAGTCTTCAACTCTTCAGATAAAATATTATTGACAACAAGTTTTAGATCAATATTCGCAGCGGAAATAACAATTCATTAGAAGAGTTAAGTAGAGAATGAAGTCTACTATCTTCTATGATTTAAAAGTTCATCATCAATATTTTATCCCTGTAACATCAATCAATATACATCTCAAATCAAATATTCATCTTTGTACTACGGGCCAAAGATATTCATTTGTATCACCAGTGGTCATGTTCATCTCAACACTTGTCCATCTTTGCACTACGGCCAAAGATATTCATCAGGTAATCCCTCATCTTTGCTCTACAGGCCAAAGATATTCAGTTATATCACCTTTTAGGACTGAGGATGATGAAAAATATTTTAAAGAACGAATCCAGTGAGATAAAGGACAAAGATTAAGGATTCGTATTTTAGTTTATCCAATTCAAAAATACTTCGTAATAATCAATTGTGGAGCAAAATTCAAGAATAAAGCTCAAAACTTAGATCTATTCAAATATAGGAACCTTAACAAGCAACTTGGACAAATAAAAGAAAATTTAATTTTTCCGTGAATAGTACCGTATACGTGAATAGTGCCGTATACATGAATAGTAACCCCGACGAAAAAAGTAAGAATTTCATAATAAAATTCATGCCAATATTTTGGTATAATGATATTAAAAAGAATAACATCATTTACGAAAGAAAATAACATACCTTACCTCAAAAGAATAGTACTTCTGACGGAAATATTGGATATAAGACTGAAGAAAATTTGCACTGAATAGCAACACTCAAAGTATCTAAGTACTCACAAAAATACGCTCGATATTATAGAGAGAGAAAATTTCTGATTCTGGGGTGATTTTTAATTCTAACCTAAGCACCCTATTTATAGGAAAAGCTTAGGATGCCAAA
The DNA here is from genome assembly GCA_020205555.1 of Panax stipuleanatus. NCBI lineage: Eukaryota > Viridiplantae > Streptophyta > Magnoliopsida > Apiales > Araliaceae > Panax > Panax stipuleanatus. Next base: position 91,564,554 of record CM035123.1, read on the forward strand.
GTAGACTAACTAACCCTTCGGAGAAATTTCTCAAACTTTGAAAAATCGTCTGGCTGCTTTCAAAAATCAGAATTTTTCAACAAGAAAACAAAAGTGGGGCCCACCCATGTTTTTAATAAAAATATTTATTTTTGCAACTTCAATAATTCATAATAAATAGCTCTTTTATCAGAAAAATACAAATGATATCTCCTTTCCATAGGAAAGTTAATTCTCTACAACTTTGTAGAAGGAAGTTTTTCCAAATTCTCAACCAAAAATGGCCGAAATTCATAAACGGATGATTTTTCACACCAAAATACTGATAAAAACACATAATCACTAATTCATTCTTTTATATCCACAAAATAAATATTTTCTTATCAGATAAATTAATAATTAATTATTCACAAATAATATTACAGAACTACAATATTGACAACCAGGTCGTTCCTAGGAAAGAGGGGGCCTTCCGATAAGGATTTCTCCTTACTGGCGCGCAATTAAATAACCCCTCCTAGACAGAACTTTCTTAGATATTGTCAATAATGCTATCTAATAATATTATTCAAATAATATGAATTATTGAGTTGATAACGTGAAATACTGTGCAGTGACAATTATTGAATCAATAATACAAAATATCAACGGTAGCAATTATTGAATCAATCATATAAATTAGCAACGTAGCAATTATTGATATAAAATATTAACGTAGCAATTATTGAGCCAATAAAATATCATGCAATTATTGAATCAATAAAATATTGAATAGTAATTACTGTAACAATTATTGAGTAAGTGACTTCTTACATAAGAATCAATAATTCAAAATACTGTACAATACCGTGTGCTACTGTGCACAACGCGTATTACTGTATTTTTATCATCGGGTATTTCAACAGTTTAACCATAACAGTTTTACCGTTATTTATAAAAAGGTTATTTCTGTCGCTTTCTATATCCGACAGTTATTCCGTTGTGGGGCCCACAAATAGCTGCGCTGTCGTACGAATATTCCCCGACAACAAGAATATTCCACGACCAAACGAATATTTTCCGACAACAATGAATATTTTATAACCACTTGCTCATTTTAAAATATTTGCACATTTCACCCATAACTTTTCACATTTATCAAATATACACCTTACTATTTCGAAATAATATATAAAGAAAATTAAATCTTTATTTATAAAAATCGGGGTCTCACAGAGTTGACCATGTTTCCAAAAATCAAATGAAAAAAGATTTATTTTTAAAATAAAATAAGATTTTTATTTGGAAATATTTGATTTGATTCCTAAATAAAAAGGAAAGATTTGATTTACCAAAAAAATAAAGATTTTGTTAGATTGAATCTTATTTGGTAATGTTTGATGATCTTCCTTCTTTTAATTTTTATTTTGAAAACATTTGATTTGATTTCTAAATAAAAAGGAAAGATTTGATTTACCAAAAAATAAAGATTTTGTTAGATTGAATCTTATTTGGTAATGTTTGATGATCTTCCTTGTTTTAATTTTTATTTTGGAAACATTTGATTTGATTCCTAAATAAAAAGGAAATCAAGGCTCTGGTGATTTGATTAAAGGCTAGAACGAATGATATTTATATTTAGGTTCCGAAAAAAAAATTGTGATTAACAAACTTTATGTATGGATGTACCCGCATAGTTATATATATATATATATATATATATATATATATATATATTTAATGACATTTAACAATACACTGACAATTGTGTGTGTATTTTATCTTTTTCCGGTAATACACATGAGTTTGTGGAGATTAAAGTTTCAGTTGGAATCAAGTTTGGTGACACAAATATATTGGGAACTCACCAAACATAGTTGAGGATCACTAAGTGGCGCATCAGATCACCACATAGATGACCTCTTCGAGTTATAGCAACTCTATAAATATGATGATACTAAGATCTAAAGAAGATTGAATCTCACCAAGAGAAATGATATAATGGATCATGATTACTACCAAAGGAGGGCGGAGGTCAAATCTAGGGCTCAAAGACGTTACAAAGACCGGACTACCATTGAAAGGAGGACGACCCATATTCCTCACTTGTTCGGACCATAAGCTCGATCATTCAAAAGCTGTGTTACACGAAGAATGCGAGACGACTCTCACCTTCTAAAATTTTTTGAAGAAGTATTTCAAGAAGTTTTCTTTACTTTCAATTTCTCAAGTAAAGAAAACTGGGGGCATGAGGGCTCCATAATTCCAATTTTTCAAATCAAGGGATCGAAGTACATAATACGATTCCTTACATATTTTCATTTGAACGACTTCGTTTGTTTGTGTTTTTTTTTCTTGTCCTTTTTTTAGGTAACTCTAATTCTTTTGTTTTTCGAGCCCCATTACCTTGATCATATCTTGGTTTTTTCCCTCGGATCATAAAGAAAGATTAACGTTTTTCGATGAAAACACGAAGAAAAAAAATGCTCTTCAGCGGGACCACCCTAGGTGGCCGAATTCCAACTTTTCAAATCAAGGGAAGACAATATCCATGGAATATATATGTTTTTGACAAAACATTCTCCAGAGTTGGCAGACGAGTTTAATAAACCCTTTTCAAATGGTCTCCTCTTGGGAGGATGATTCATACGAAAGGGTTAACAAACTCAATTTTGAAGATGACCAAGAAGCAACTCCACAAGAAAGCCTGAAGGATGCTCAAGCTGGAAAAAACCCGGAGGGTTCAACTCTTTAATCTTATGCTGATAGAGTTCCTTTATTGACACAAGACTAACTATCAAACAAAGAGAGGACCAAAACAGAAGAAATGAGCAAGAGAAGAAGAACTCAAGGGTTCTCCTCTTAGGGTTCAGCCCCTAGGAGGCAAACTCTTTTACAAGCTCCAAAGTATTTTTCCAATAAAACTTTGGTTATCATGACGAGCAAGATGACTAAAGAAATACATGAGGACATAGGGATGATCCCCCTCAAGTCCTTCATACGCGAGGAGCCAAAGATCATGATGACATGACAAAGGCATGGATGACATCGATCCAAAAAATACTTTAGAAGCCTGCCCAATACATAATTCAACTTGGAAATTTAAATGCCAAAGAGTGCACCCTGGAGTTTAATCACTAGAAGGTGGAGATACAGAGACGAATTCACTTATCAATAAAATGGAGTTAAACCGAATAAACATGTCTCTGACTGCCCTTGCTTACTAGCTTTTTCCTCGACTATCTTACTATGATAATGCAGACAAGAATACATTTGTTGCAACTAGGGCTATGCTCTGCTAAAGCCTCATGAAGGCAAAAAGGATGGAGGCTCATACTAAATTTCAAGAAACACGATCAAGGGCCACAATAGTCTACTCAAGGCAACATGCTTTAGTAGCATACAACAAGCAAGCATCAAAAAATTCAAAGTTGATGCTCGTGTTGAAACTATGAGAAGTTTTACAAATTTCATCAACACAAGATGATGGACAACCCAAATACAGGCTCTACCATTGAAAGATCTTTGAACTATAGATACAAGAATATTAAAAATCCACTCAAGATGGTGGTCCACCAAAAATGGTGGTTTAAGTCCTCGAAAGTATCTCTTGCCAAGAAATTGGATGACCAATGGAGGAGGCACAAGAATTGACGAATTAAAATTCCACCCAAGATGGTGATCCACCAAAAATGGTGGTCGAAGTCCTCAGGAGTATCCCTTGCCAAGAAATTGGATGACCAAGGGAGGATGTACTAGAATTGATGAAAAAAAAATCCACACAAGATGGTGGTCCACTCTAAATGGTGGCCAAGTCCTCGTAAAGTACACTTGCTAAGAAATTGGAAGACCCAAGTGACGAGGCACCCGAGTGTTATACTTTATCATCAAAAGTAATCGAGGCACCTGACTATAAGTCCTCGGATAATAAAAGTTATACTTTCAACTTCAAAAGTAATTGAGGCACCTGACTATAAGTCCTCAGGCCCGAAAAGTTATACTTTCAACTTTAAAAGTAATCGAGGCACCTGACTATAAGTCCTCAACCCCAGAAAAAGTTACACTTTATCTCTAAAAGTGGAGAACGTTATGCTTTCTCCGACAAAAACAAGATTTATTATTTGAAATGTTATGTTTTTCGTTAAAAGCAATCTGATTTTCAATAAATTATCAAACTTTCACTTATACTTGAATATTTTTTTCCTGATCTCTTTAAAAAAAAGTATAGATTCAAATGTTGGTTTGCATAAAAAAAACATATTTTTTCTTGTGAAAAATAAATAAATTCATGTTTGCTGTTTTATGAGGCCTATTGTTGTCTTGGAATATTAATTTGAATAACTTAAGATTCAAATGTTAAATATTGAGTTTTAAGGAATCATTCAAATTAAAGAAATCAATAAGGATAAAAAAACTCTATTTTTGATAAATGAAATATATGTAAATGAGTTTTCTGATACAGGAAATGGAAAAGACTACAAAAGGTTATGATCTAAAAGCTATGACATATTAAATTGAAGTGGGGGCATAGTTAAAGCTTTCAAGTTAGCAATAGCGGTATCCCGAATATTGAGATTTGCAGCTTTCAGCTACCTAATATCTCAGATAGTGGATTCTAAGTCCTGAAGCTGGCACTCTACATCCCGAAGTTGGGACTTTAGATCTCGAGACTGGAGCTTCAATTTGTTTGTGGCTTCAGTCAAGCTCTGAAATTTGTACTGAAAAAGAGTCATCTTCACACTTACGTACAGCAACATCCGAACTTAGTGCAACAAGATTAAAATTTGACTTGAGAAGATCCAGCCTAGCATGAAAAGGAGACATATCAACACCCACGACTGCAAGGTCGTCTGCGTCATCGCTAAATTTCTTCAAGTCCTAGACTCGAAAAGAGTATAAGGAAAGATCATGAAGCCCGAGAACAAGGTTGGCGAGACGATCTAAAAAGAATGGTTGGGCAGAGGCTGCCTTAATAATCAGTCGGTCAAGTATCTGCGGGAATCAAGCTAGGAGACGCTCGATACTTTCCTAACTAGAAGAAGACATCTGAAAGCCCCTCCCTCCAAGAAATAAGATCTCCACTTTGATTGAAGGAAGCTCTAACGGGAGCTACTTTAGAAGCAATCATATAGTTCATCGAGATAAAAGATGAAAGAGCAGGGGCCTGTTGTGTTGTTGATGACTCCTCGAAGCCTGAGTCATCCGGAGGATAACCAAGGTCACTATATGGCAAGGTGACAACACCTGGATGGAGAGCGTCAAATAAAGCAAGTGTCTGAACAGACAAAGAAAAATTAAGGAAACAAAGATTGAGCAAGATCTGAAAAGATTTTTAGAAGATTTTCTAAGATGTCCAAGGAAGAGTCCTTTTAGGTTTTACCTCCCTAGGGTTTAACCTAAGGGTTTGGCCTCCCTAGGGGTTTCCTCTTCTAGGACTCTTGTTTTCAAGACTTGAAAAGTGGAGTCCCACAAAAACGCTCAAAAGCTTAAAGTATTCTTGCACGATCGTCTCTTTGGAATCGCGACTCTCGCGCAGGGGGCAAATGTATGCCCAAGTGCAAATTAGGGTTCACATGTCCTAATTAAATGAAGACGGAAAAGCCATAAATAAATATGTTAGACCCGAGAAAAGCCTCCACGTGTCCCGAGGCAGAAGGCTCGTGGAGGCGGCTCGTTTTGGAAATTGATTGAGGGATTGAATTGGTGGCTAGAAGGACAGGACGATCTGAGCATTACTCTGGTGATTAAAGGGTATTTCTGGAATTTTCCTGAGGGCATGTGCCTGGCACATGACCACTTTCCATAAAACCTTATAAATACCTCTTCCATTCCATTGGAAAGGGGGGCTCTCTTCAGACTCAAGACTTGTAAATTCTCTCAACCAGAAGGACTCAAGAAGACTTTTGGAATCCCAATAACCCTAACAAGGTTTTCGGATTCTAGGAGTGGAAGGACTCAAGGAGACTCTTGGAATTCCAATAACCTAACAAGTTTTCGGATTCTAGGAGTGGAAGGACTCAAGAAGGCTCTTGGAATCCTTGCTACCCTAACAAGGTTCTCAGATTCTAAGAGTTCTGTCACGTGTCGTTGAAGTAATCGCTCACCTGTCGTTCTCCCCTCTTCAATCAATCAATCAATTCCGTGCTCTTCTTGAATTTCTCTCCTTCTCAGTCAACACGAAATCCTAACCCTAGCAAGGTACGATTTTCTTGCCCACACTATCAAATGTCCAGTATTTAAATGTGGCATCTAGGTAATATAGGCTCAAACTCTTATTTCTTCTTGAAAAGCTAGCTATCCAAGATGGATGTCTAAGCCTATATGAACCCCACATTGATATTCCATGCTACTAATGTAGGATATGCCCATATGACAAGCTCACATCGGTATTCATAACACTCGTCCCGGATTTCGTTCATCTCCGTCTCTTCTTGTCTCTGCGAACTCCAGGTAATTTTTTTGACTTTGGGTGGTTGAGTTATTTGGGTTTTATAAAAGTGGCTATTGTGGTATGTAGTGTAGCCATTGTGGACTGTAGGATAAACTCAATACTTCCAAAACTTTCAAGTAGTTGTATAATCAGAGTCTGATTACTAACAATGAGTTGTTTGCATACTACTCATATTTTGTAACTAGCTATCCAAATTATCTTTATTATCAACATCTTTTTTCTCAAAAAATTTAAACAGAAATGAGGGTTTTTGGAAGCAAAGACAAATAGGTTTCCAATCTGGTATGTCTAATTACTTGAAACAAGTTAAATCTATTCCAAAGTACTTGAACACGCAAGTCAAAAGAATAGCACACTGCACACCCCCATGCAGTTTTTCACATAACAATGTTGTTTAGAACTTAGCAAAAAATTTGGAAGACTAATATTCAACTCACCAAACAAAAAGCACATAAGAAGTTTTAAGGTTCTAAAGACCTATCAATCATACAAGGCATAATATTTTTTCTTTAAAATTTTTGCCAAGAGTTGTGACTTTTTAGTTAGAAATTCAACTCCAACTCTAATAGGTGCATGTATCAAACATTACTGCAGGAACCAATTGTTCAGAAACAATAGAAATTTTTTGCTTCAACTTAAGACAGTTCATCTCAGATTCATTAGGAGGAAGCACATATCCATTGCATTTAGGCAAGTCCAACATAGAAGGCTCACACTTTAACACAGTAGCAAGAAGTTTTTCATCAATAAAAATTTGTTTATCATGCATAAGAGTAGTAATACCCAGTAGATTTCCAAAAAAAGTCCTTTTTAAATTCCATAATGGAATAAAACTAAACCATTATTTGAGGATAATTAAATTATTTTATCAGGAAACTTAATCAGGTACTCCCAACCAACATTTTTTAAACATTCATATATATCAGGATAATAATTAGAAAATGTTACAGCCAAATCAACAGCTAAATGATCATACCTTAAAGAGGGATAAGGCTTATGCAATAGGTGATCTTAGTGTAGGAGATAGGATCTATAGGTTTATAAGACAAGTAGGTCAGTCCCTTTTTCTTTTTGTAGAAGAAGAAGGAACAAGTTCAGAAGGTGCCTTAAGTCATTTTTGAGAGATGAAAATGTAATGTAGGCAGAGAGATGGAACAATATGGTAGTGGTTAGCATGAAGTTAACTTTGGTCAATTGACTAATACAGTATCGACACGCATGCCGGGAGGTGATCTATCTTACCATGAAGTTAACTTGATGATAACAGGATCCAAACAATATAGATAGCTTAAAACAAGTAGCAAATAATACAAGTTTATTTATACTCTAGAAGCATACATGTCACTTAACTTAGCATACATACACATATATTTTAATATACATTAAACATGTAATTCGTAAGTAAATAGACATGGATCCTCTAAGTAACATTTACATGCATAGATAACACATAGGTTGGCTAGCCTTGATCATGAAACAGAGAGTGTAGCCTCGGAAAATAGAAGTGGAAAACATCAAATCATATAGATAAATCAATTTGAAGGCAAAACTGAACACATTGCTAGGCATGCACAAAAGGCCTGAGGCCCGCGGCCTGATCTGGATCTGGCCTGGGCCTGGCCTGGTCAAAGCCTTGCCTGGTCAAGGCCTGGTCAGGCCTGGCCTGGTCTGCAGGCTTTGAAAAGGCCAAGGTTTTTCCCCTAATATCTGGCCTGGCCCGGCCTGCTAAAAAATCCGGCCTGGCCCAGCCTGAGGCCTGGTCTGGCCTGACTTGTTCAATTACTAGCAACCTACCTGAAGCCCAAGGACAAAGCCCAACTGCAGAAATAGGTTTTAAAAAAACATATAGCCCAACAACAATAAAAGAATCACTCCACCCCACCACTACCAGACTGTTCTTATTTTTCAATTTCAAAACGACGATCAGATCTAGAAAGCTTTCAACCTATTCCGATGGCGATGGTCAGATTTCTCTATATTTATTATATTCATATGTTTTACTTTGTGATTATGTATGTTAAACAAATGAATGATTAAAGGCCTGTAATGAATCTAATATTTTGATTTGTTATTTATTCTTTGAAAATGCTCTTCAGGTTCTGCCACTTAAGATAGCTGAAAAATGGTTTCTCTGGAACAGGTACGTACTTCACCAGAAAACCAATAGGCCAAGATACAAAAGCAATTCCAATACATGCTCCCCATTGCTCCCAATTCAACGTCTCTGTATCTGTAAACTTCTTCAGAAATTCCACCATCACTACTTGAAGGATTATTGTTATCCCAATAATTCCTAGAAACAACTTATTCTTATAAATTCCCTCGAAAACATTCTTCTTCTCAAGCTCCTGGGCGTTGAATTAATTGAAGACCTGACAAAGGACAAATGTATTGAATATCAAAGTATCTTTTACCTTCTTAATAACATTGAAGATTGATTCCCCTCCAAACTGCAAGGTCAAGAGGACGATTATCTGGTATAAGTCTTGAGCCGTTAGGTTCCTCCACATAATGTTGCTGTCACTTGCTGATAAGTGGCTACGTACGGCCCACCTGCTTCTTATCCATTAGTTCCTTTGTGGGCTGCTCAGTGGCGAGAGCAAGAGCTCCCAATGTGTCCATAATGAGATTTACCCACAACAACCGGACCGCTGGGGCTAGCCCAAGGCCTGGCCTGGCCTACAGACCTTATCAGACCAGATTTTTGTGAGATAAGTTTGGCCTGGCCTGACCTGAAGGCCCAAAGTCAAAAGCCTGGCCTGGCCTGGTCAACGACCAAGGCCTGATAGGCCTAGGCCGGACCAGACCAGGCCGGCCTGTTGTGCAACACTGCACATTGCATAGATAATATGCATTCACCATTCTTAAAATATGTAATGACAGTAGAAACATAATAAAAAACTAGCTAATATATGCTTTCTGCCAAATGTTTAGCCTTATATAGACCTAGCAAAAAAATAAATTTGGTTTGGTTATGGATTATAAAATATGGTTATAGTTCCATTAAGAACTAAAACCATATAACAGGTCCAATATAGTTTAACCCATTTTTTTGTTTTTAATTTTAAGTTTACTATTATTATGGTTCAATGAAATAAATTACTTATATTGATTTTTTTTATCTTCCTTTAACTTCTCTCTCTAATTTTTTTATACATTCTCTCCATCAAAAAAATTTTATACACCCATTTTTTTTAATCTTCTCTCTAAAATGTTTACTCTTACTTTTTTACTCTTTCTAAAAAGAAAAATATCCTTATTCCTTATTTGCTATTAGCCTTTAATCTATACATAGATGGAATAGATACAACATTGATACATATCCATACGTGCATATTAAATTTAATTAAAAACTAATTCCCAATTATTCATGCTCATGATGACAATATAAATGAGGAAACTGATATTTTCACATGTTAAAATGATATTTTCACATGAGTCATTTTTACATGAAGATGGGACTCACTCACGTTCATGTGAAAGAAATCGTGTGGAAATATCAATTTTTTATGTGAAAATATCAGTTTCCTATAAGAGATAAGTAGATAACTATCCTCGGTATGCATCAATAAAATTGGATACATATGTAATTTAAACAAGATTAGACACGTGAATTTGGTTTTTTTTTCTAGTTTTAGTTAAAATTTTAACATTTCTGCCTTTGACATAAATGAATTTCAAGACCTCTTGCACCCAATACCTTAGACACGTGAATTTGGTTTTGTGTATGTATGTAATTTATCTGTATGTAAATTAATGAAAGAGAACAAGATTCTGAATTGTGGATCTCAATCAAATAGTGAGGGAGACGAACTCGAAAAAAAATATGGTTCCAAATCAGTTAACTGGTTTGAACCTATTTTACTTTTTAAAAATATGGAACAAAATTTTAACTAACTCAAATAACTTAAAATAGTTAATCAACTCAAATGATTTTAGTTAATTTGGCTTCACCCATCAGTTTGTAAATCAAATTGTTAGGTCTAGGTCCAGTGTGTATAAATTAGATGATTAAACTATTATTTTTTTTTTGATTTCATTCAATTGGGTCTGCCACGTCAGAAATTGCTGACGTGACTGTTTAGGTAAGACAAAGTTAAGTTGTTGTGTAACAAGAAAATAATTTTTTAATTTTTGATTAAACATTTATGATATATTAAAGACTAAAATCGTCAAACAACCACCACCATAACCGCCTCAGCCTTCCCTTCGGCCACAACCATAACCACTGCCACCACCTTCCCGACAACCTCCTCCATAACCACCTCCACCATATCCATCTTCACGGCATCCACCGCTGCTTACACCGCTGCGGAATCCATTCGCCGCCGCCACCACCACCACCACTGCTTCCACGAGACTGAGCCTCATTTCAATCAGATCTACTACTCTACCACCATCTACAAGTATCACCATTACAATTACACCACCATGATCAACCACCATACCAGATCTACCACCATATTATTAGATCCGCCACCAACAACACCATCTAATTCTATTACCATCCATCATCATACACCACCATCAGCCGGCCAATCTTACTAAATCTGATATGCTTGGCACATTTTAATGTCAAGCAATTTTGGCGATGGCGTACCATTCATTGGTGGGCTCTAATGAACCGTTTAGCAAGGCGTGCTCTGGTATGGGTTAAGGGGCGAATTTGGGGTAAATGCAGGAGGATCTGAGAAATACGAGTTTCTTGACGCCGTGCCGATAAGCTGAATCGATAACATTGTTTTGGATTTGGAGGTTAATGGAGATAAAATCGGTGGGGTAGGTGTTTTTGGCGTGAATTCCCCCAACTTTGGCGGCGACAAGGATTACATATTGGGGTTTGGAGGCGACGAAGAATGATTCAACGTCTGATTGGTGAGTGAGATCGAGTTCGGAGTGGGTGTGGACATGGATGTTTGTGAAGCCTAGGTGTTGGAGCTTCCAGACAATGACGTATCCGACCATGCCTCAATGGCCGACAACGAAGATCTGGGCGGATTTGTCTAAAGTGATTGAATCTGTAAAAACATAGAGGGTAAAGGTTAGTGCTTTTAATAAATCGGGAATTCAAATAACAAATATTTTAAATATATCTATGAACATATATGGAGATAGTGAAAGTACAGATCTGAAGCTAAAGAGAAAGTAGCAGTAACAGTGTCGGCGCCTCCCATCTTCCAAGGAGATAGAAGAGAGAGACGACAGTATCATTTTCAAAAGTTGATTTGTCAATTTTACCCATGCATAAACAAGTTAAAATAACAAAATGGTAAAGAAATTATTTTTTAAATACACATCAGCTAGATATGGCCCCACTTAGGGGGCCATGTCAGTAATTTATGACGTGTCAGGAGAAATTAGACCGAAGTGGAAAAAATTAATAGTTTAATCATCTAATTGACAAAATTGAAAGGTGAATCACCGAAGTGGAATATGACCTATAATTTAGGATAGTAAATTATATTTAAGCCTTTTAATTTTATAAAGTTAATTTATATATAAAAAATTAATTAAAGCTAATAAGGTTTCATTTAATATAATTATAATTTTATAAGTTATATAAAATTATTAATTGTAATTTTTATTTTCATAATATATTTAAGTCACATTAATTTTGAATATTACAATTTTCCAAGTTAATTTTAACTATTAAAATAGGGTTTTTTTTATACTTTAGTTCTTGGTCAAAAAGTAATTATTTATCAAAATAACACAAAGCACATTAGAGCAAGTTCTTACTGATGTGATAAAATTTAGTAACGACAAGTGCATAGTATCAAACCCACAGAGACTAAATTAATTTAAATGTATCCTTAATATCTATTTCAGACGAATTAAAAATAAAAATTGAGAATCGATTAACTATAATTAAACTAACTAATAAAAAGAAAACAATCTAGGAATCTAAATCTATTAAACAATAAACATAACAAATAATTCAATATATTCTATTTTTATAACTCAGCTATGATTTTGATATCCATTCCCTTTAATTTAGTAATTTTATAATTAACGTGGACAATCATAGAATATGAAAAATTAAGAATTAAATATAACCCATCAAAACTTCTTCGAGCAAGTATGGATTATGAAAAATTTATATTTTAACAATAAAATATCAAAACCTTTTAATTAATTTAAAATCACATAAGAATTATAAAATAAAGTATTTCAATAATAAAACATGAAGGCAAAATCAATTAAATATAAAAGTACAAATAATAGAAGAGATAGAAAAATATTATTATAATAATTATTTAATTTCATCTTCATCATAGATTAAGGAAATTAACTAGACATAAAAATAAATAAACTAACTAAAATAAAGAAGAAGAAATAAAAGATAAAAATAAATAAGAAAACTCTAATTCATCTCCTCCCTTCTCTCTAAAATAAGAGGCCTATTTATAGGCACAAATGAATTGTAACATAATACTAATACATTGAACTTGATCTCTTATGTTCCCTTTTATCCTCTTCTTTTCTTATTGACTTCAATCTCTACATGATAATCTCTCAAGAGTCCTTTTCTGTCTTTAAAAGATGTAACAATTATTTTTTTCTTATTCACCAAGATAAATAAGGTAAGTCCTATAAAATCAAATAAAATGTATTAGTTAAATAAAATAAACATATAAAATAATAAATATAAGAATGTTAAAATTTATAATTAATGTGTATATCAAATGCCCTCATACTTAGCTTTTGCTCGTCCTCGAGTAAAATAAAAGAAAAGTAAAACTAAAACTACAACAATTTCGTAGGAAACAAGATTGCACTTAGCATGTGTAACATGCCTTTAAATCTCAAGGTTACCCCAAGTGGACGAGTTGTGTCTCTTGAGGGTTTGCAATGAATATATCCACAAAATTCAAAATTTAAAAGAAAAACTTTTTAAGTTTAACCAATTTTGAAATCGAAAGAAAACTTCTAAGTATACATATAGACATTATACATAAGTAAGATTAAATTTAAAATTACACTTTCACCTTGTCAAAAATATTTTATCTTCATTTTAGACACCATTTTTTATAAAATTAATTTCATGTGATGCATGCATTGTGTATGTAATGTAACTCTTAATAGGGATTTTTACCATGAAAATCAAGCAAGCTCATTTTTTTCTTTTTTTTCAATGACTTGTGCAATGTGTCTTTTTTTAGGTTTTTTAGAGTTACCCACCATGTAGCGATCATTGGACCAATGACTCCCAAACCAGTTGACTTTAGCGTACTAGGTGTAGAGACACCATTAAGGGCTTACAAACTCGAGTAACAAAGGCCAATAAATTATACTAGTCAATCTATTTATATTCATCACACTTTTCAGCGTTAATATTGATGTGTCATGAGGCTTGGATACCTAGTTATTTCGTTCAATGGACATTGAAGCAGTTATTTTTTTTTTAACTTTCTTTCTTTTTTCTTCAATTTTTTTTTGAAATTGCTTGAATCATAGTTTATACCCCACAACTAAGAATTAGTGCAAATGTAAAGTGCAAAAATGCTTATGAAATCAATTTTATTTCAGATGGTGTTTCGAACTAAAATTTTGTATTTTATCAAAGGTTCAAGTGTCTTAATCATTCAATCACACTTAAAGTTTTTGCTCCACAGACAATTATTATAATTAATCTAACTTATAAAAACAAAATTTTTAATTTTTTTGAAATTTTTATTTTTTAAACTATATTTTCCTAAAAAAGAAAAAAAATCTAATACAATAATACAAACTCCCCATACCTAAATCATGCATTGTCCTCAATGTATACAAATGAAAAAAAGAGAACAAAGATATAAAAGAATTGTACCTGGTATGTGGAGCCGTAGTGCTTCAATAAATGCGGTGAAAAAGAAAATAAATGTACAAACCTACAAATTTCATATATCCTAAAAAGTATGTGACTATAAATGAATAATACAAATTGGTAAGTGAGTGTGAACTTTTCATGATTTTTAGGAGGTCTAGAAACTGAAAATAGTCAGAATTTTTATGACAATTATACTTAAAGTCTACCTCAAGAAAACTTTCACTAACATGTTCAAAAGATGGAAGAATTGATTCAAATACATGTTCTAGTTTAGTTGACTTATTTGTAATGGATCTCAACAGCTCATTGATATTATCTAAATATTCAAATTCATTCCAATTTTGATCAAGGTGATTTAAGAAAAATTCAATTAAATCATCTTCAATCATGAGTCTATTTTCAATTATCTTCTAGGTTATAGACAATTCTTGGATCAAGTTTACTTTAATGGATTTGTCCAAACAATCATTAGGTGATTTTTTAGGAATAAGTCTTTCAAGGTATGGAGCTTTAGGTTTATAGAGTTTTTCAACTGACTCATTAAATGTGACATGATCAGTTTTAGGTGTAAACTCATAATTTTTAGACTCCTCAATTTAGCTTAACTCAAATTGTGTAGAATTGAATACAAAATTTCACTTTCCTGATCATTTTCACAATCATCATGATTTTCAAAATTAACCTCAGAGTCATTAGAAAATTCACCCACCTCCTTTTCATTTATTATCGTGGCTAATCGACTCATTTGAATTTCTAGACGAGCTTGAGTTTCCATTAAAACTTCCATAGTTTTCTCTAAGGTACTTAATCTTTCATTTTCTTCATTTGAAAATTATTGTAGATATTGAGGTTCTAGATCCGAATATGGATATGAACTTAGATAAGAATTTTCATAAGTTAGAAAAAATTGATTTACTTGGTGTGCATTAAAATTTTCATAGAGTTCTTGATTATAAGTAAAATTATTATTCCAACAATAATAAGAGTTCATCTTTCCAAAACTCACAAAACAAATAAGCAACTAATCACGAAAGTCACAAAAAAAAAGAATAAAATAAAATAAAAATCCTAATTTTGCGATTAACCTAAATAAAATCTAGACATCTCTTAACTATTCCAAGTTACACTTCAAGATCCACAAAATTCAAAATTAATTACACGACTAGCCAGGTAAGTGTAAAAACGGTGGGAGTCTCTCCGTGAGTACGGTGACTAATTGAATAACCGCGCATACTTTAGGCGTTTGCCTTTTGAACTACTAGCCTAGACACTAGTAGTTTGATTAATTTAAAATTTAGCCTCCTCTTGGAGTCCCTTGTCTTAATTGAGCTCGAAATTCCTAGAAGCCAACATCTACTTGATTTTATTAAGGCAGGTTATGCAAAATGAATGGGTGGTTTGTGAGCCAAGAAAGGGTGATCAAATCCCCAACTTATCTTGTTACAAGTTGTGCCCTTAAATTAAATTACAAATGAGAATGCAAAAATAAAATAAAAGACTATAAACAAAAAAGTGTCCTTAAACTATGTGAATTACGAAAGAAAGAAAAATTTAACGTACCTCAATCCTCCAGCAATCATCACAGTTTATATTTGACAAAAAATAAATAAAATAAAAACCTAAATAGAATGTGCTCTACGTGAGTGAATGCATGAATGCGACAATTAATTTTTTAACTAACAATAAAAACTAAAAAAAAAACTAAGCTACTATTTTTATTTGAGTTAATATACAAAATACCTGGAAAAACGCAACAATAATCTAGTCTTTCTGCACCGTTAATCCTGTGACGCCCCCAAATCTGGGTTCCTTAACCTCGGGTTTGGTGCTCACGATTCATCATACGTATCACATCTAACTACCCATTCATTAATGAAATACGTCATTCATTACATTACTTAATACAATCTTATAGCAATATCCCAAGTTAACTAACCTTAACATAACTTACATACCCTTAGTTATTCAAAAGGTTTATAATAATTAATTTACATAATGTAACATAACCATTAAAACTCAATAATATCTACTCCTGAGCCTTGTCCTTGCCTTTGTCCCTGTTAGAACCTTCTGCTACCTCGGCCTTAGTTGAAATGTTTGATTTAAGTAAGGGTGAGCAACGAGTTTGCTCAGCAAGTTAAAGTATACAATAAAGAATATATATCATGAATAGAAGAGTCTAGTTTCTATAGAACTTCAACAATAATCAGAGGATTTCGAAGTAGCTGAATAATAATTCAATCTCAATAATAAAACTTTCTCAAATTTCATGCTGAATAACATATTAAGGATGAAAGAGTAAAATTCTTTCAAAGATTCAATCATATTCAAGTGAATAAGAAGAATTAACAATACTATAACAATATTCAATAAAGTGGGATGTTCCCAAATTTCATGTTGAGTGATCACAAAGGGATCATGAACTAATAGAGGAATCATTAGTTATTAAAACTTAATTACCTCAGGAATATAAGTTAGTTATAAAAACTAAACTATACTCCTCTACAAGTACCTGGAGCGGCCAACTCCTTTGTATTCTATATTATGCATAATACTCAATAATAGCGCATGGGTCGTTTTACGATAATAAAGTTTGTTCATCTCAATCTTACATCATGAGTCCGTACCATAGCAATATGGTTTAGATGGCTTTCAAAGAAATACTATGATTTCAACATATACTATCAATATTGATCTAGCCGAAATCAATGGCATAGATCTCCCAATAATAAATCAGTTTATCATCAATAGAACGTTTCATGCTTTAACAAATATTAGTCTCGCCAAAATAATTAGCTGATACATGGCTCATAAACAATTCCAATAATAGAACAAGAATCAATTGCACTATGTGCGAATAACAATAATAATTATAGATGTGAATAATTAACCATAATTATTCACTAATTACGCTTTGAAATTAATAACTCAAGTTGAGTTGGAAAACATGCAATAAATGCGAATATTCAATAATAATCTTAGATGTGGAATAATCAATAATAATTATCCACTACCATACTTGAAAAATAATAACTCAAGTTTGAGTTAGAGAACTTGCAATAAATGCGAATATTCAATAATAATCTTTGATGTGGAATAATCAATAATAATTATCCACTACCATGCTTGAAAAATAATAACTCAAGTTTGAGTAAGAGAACTTGCCTGATTCGTTGACTAGTGCTACACAATTTAAGTTAACTTCGTTTGTAAGACATCATTAATAAGATTGATCTCTTAATTAGCGTCACATATCTCACTTATAATATTTATCTAATATGTAATCACATAATCAATTATTAGATAACACCATATGTATTTACAAGTCTAAACCTAGCACACATCGAGTCTTTAATAGTATTTAATATAGTATACTGAGTGATTTCCTACAAACAACTAACAAATTAGTTTTCGTCTCTTCTACACTATTTTCATAGTGAGTTAGATCGGTTACTAATTCGTATATACCTCCGCTACCTGAAGGAATTGTTTAGCCTAGATACTATACATCAACCATTAAAGATTACGACTGTACTACCTTAGACTTAACACTTACTCGTTCATTTATAAGTTCTTAGTATAAATTGGTAAACTATTTATGAATTTAGGAGACTGAATATATCATTTCAGCAAGCTGAAATTAAATTGTTTTCCCTTCCTAACCTTTTCAGTTTCTATTTCAGCAAGCTGAAATACTTTTTTTACGAAAATACCAAATCAGCTTATTATTTTTCTATCCTTTGCCCAAACATATATAAATCTATTCCATACACAAAAAGAATATTTTTGGAATTTTTCAACTCCCTTTAGTATTTTTCAAAAATCCGTTTTTAGTTCGTAGCTTAAAAAATTCGCTATATCATGCTTAACTCCAGAAATTCCCAACTCTTGGCAGAATCTTACACGTGTTAACGTGAACTTCCAGTTTAAATTTCGTGGCCATCGGAGTTATAGAACTCCGGTTATAGCGGTTTTCGTCGAAAAAACTCAAATATTGAAATGACCATAAGTCGGTCAATTTTAGTCGGATTAAGCTCATTTTTGGACAGGAGCTACTTTATCTCATATATTTTCATGTCCCAAAAAATTGGAATTTATTTCATTAATTAAGTTGCCAAAACTGCCCTTGGCAATTTTTGGCAGCTTGCTCAAAGTCGCTTTTCAGATTTTACTTTCTTTGCTAAAATCAGTCCATATGGAAATTTACAAGGAATTTTTCAGTGATTCCACTTGGATCTGTTAGAGGACTCATAGATCTAACTCTAAAAATTGACCACACTCAAAAATTTGAAATATAATGAGAGATATGATTGTTTGAATTTCATGTTTCGTTTTCACAAATATCTGATTTTCAACTCTTGGTGATTTCTAGAAAACTTCTATGTTCTCACATAATAACCAATATAACTCATCATAAAACATCATAATACATACTAATACCTCATATATTCATAGATCTATCATGATCCATGATCTATTTCACCAAAAATCACCAAACACAAGTTTAAAAACAATTAAGGCTAAGAAAATTTAGGTTTTCTATCTTTTGAAAAATCTAGTTCCTATTTCATACTTTAGATCTAACTTTTAATCCTCAAAAGGGTTAGATCTAAACATGAAACACTTATAAACACATAGATATAAGATTTTAAACCTCAAGATCATAACTTCATATTATCAAAAATCAAATCAAAACAAAAAAGGAAACTAGACTATATAAGAAGGAATTTTGTTTATACCTTGGCGTTTCCTTTCTCTACTTCTTCCTAAACCTTGATTAGGAACTATGAAACTTTAAAAAACTCTCACTCTCTCCTACAAATGAGAGGAAAGAGAAAAATTAAAAGGCTTTTGTTGTTAGTAAATATGTAGAGATATACATTACATATATCTAACATACATCTCCCAATATCTCTCTGTATCATACTCATTAATATTGAGTCTCTTATACTCCATGGTTAGCTTGTTAGTTTGGTGAAAAGATAAGAAAAAAACCAATGCTTGACACCTTGCAAAGTTGATCACCTACTAAAACATCCCAATCATTACATTCCTCCCCCCTCATTCCTTCCTCTCCAATTTCGGCCAAGATGGCCTTCTTGGTCCCATTTTGTTTTCTTTTTAAGGCCCAATTAGCTTATTTAATGTCCAATAAGTCCCCTCCCACTTGGGTTAAAAGTTGGGACATTCTTTTAATTCTTTGGGCTAGCAATTTTAATTCTTTGGGCTTGCAAATCAACATAGTTTCATAATTTTAATTTTTTATCATACCCTAATCATTTAGTTAGAGTTTCCTTATACACATTATTAAATTAATTTCTTACTCATATATCTTTAATTTCATAACCTATTTAGACTTGATTTACTTAGGTTATAAAATTAATTAATTGAGATGTATAAAATAAATCTCTTAGGATTAGTATATATTTTTAAATACTATCATTCTCTAATATAATAACACATTAGGTTTTTAATTACCATACATAATATATGTATTAGGTTACATAACTTTATTCTTAATTCTCTTTATATACAAAATAAATGTATACACAGTATATAATGTATATTTATTTAATCACATACACAATTCACATAAGTCGAAATATATTCCGCTAGTGTATTAACTTAATAGCCCTAATTGACTTAATAAATTATGACCACTCACATATTCATATCAACAATTAATTACTTAAAGATTGTAAATCTTTTTAATTTAATAATCAAGTTTAACATTCAAGCTATGTTAATTTTAAACATAACTTATATTAGACTTCCTTAATCAAAATGATTAAGTATATATCTTGGTTAATAAATTAACTATCTAACTTAATTCACATATACACATATATGGTTCAAATACTTCATTTAAAAAAATTATTCGTAAAAATTACACATATAATCATGTGAAATTATCGGTCTTTACAGATTCGCTTCGATAATCCTAAAAAAAATATCAGAGCTAAAATAATAATAATAATAATAATAAATTACTAATTCAAAAAAATAAAAATTAAGGAATACAAAAAAAAATCAATTAAGGAATACAAAAAAAAAATCTAGCCCCCGACAACGACGCCAAAAACTTGATGTGATAAAATTTAGTAACTGCAAGTGCGTAGTGTCAAATTAAAGAATTAATAAGTACAGGTTAAACCCACAGAGACTAAATTAATTTAAATGTATCCTTAATATCTATTTCATAAGAATCAGAAATACAAATTGAGAATCGATTTACTATAATAAAACTAACTAATAATAAAAAGCAATCTAGGAATCCGAATTTGTACAATAAACACAACAAATTATTCAATCTCTTCTATTTTTATAACTTAACTATGATTTTGATCTCCCTTGTTTTTAATTTAGTAATTTTATAATTAACGTGGGCAAGCATAGACTATAAAAATTTAAGGATTAACTATAATCCATCAAAACTTTTTTGAGCAAGTATGAATTATGAAAAATTCATATCTTAACAATAATCTATCAAAACTCTTAATTAATTTAAAATCATAGAAGAACTATAAAACGAATGTATTTCAATAATGAAACATGAAGGCGAAATCAATTAAACATAAAAGCATAAATAATAGAAGAAATAAAAAATATTATCATGAATAATTATTTAATTTCATCTTCATTCTAGATTGAAGAAATTAACTAGACATGAAAATAAATAAACTAACTAAAATAAAGATGAAGAAATAGAAGATAAAAATAAATAAGAAAACTCTAATTCATCTCCTCCATTCTCTCTAAAACAAGAGATCTATTTATAGGCACAAATGAATTGTAACATAATACTAATACATTGAACTTGATCTCTTTTGTTTCCTTTTATCATCTTCTTTCCTTCTTGACTTTAATCTCTACATGGTAACAAAAGTCTTTTTCTATCTTTATAAGTTGAAACAATTATCTTTTCCTTATTCACCAAGATAAATAAGATAAATCCTATAAAACCAAATAAAATTTATTAGTTAAATAAAATAAACATATAAAATAATAAATGTGAGAATATTAAAAGGTATAATTAATGTGTATATTCCTTGACAACGGCGCCAAAAACATGATGTGTTAAAATTTAGTAACTGCAAGTGAACAGTGTCAAATTAAAAAATTGACAAGTACATGTTCAACCCATAAAGACTAGATTAATTTTAATGTATATTTAATATCTATTTTAGGTGAATTAGAAATAAAGATTTAGAATCGATTAACTATAACTAAACTAATTAAACTATGAAAAATAATAATAATGAAACAATCTAGGAATCCGAATTCAATAAACAATAAATATAATAAGTAATTCAATCTATTCTATTTTTATAACTTAACTATGATTTTGATCTCTCTTCCCTTTAATTTAGTAAATTTACAAGTAACATGGGAAAACATAGACTATAAAAATTAAAGGATTAACTATTGATAGACACATAATTAATATATTTTAATATTTCCATATTCATTATTTTATATGTTTATTTTATTTAACTAATACATTTTATTTTGTTTTGTAAGAAATAATATTTATTTTTCTTGGGCATCAAATAAAAGATTTATATCCAACTTTTAAAGATGAAAAATGATTCTTGGAGGATTGTCATATAAAGATTGAAGTCAAGAAGGAAAGAAAAAGACAAAAGGAAATAAGAGAGATCAAGTTCAATGTATCTAAATTAGGGCACAAATTTATTTTACCTATAAATAGGTCTTTTGTTTTAGAGAGAAGGGGTATTAGCTAGGTATGATATTAGCTTAGGTTAGGAGGAGGAGTAGATTAAATTACTTCTTCATTGTACGTTCGTTGGATGATCGTTAATTAAAGGGAGTTTTCTTATTTATTTTTAATCTTTTTCGCTTTTTTATTTTAATTAGTTTATTTATTTTCATGTCTAGTTAATTTCTTTAATCTAGGATGAAGATGAAAATAAATAATTATTCATTATAATATTTTTCATCTCTTCTATTATTTATGCTTTTATGTTTAATTGATTTCACCTTCATGTTTCGTTATTGAAATACCTTCGTTTTATAGTTCTTATGTGATTTTAAATTAATTAAGAGGTTTTGATATATTATTGTTAAGATATGAGTTTTTCATAATCCATGTTTGCTCAAAGAAGTTTTGATGTGTTATAGTTAATCCTTAAATTTTCATAGTCTATGATTGCCCACGTTAATTGTAAAATTACTAAATTAAAGGGAATGGAGATCAAAAGCATAGTTGAGTTATAAAATAGAAGATATTGAATTATATGTTATGTTTATTATTTAATAGATTTGGATTCCTAGATTGCTTTCTCATTATTAATTTTCATATTCTAGTTAATCAATTCTCAATTTTTAATTCTAATTCGCCAAAAATAGATATTAAGGATACATTAAAATTAATCTAGTCTCTGTGGATTCGACATGTACTTGCCAGTTCTTCAATTTGATACTGTACACATGCAATTATATATTTTTAATTTAATAATTTTACAAGTAACATGGGGAAATATAGATTATGAAAATTTAAGGATAAACTATAACCCATCAAAACTTCTTTGAGTAAACATGGATTATGAAAAACTCATATCTTAACAATAATCTATCAAAACCTCTTAATTAATTTAAAATCACATACGAACTATAAAGCGAAAGTATTTCAATAACGAAACATGAAGACGAAATCAATTAAACATAAATGCATAAATAATAGAAGAGATAAAAAATATTATCATGAATAATTATTTAATTTCATCTTCATCCTAGATTAAGAAAATTAACTAGACATGAAAATAAATAAACCAACTAAAATAAAGAAGAAGAACACTCTAATTCGTCTCCAACCTTCTCTCTAAAACAATAGACTTATTTATAGGCACAAATGAATTGTAATCTAGTACTAATACATTGAACTTGATCTCTTTTATTCCCTTTTATCTTTTTTTTTTCTTTCTTGACTTCAATCTCTACATAGTAATTCCCAATAGTTCTTTTCTATCTTTAAAAGCTGAAACAATTATCTTTACTTATTCGCGAAGATAAATAAGGTAAATCCTACAAAACAAAATAAAATAAACATATAAAATAATAAATATGGGAATATTAAAATATATAAGTAATGTGTATATCACTTACTATTGTACTTTCAGGACTATGAAAAAAATATTGGTTGCCTTCCTGGGGTCTTAGGCCGAAAGATGTGTAATTTACCAATTTTGCAACTCAAAATTAAGGACATAAAAGTTATTTTTTACCTTATTTTTTTCTTAATAGTATACATAGTTAAATTCAGGTTTAGTTGTGTCATAACTCCATTGTAATCATTGTTGATCAGCACGAAGAATATGCAATTCCTATAAAAAAGCAAGTATTTCGATCAGAGGAAATTTTCACCTAGTAAATTCATCGATCCACACAGTTATCCATGTTCTATAGACTTGTATGTAACTATTGAGAGTGAAGATATTATACATAATGTTCTATGGACGCTAAGTGTTTTTTTTACCGTCTGCTACTAATAGTAGCGGACGTCGATTTTTAGTTTATAATCGAGGTTTAGTGACGCCCCAAAAACAGGTACTTAAAACTTGTATTTTGTGCTACACGATTCTAAATATTAACAAACTTAAAGCATTATTAAGTTAGAGTTATTACATCAAATTTCTTCTATCCCAAGTAAGAAAACCTTTAAATAATTCTTAACATGATATGTATGTAGTAATGTCACCTAAAAGCCTATCTATTACATAAGATCCTTTCTAGCTAAGCTGACATTTTTTCTTTGCCCTTATCCTTTCCAGAACTCTCAGCTTCATCTTTCTTAATTGAAAATATTTATAATAATGCAAGAATGAGCATTTAATTACTCAGCAAGTATAGTATATAATAATTGACATGCAAAAGAAATAAATATTTTCAGCTGATTCTGCTCTCACAGTAAAACAAATTTGTAAAGCAATTAACATAAACTTTGATACTAATCTCATATTTTTGAAACGACGTAGTGACTTAAATATACTAAGTCGTTATAAATTCAAGAACTTGCTTTTCTTTTTAAAAGGGTTCAATCAGAAATTTTATCTATGAACCGACATGATCTTATAAGCACGATGGGTGATCAGCCTTTTATGCCCTGCATTGATCAATACTATCTAAATGGAATAATTTTTTTCAGTTCCTTTTTTTCGTCCCCAGGACGCAATATAAAAATAATCCCAAATTAGGGAGGTTCTTGTTCAGTTAGAATCCATTTAGAAGAATAAAATAAATGGACAACTTAATTAAACAATTATACTTCAAGGCTTAATATAAATGAATTTGAAATATTTCAACTATACATGTATACCGAGTTTTATTCAATGTATACATCGTTATCTCATGCATTTTTCGAAGCTTATTGGAATAAAAATTCTATCGCTATAGCATTATATATAAACAAGAAGAAATAATTGATTATATATAATTAAACTGGAAATATTACCCCAAATGAGTAAAGTATTATTTTCATAATAACTGTTGCATAAAAGAATCGCAAAAGTTTAAGAAACTTACTCAATTTAAGTATTAGAAAGTTAAGAAACTTGTCTTATATGGAGATTATCACAAAATTTAATTTAGAGTCATCCCACAATTCCTACAGAATTTTATTCACATATATACTCACGTTAGATAATAAAATATACTATCAACATACATGTATATTTATCATTAATAATTATTAGTTCATAAAACTAACATTGTTTACTCCAATTTCAAATTCCACCTTGATTCCATTAGAAATTTATTTTATTTTAACCATTTATTACTATTTAATGGTTCCTTACAATATTAATATGTAAATACTTTATATATTTGAATTTATACATTGAATGTATCACTTCACGAATATTTTATAACTTATTTTGCGAATTCAGGTTTGTAAACAGCTCATATTTAGCTTTTATAGTAAAGTTTAACTTACTATATTATTTTTGGAATAATAATAATTTTTATATTATTTTATTCGTTCACAAGTCGCTCATATAATTGCTTCATTTAAAAATCTTTAATTTCTCGGTTTACTATATATATATATATATATAAATATATATAGTGTTACATGTTGCTTGGCTTGAAAAGGTCATTTTGGGCCTCAGAAACCTCGAAATATCATTTTTATGATTTATGGGAATTTTTAAAGGTCCATCGGTTCATTTTGTCTCACAAAATAATTTTATAGGCAACGTGAGTTTTTATTTCGTCTAAATATGCAATTTTATATTTATTACATATTGCTTAAATTATGTCCGAAAGTTAGTTTCTTGGCATAAAATATCATTTTTGGTCATAACTCGTCTCGTAAGACTTTATTAGCTTTATTATGGCTTAGAACTTTGCCGGAACGCTATTCAGAACGTCGAACGTCAAAATCGCTCGACGTGTCGACGTTCGTCGTTGCCCAATTTTTAGTTCTGACATGCCTATTCCCCTATTTTTAATTCTCAAACCACAAATCGTATAATAGTGAATTTTTGGTATGTTATAGGCCTCATGGTGTAGTATTTTTTTTAAAAATCAGACTGCCAAAACAGTTTACGAAAATCCCTCAAAACACGCCTCGAAACTGCCTGCGCACAACTGCATCAACAGCAGCTTACAGCGCTCGCGCGGCTCGTGCGCGCGCGGCCAGTGGCTGCAGCGCGCTGCTGCTTCTGCAGTTTTGTGTGGTCCAGCAACTACTTTGCCAATTTGTACCGCGCTGCTTGTAACTCCGATTAATCCGATTTTTGGATATGTTGTACATGGTATGACAAAGTATTTTTAAAAAATATCAGGACTGATATTCGGGTAAGTTAAACTGTCCAAATAGGGTGCCCAAATTGACTGTTCGCACAGATTTTTCAACTTTCCGTTTAACGCTAGAAAGTCGTCATAATGCGATTCAACCCGACTTACTTACTAACTAAGCCTCTATTAACATAATAAGACTTGTTCCAAGTGTCGGCTTCATTAAATATAAAGTTTTTGTCCGAGTTTGTTCGTTATTACCATTTGTCAAACATAATGGATACAATATCCATTTAATTCCCTATCTTAGCTATTTGTTAGTAATTGTTCCTCTATTTCATCCTTATGTCATCCCACAACACCAACCTACCCATCAAGTCTCTATATCCATAAATCCATACACAATTCAAATATAATATCAAATAAAATAAATTGACTTTAGTAAACTAAAGTTTACTAACAAAACCAATTTTTGATTCTCTTGATATTAAAACCATACTACTCCCATATTATACATACATAAATCGAAATAGATTGAATACAATGCAAACCCATTACAATTTACATCATATACTACTAAACTTCCAATAAATGAAGTTTAGCAAATAAAATCACCCCATTACATATCTTTGATTAAAATTCAAATTCAATAAAGATTTTATACCTTAAACTTCTTATCTCCAAGTACTCCAAGCTTGATATCCTTTAATTAACTCTAATCTTTGGCTCCAATCTATCCAAGCTCTCGCAAGCACAAAATTCCCTCACTTAATCATTTTGAAAAAGTTCCAAAATTCCACCCTCTTTGAAGAAGAGGGCCACGTTTTTGGAAGAAGAGAAGAAGAAGACTTGAATAATTTTCTAAGTCAATTTCCTTGGTGCCTAAGCTTAGCAATGATGTGGTCTTTACTCCTCTTCTCCTCACACACACACGGCAACTTAGGGAGAAATTGGCTTGGGAATTAAGTTTACAATAGTACATGGGTACTATAGTAATTAGTCTCTCACAAATTAATTTAATATCCAATTAGTTTAATTCATAATTTATCTTTATTAGTTACTCCCAAAATTAGTAACTCTATTTTAAAGGTATCAAGTTACTACTTTTTCCAATTTAAATATTTTCCCTCTTGGAACATATATAATTATTACCCATTATGATAAATAAATAAATTATATATTTCCAAACAAAATATTAACTATTAGGGCTACTCACACATTTATTTAATAAAACCAAATAAATATGCGTTACATCATACATCATGCACATGCAATTTATTTACTAACTCATGCTATTAGGAAAAATATAATATCCTTTCCTATCACACAAATTCAATTATGAATTTATTTAGTTCTTAAGATTATATAAATAATAACCTCATTCTTATTAAAATAAATTTATTAGCAATTTATTTTAATGCTCTTGGATAAAGTATATATATACTTTCATATATACTTAAACCTCCTTTTTCCTATTCCACAAATTGATTATATCAATTTCATATCCACACACAATGAGTGTATAAATATATTATATAAACATTTTATTTCCCTTAGGTTTTATTATCACATAATAAATATATAGCCATACTATATATTTATCACCACATGAGCACATACTTCCCTTCCTTAACATATGAATAATAAATATATATTCATAATATATATTTACTACTTCACCATTATTTGATCACCTCAATATATCCTTATCACTAAATAAATATATACACATAATATATATATATTTATTAATACACAACTAAATGTTTACTTAACATTTTCATTCTCACATAGGAAATAAAAAAAAAATTATTCACTATTTTCACATATTATTATAACAAAAAATTTAAGAATTTTTCAAGTTCTAACAAGTTGTTACTTTTAATTTTCAATGGTATAGATGGTGTATCCCATCCGTGGCAACCGATTGGCATAGACATTATTCCAACAACCATGATCATTGTCGTTAATCGTGATAATAAAGGCTAAGATTAGAATCAATTTAATCTCTGCCGCTAGAGCCTCTAGCGACAGTATCATCCTTTCTAGCGTCAACTCAGTTTACCAAAATGCCCCTTATGGTTTATCCTTACCTACTACTAGAAGGAGTAGCGACAGGAGGTAATTGGATTGTCCTTACCTGTAGCTAGGAGTAGCAGCATATAATTATGGACTTTCATACTCAACTATCATTATCATAAAGTATATTATAAGAGTATACAAAATTTTAGTTTCCTCAAATATATCAAAAACTTATATATATATATATATATATATATATTTTTATTTTTAAGTTAATTTATGAAATACTAAAATATAAATATTAAAATTTTAAAAGTAATAAATA
This sequence comes from Panax stipuleanatus, assembly GCA_020205555.1. Taxonomy (NCBI): domain Eukaryota; kingdom Viridiplantae; phylum Streptophyta; class Magnoliopsida; order Apiales; family Araliaceae; genus Panax; species Panax stipuleanatus. Next base: position 91,592,877 of record CM035123.1, read on the forward strand.
TAATAATAAATAGTATCATATTAATTAGTACACAATAATTACGTTCTTTTGAATTAAAATTAAATAAATTATATTGACTTTAAATATTAAAAATTACCTTAAAAATAAAATATAATCTAATTTTTAAAACAAAGTAGTACTTTTGACATCCTTTGTGGGATGGAGGGAGTAGTTTAATTTACTTCTTTTTAAAAATTAAATTTTTGTATACCTTTGTAATATAGTTTATGATAATGACAGTTGGTATGAAAGTTCATAAGTCAACTCCAATTATCTCATGTCGCTACTTCTAGCAGCAGGTAAATGATAAGTCAAATACCTCTGTCGCTACTCCTTTTAGGAGTAAGTAAGGATCACTAGTGATAACCCAATTTTTTGGAAAATAATAAAATAAGAATTTAACAAGGAAATTTTTTTTTAGATGATATGTTGAATTATATTGTATCACATAAGTGAATATGTGTTAAACAATATGTGATGTTGTGTATAATAAATATATTAGTATTATATATTTATTAGATGTAAGTAAATTGTAGGAACAATTATTGAAGGAAATGAGATGGGTAAAATTAAAATAATTTCTTATATTAAATTATTTTAATGTGGTAGATTGGTGACATTAAATATACTTAATGTATAACCACCATTTTATTGAAGAAATCATATATTAGATTATGGAGTGTAATGTATGCAAGTTTTTAATGTAGTGAACATATTATTATATTTATTATAATTAAATTGTTGAAAAAAATTTATAGAAGAAAAAAGAATATTTATGATTAGTTTAAGTATACAAAAATTATGGTATAGTTTCAATGAAGGATATTAAAATAAATTCTAGCATTTAATTATTTTAATAAAGAGAGAATATTATTTTAATTATAATATTACATTATATGTATGGCTTTGTATGAGGTAATGTGTGTGTTTACGTAATATGGTAAATATATTAAGTTATATTTGTTATATGTAAATAAATTGATATAAATAATTTATAATGTGAGAAAATAAATTTATTATTTATTTTTTATATGTGGTTGAGTACATGTGCATTACATGGAATAATTCCAAAGTGATAATTATATATATTACACGAAGAAATAAAATTGTTGAGAACAATTTGTGTAAGGAATTAAAGGAGGTGGTTTAAGTATATAATATTTATATATACTTTACCCAAGTGTACTAAAATAAATTCTTATATGAAATTATTTTAATAAAGAAATGATATTATACTTGTTATAATGCCTTAAGAAAGTAAATAAATTTTTAATTGAATTAATGACAATGAGGCAAGGATATTATAATTACTATAATATCTTAAGTAAGCAAACAATTAAATTTGCATGGGTTATTTTGTGTTTCATATTTATTTTTGTATTTATAAAACAAATATGTAATAAGAACCTAATATGTGGTATTCTATTGTGACAATATGTAACTTATCTATTAAGATGAGATGCATTAATTATTTTATTGCTAAAGGGTAAAATAATTAATATGGTGAATTAGTAACTTGGGAAGTCTAAATCTAGTTACTAATTAATGGATAATTTATTGTTCACTAAGGGAATTAAGGAAGTAATGGGTAATTATTTAATTTGGCCAAGTAAATTAAATCCTTAATTATATTAGTTACTATTCCAAGCTTATTCTCCAAGCCTTGAATTTTTCCCTTTGTCGTGTAAAGAGAGGAGAGGTGGAAGTGTGAAGCTCACACACAAATTAATATTGGGCACCAAGAATTTTGACTTAGAAAAAATTAATTAAAGTCTCCTCCTTCACCCTCTCTATAATCGTAGCCTCTCTCTTCCAATTTACTTGAATTTTGAAAATTTTCCAAGTATGGTCAAGTGTATGAACCGTGAGTTTGAAAAAGTTTATCAAAATTGGGATTAACGATTAAGATAATTGGGAGGTAACAAAGCTTGGATTAATTGAAGTTAAGGAGCATAAGGTATAATTATTTATTTAGTTTTGAGTTTAATCAAAGTTATGTGATTTATGAAATTTTTAATGCTAAACTTCATTCGTTGGGAGTTTAGTGGCTTATGATATAATTTTTAATGGAATTCAATTATAAGGAATCAAGTTTTGATTTATGTATATGAAATATGGAGTTGGAATTGATTTTTAATCAAAAGGATAAAAATTAAGTTATGTTAATAAGCTTTAATTTACAAAAAGTTGATTTTTTGTGTTTGAGTTATGGTTGAACTCATGAATTTAGAGACTTGGTGGTTAGACTTTGGTTGTGCGGTGTTATAAGGATTAAAATTGAGAAAAACCACAAACAAATTTATAAGAAACCAAGTAGAACGAAAAACGCACGTTTAATGTTCGTTAAATGGCCTTAAATAACAAACGTGGATAAAATTTTGGAATTTAACGGAGCCGAGACCTTAGATGAGTCTTATTATATTAAATAAGATTTATTTGTAAAGAATTTGGGTTGGAACATGTCAAGGCGAGTTTTTAATGTCACAATGAGAAGTCCGAAAAACTAGTGGACTACTGACCCTAAAAGAAAAATTCGGGAATAGATAGATTGTTCAGAAAATTCTGGGCTTTTAAGGAAGTATAGTAAACTGAATAAGCTTTTCATAGACTCTAGAAAGGACTAATTCTGACTTCGGAGCAATGAGTTATGACATTTCAAAGTAGTCGCGTCGAATCTGTCCAAAATCTGGAAAACCGATTTGAAGTAGTCCATTGCACGAATTTTCTAGAATTTTGTGTTAAGAATGTGAAAATAATTCAAGAATAAAAGTTGTAGTCCCGGAAGTTAGCTTCTCGTGGAATCAAGAATCTCTCAAAAATGTTTTGAAACGAAGAAGTTATGACTCTTTTAGCTAGAGAGGGTAAAGCTGAAACGAAATTGAAAACTATTATAAACGTACACTTTTGGCGCTCTGTTTGGGCTGCTTAATGAACCCGAAATGGGGGTTTCATATTTTTTTAAAAATAATCTCATATGATACGAAAAACATACTGAAATTTGGGAATTTTCCGATAAGCGAGCAAAGCGGGAGAAAATCACAAAGAAGGTTGGTCGCTAAGCACAGCAGCAGCTGTAGGCAGCGCCTGGCGCCTGCTCTGCAGCTCGCTGAGGCCATTTTTGATCCCCTTTTGAATGGCTTTTGTGGTTCTTTTTCGCTGTTAGAAAATTTCTAAATTTACTACGTCATAAGGATCACAACATACCAGAAATTCATTGTAATACGATTAATGGTTGAGAATTAAAAATAAGCAAAGGAGTATGCCAGAACTTGAAAATTGAGCGACGCCGAACGTAGCCATGTCAGGCTGATTTGACGTTCGACGTTTCGGATTGCTTTTAAATTAAATTTTAAGCTATGTTGAGACTAATAAAGTCTTAAGAAAAAAGTTTTGACTAAATGTGTTATTTTATGACATGAAACTTCCTTTCGGGCATAAATAATGCAGTAAAAATATATTATATATATGAATTTTCATATTTAAGTGAACGTAAGCCGGAAATGACATGTGAAATGGTTTTATAGCGAAACGAAAATTATGAAACCATTAAAAAGGTGTAACGATCATAAAAGTGATGTAATGAAGATTTTTGGGGTTCAAAACGAGGTTTTTGAGCCAAGATTTAATTATGGATATATATATATATATATATATATATATATTATATTATATATATAATATATAGTTGAAAAATAAAAAGTGAAGCGAATGTGTTAGCGGGATAAAATATTTGTTTATGAGGCAGTGGTTCGAGTTGACTCATGAACATGCAAAATGATATAAAATTATTTAGATTAAAAGAAATAATATAGTAAATTGAGTTTTACTATAATAGCTATATATTAGCTGTTTAAATCTCAAAATTGCGAGTGTTAACGCCAAGATTCGTCCATGCGCTCCAATCACCAAGCGCGTCCAATGCTGCACAAAACGGGTAAACACCAAAGCTTGATAGCTTGGGCCGCTAGGGGATAGCTTCGGTGTGAGAGTAAGTACAGGCCGACAAGGTTTAACAATGGAGGTAAAAGTACTCTATTGCTGAAAATAATAAAGTGTAAGTGTACCTTATGAGGGTCAAGCCATGTATTTATAGTACCTCACACCCCTGCTAGAATCCACATTCATATAGGATTAGGGTTCTCCCGTGTATCCTTTTCATAATAGGATAGTATCAAATCTCCCAAGATATAGGAATTCCAATCAATGCATGAATCTTCCTTCCGCAAGTAGAATCTCTATATAACTAGGAGTTATAACCCAAGATGGACCCTTCGGACCCACCATGGCCCAACCATGCCCAACCGAGGTCAAGTCCAATCCGGGTCTTTTGGTCTTCAAATATTCGGGCCCCAACATTGCCCCCAGTCTTTCATTAAATGGAACATTTGATGGAAGAGTATATAGCCCCTCCCTACAAAATTGTCCAGCCCATCGGCTAAGAATTGGCACTCTCTGTCCGAGCCACACAAGTCTAAGGACCGATACTCTCTGACCGAGCCCAGCCCAAGGAACACCTAACATCGGCCCACCTCACATGGCCCAACAATCTTTACTCAGTCCACAAGCAAGAAACTGAAACACCCAAACAGCCCCTCTGTGTTAAAACCCTTCACCTCCTTACGTGCCCCATCATTTCCCCCCATTAATGTGTCGTCCCTTAGGATTCGGGACCAACCTCCGAAAAGACATAACAAAACCCCCAAACATCACAATTACCTCTTTTACCGATTTCAAAATATTTCAAATCTTTCTCTGCAACTCTTCTCTCTGGCAAGAACGGCAACCTCTCTCTTTCAAGTCTTCGAAACTCCGGTAATGGCGTCACCTTCTCACTCTAACAGAACTGATCCCATCACCACCGTTTCGATCACTTCCATTCCCCTATCCTCCATTCCGTCTCCAACTATACCCATCACGGCCTCCTCCACAGCTCCAACTATCATTTCTACTGCCATCATCACCGATGCCACCACTGTGACCACCGCACCTCCGCCTGCCGAACCGACAAAAATAGATCATGAGAAGGCCCAACGTGAATACTCCGACGCGGCCCAATTCCCCTAAATCAACACCCCATCTCGGCTCACGAATGATAATATAGATGTTATTCGTACGAGCTATCAGATTTCGATCACCCACACCCTAAGAGCCTCGACGACCACCGATCGAATGTACCACACCACCGACGGCTGGACCGCCGTCCCACTGACTCTGACGGAGAAAGGAATCCGGTTTCCCCTCCACCCGTTCATTCCAACCCTCCTTGGGTTCATCGGCATTAGCTTCTTTCCCGAGAGCGGCTCCGAAGCCTACTCTCGATTTTCTATGTGGCATCGGTATGCTTTCCTCTTGATTCTCTGGGTGGAGACCTCCCCCGTCCAGTGTGGTTAGGGTGGCTGGAGGCCTCATCTTCGACCTTGTGCACCATCTGTCTGGTGAGCTCTTCTTTTTGCATCATAAGGACCTTTAGAGCATGCTCTGTGTCCTCTATCTCTTTCATCTTTTGGGCCACAACCGCTTCATAGTCCTCCCGGAGATGGGTTTGAGGCGATGTGCCTTCCACCCTTTTTCGGTCTTTTCTTTCCTGGCTGGTGGTATGGAACAGTTTTCGTTGGATTCCGGTCTTTCCTACTCCTTGGGAACTGGTAAAATTGGTTTGAAGGCCAAGTCACGTGTTAATGCTAGATGGCCCCAACCTGTCCTTCACGGACCCCTTGTGCTGTGTGGACGCTGTTGCTGATGGCTGTCCCCTGCCAAAAACTGCCTTGCTATTCACCATGTTTTCTGACGTGGTGATCTGCTGGTTGTGATTAAAATAGCCCCTCCTTCTAGCGCCAATGTTAACGCCAAGATTCGTCCACGCGCTCTAATCACCAAGCGTGTCCAATTCTGCACAAAATCGGTAAACACCAAAGCTTGACGGCTTGGGCCGCCGGGGGATAGTTCCGGTGTGAGAGTAAGTACAAGCTGACAAGGTTTAACAATGGAGGTAAAAGTACTCTATTGTTGGAAATAATAAAGTGTAAGTGTACCTTATGAGGGTCAAGCCATGTATTAATAGTACCTCACACCCCTGCTATAATCCACATTCATATACGATTAGGGTTACCCCGTGTATCCTTTTTATAATAGGATAATATCAAATCTCCCAAGATTTATGAAGTCTAATCAATGCATGAATCTTCCTTCCACAAGTAGAATCTCCATATAACTAGGAGTTATAACCCAAGATGGACCCTTCGGTCCCACCATGGCCCAACCATAGCCCAACCGAGGTCAAGCCCAATCCGGGTCTTTTGGTCTTCAAATATTCGGGCCCCAACAGCGAGTAAGAGCATAAAATATTCCTAAAGGGGAATATAAATGACTTAAGCTTTAAATGTAAAATATTTACATATTAAAAGTGTGAGAGGCCTTATTTGGAATTAAAAGGTTAAAACAAATTAAGTTTCTAAATAAACTAGTATTCGTTTTGAGTAACAATAAATAATATTAGTTTGTATACAACTAATAATTATTATTATCGACTAAACATGCATGTTTTGTGACATACTTAATTATCAAATATGTGTGTGTATATAAAAATAATTGTGTAGGAATTGTGAAGTAATGCTATATTAAATTTTGCGATAATCTCCAATCAAGGAAAGTTTTTCAGTTCTGTTATGTTTGTGGATTATATGTGATTATGTGGTGAGTTACATACCATGCTTTATGAATTGTTAAAGCCAAAATATGACTAAGTTAATTGGGTTATAAAATTCAATTTATATGTGATATGTGATAACACAAGTTGTATGATGTAACTCGATAATTAGAAATGTATAATGCATGAATGTATGCATTGCAAGGAATTATTGATGCATGTAGGATATGCATATTATGTAGGATATGCATAGTAAATAAAATATGTTGCAGGTGAATATGCATAGTAAAGGAAATATGTAGCATGTGGTGAATATAGAGTTGTGTGCAATGTGAAACATGATAGACTGTAAAATTTACTGAGCTGTTGAGCTCAATCTTGCAAACACAAACTTTTTGCAGGTTAATGATGTTAAGTAATATTACTTGCTTATGTTAAGCAATATTACTTGTTGAATGGATGATGAAGATTGATTGATGTGCGAAATGAATACATTTCCTTAAATTAAAAATGGTATAATCCTATGATTGATGATTTTGATATATGTAACCAACAGCTATGTATAGATTAAAATATTCAGTAAAGAATATATGTTTTAGATGTATTCTAATGAATACTTTATAAAAATAAAGTGATATAGTGACAATACTATATAAGAAAGAATTCATATTGAGTTGTATATATTAATATAACTCTGGTGGAATGAATCATAGCATAAATATGATTTCATTATAAAAGAGAATCGAAAAAGTTGAGATTCAAATGACAGGAAAAAAAATTCTGCATTTTTAGCTATTTTAATATTAAATAATGTTTTAAAGCTTTAACAAGATAGTATTAACAGTTGGGTAAAATCTAGTTATGCACAACACGCAAGTATACGTGGTCAACAAGTAATAAAGTAAAAGTAGAGTATCGTTCCCATGAGGAATTATTTAATAAAAATCACCAAGTACTAACCCGTAACCAACTTAATCTTATTTAAACAAATAATTTCAAGTTTGTGAATTAAAAATATATAACTAAACTACTACTAAATACCACTAGTTTAAAATAAGATTACGGAGATTTAAGATCACAACTTCACTTATTGTTTCATTTAAATTAATACACTTCTTATCAATTATGCTCACTATTATGAATTGTTAATCAAAAACATATAATTAAATATGACCATCTCTCAATGCATCATACTCCAATCAACTTAAATCCACAGATGATAGAATTAAGAAGAGCACCCTAATTAACTAATTCACTATATCTCTATGTGAATTACAATTAAAGAGGATTTAAAACCCCAAGTTCTTTATCAGATTACATGCGATGTATAAGTATATCTCTATCCTAGACATAAATCATGAATTCCAACGCCATGCAGAAAACACAATCACATGCTATTATCATATCTAAATCTATAATCCCTCTCTCGAGTTCATATAGATTATCACAGTAATTGCTAGTTAGACAATTAAATAATTAAGCCCAAATCACAATAGACAATCCCTAAAAAAATTGCAATAATCAATAGAGAACCATATTAAAATAAACTACGCAATAAGATCCATTGAAATCTTAAACAAGAGATTTAGTACATAAGTATTGAATTAAAACCAAGAATCCACAACTGAATAAACATTCAAGAAACAAAAGTAGAAGATAAAGAAGAGAATAGAATCAGTAGACGAAATCCTTGAGTCTCCCTTTCAGCTCCTGCAATAAATCCTTCGCCCTCCCTCAATTGTTTCAATCTCCAAATCTAATAAAAACTAGGGTTTTTCTAATCTAACCTAATCTAATCTAACCTAATCTAATCTAATAGAATGGAATAGAATTCCTTAATCCTTGTGTATCCTTTTATAGCCCTCTGATAATCCTTCTCCAAATCAACTTTTCCGAATCAACTTCTGAAAATCAGCATTTTTTTCCCGACAAGCCCGCCCTGGCAGGTGAACAGTAACTGAAATTACAAAAATGCCATTAAGCTCCATTTTTCATATTTTGACCCTCCGAAGCCGTTTCTTACAACACAAACACAAAAACAAGTAAAATAACACTAAAAATACTTAAAGTTAACAAAGAATTAAGCCTAAAAGGTGTCCGATTCGTAGGTATAAAACCCACTCATCAAATACCCCCAAACTCAAGAATTTGCTTGTCCTCCAGCAAAAAATACACAAGAACTAAACATAAACAAACTAACCAGACTACATGAATGCATATGCATGATCTACTTTCTAATATGCCTACGAATCCCAGCAACAGATTAGTATGATGTTTAGCAACAGGCCTCAAAGATATTATTACGAAACTCAAAAAATATATCCAATCAAGTAAAAGTCCATACCCTTAACTAGTCAGTCAATCCAAACCTGTCATCACCCATGTCGTGCGTGTGTGCTCGTTAACCATACTAACCAACCACAGTTCAAGATAATCTCATAACAAACTTTGTAGAAGGAAAATTTCAGTTCTAATTCAAGTATCTCTGCAAACATGACAATTCCAGTTAAAACTACGCAATTACCAAGTTTAGGGGTCCCTACTGAGGCTTATTCCTATTTTTATTCATTCACGAGTGCGTTTTACGCTCCATCCCGCATTTTTACACTTGACTATGCAATGTCTAGTTCTCTTAGGCTTTTCAATGTTACCCATTTAGCGAACTTTCAACCAACGACTCCCAAACCAAATGGCTTTAGGGCACTGGGTGTAAAGACATCCCCTAGGACTTACTTGTTCGAGTAACAAAGGCTACAAAACCAAACTAGTTAATGTGTTTATTCATACTCTTTTTTTTCTTTTTCTAGATTTTCTATTTTTTTTCTTTTATATATATATATATAGATACCCCATAGATTCCCCCAAACTTAAGCTTTTGCCTTAATTTAACCTTTACTGCCAGTTCACTACTTTCCTTAAATTTTAACCAAGATTTCCCCCCCAAAAGCAAATTATGAAACCCTTGAACCAAGTTGATTAAAATAGTTAAACCTTAAGTGCTAACCAGTTACATAAGTTTCAGACTGACTCAGATTTTCCTCATGATTAAAATTAAAACTCATCATCAATCATCAACACTGTTCAAGTTAACATGCAAAACCAATCTTATCATTGGCCGAGCTGAATTCCAACCAATCCACTGCTTAGATTCATGAAACATCCTAAATGTAAACACTAAATGTAAAAGAAAATATTTTTGTGATTTTTTTAAAATTTTACGTTTTTTAACTGAAATATGCCTACAATATGCTAAACTAACTAACCAATGTAATGTATGTGAACTAAGAAAATATGTAATGCAATATGATCCACCCCCAATTTCAAAGTGAATAATGTCCTCATTGTTTAAATAGAAAGAATTAAAAATGGAAGACTTCCCTGAATGGTCAAGCGTGCTCTTCGACCTCCTCCGCATCGATGTCTGGTGGTGGATAAACCGAAAACGGCTAAGGCTCAGGACTGATTCGGATCGGCATTCGAAAATTTTCTTCTATCAAAATCTCTTGTTGGTGCTGAAGAACTTTTACCTCGGTGTCTTTTCGGTGGTGCCAATAAATTAGTTTTGATGATTGTCTTGTGAATGTGTTATTAACCAACCTAGTCTTTGAAGCTTTCTGTCGAACACTTTGGGGGCTATCTATATGTGATCTTCAAATCACCCCCAAAATTAGTGTCCAAACCAATATCTCCAACTTGATGGTGAACTGATAACCAAATATCCACAATCTCGTTGTTTTGCTTGTATTCGACAAATAACTCTTGTGTATCTTTAGCAATTTCAGATCCTTGGTTGCCAAAAGATTGGATGCTACTGATATGGCCAAATCCCCAATTTGTTAAGTGAATCTCTAGAATCCGATTAGAGCGACAACAACCCAAGTGTTCAACAATTGCACTAAACACAGTTAACAATTACCCCTTTCCAATCCCACTGAACACTTTAGTAATGAAAACACCTTTTCCCCCAAACTCAGTTCAAAGACAATTGAAATATTTAGCACCAATGTAATACTGAGTGTAGCTAACTTGGTGAAGTGAATGGTCTGAGGTTGATGATGACTCCGAAACCACAAACATACAATCAGAGCCGACAACTAACCACTGAAAATCGGAGCCAATTCGGTATGAGAAAGATTGTTTCGGAGAGAGAGAGTGTGAGGCTATATACTTCCCCAACTTTGAGATGATTAAACCCTAAATTAGAATTGAGAACCCTTGAATCCCAATGGAGTTATGATTAAGAAGTAAAATTATGAGGAAATTGGGTGAAAACGGGATTGTGGATGTTTTTGGGTGGTTAGGGATTGTGGTTCAACGTTGGGTTGGAAAAGGAATGACAACCCGTCGAATGGACATTAGGATTCTAAAAAATTGATTTCTGTATACCCCGCCGGGGCGGCCTATTTTTGAACTAGGAATGCCGCCGGGGCAGGCTGTGGTAGAGAGGTTGGCGTCGGAGCGCGCTCTAGACTCGTTGGGGGTGGCATTTGGCAGAGAGGTAGCCGCCGAGGCAGCAATATTAGGCTTTAAAACCCCTGCCGGGGCGGGCTTTTGCTCTATTCTAAAAAATTTTCCAGCATTTTCCTGCAGTCCTGCCTCACTTAGGTACCTTCCCATACTATGTTATCTACACATTGAACCCCCAATGCCTGTGCAATGATGAGAGACAAAATGGATTAGAGTAGCACTTTGGATCATGAGAGAACTTATAAAGCAAATAACTCCTAAAAATTAACAAAATAAAAGCACTAATTAGTTGAAAATTTGAGAATTTGACAAATGGACATTATGTAATTAAGCTCACAAGTGCTTGGCTTCCAGGGGGCGCTGCCCCCTTGCAACCCCCGCTAGCTCACCGGGGAGCGAGACCCCCGATTGGGTAGTCATAGTGGCCATTAGTTGAACCCGCCAAATATAACAACTTATTTCCTATTAGTAAAGCAAATAGACTAAAATAAATATAAAAATTCATGGGTTGCCTCCCAATTAGCGCTTGATTTATAGTCTTTCAGCCTGACTGTGTCTGGTTAATGCTATCCAATTCCTCTTCGAAAGTTGAGGAACCCTCCATCCATTAGTAGGAATGTAGCTTTTGGGAGGTTCCCAATAGTAATGGCCAGTGCATCGGAGTCACCTAGCTTGCTTATTTTAGATAGGATCCCATTCAAGAACGTCCAATAGCTAGGTGTTTTCTCCATTGTGTCTGTGATCACATTGGGGCATGGAAGCTTGTCAAACACAACAGGCTCTTCTTCTATCTTCTCCATCTCATCGCACCATAACTTCGAAGTTGAACTAGCTCTTATGTCATAAAGAGTTTTGCTGACGATATGACTCCCAATCGGGCATGATTTTGCAAATCGTCTAACCAGATCCTTGAACTTTGGTAAAGAAGGCACTTGGGGCACTAACAACATCGACTCATCCTCGTTAGTACTCACAGTTAGTTTTTCGTCGGCCTTGTTTTCCTCATCCCCACTTATCTCCTCTCCTTCAACATCTTTCGGCTCATCCAGTTGTAGATTTGGTTCGGGCACTTCATCAGTATCGGAATCTATGTCATAAAGCCAAGTGTATTGAGGACCATTATTTAAGGCTTTGAACATTTGCTCTATCTGGTTCTCAAGATTTTGAATTGACATCTCTTAATTAATCCTCATTTCCTCATTCGACACTATGAACTTGGAGCACAATTCCTCCAATCCTGAATTTTTTATTTCAGTCTCAGAATCCATGTATTGAGGACCATTGGTTGAGGAAATGATGAGTTGTTCCATCTGATTATTCAGATTTTGGCTCGATATTTCCTGACTCATCATCATCTCTTTTTGGTCTGCTATGATTTTAGACATGAATTTCTCCAATTTTGAATTTTCTTCCTGCGACATTAGAGGTAAACATGAGAATTCTGGTGGATATGTTGGACTTGGAGCATAGACATGATTTTCATAATTGTAGCTCCATGAAACATTCGGGTGATACCCCCAATCTTGATGATAATTGGGATAAGCATTGTTGTTGAGGTAATCACTACCATATTGTCTCGATCCAAAACAAACGGTGCATTGATGACTCGGATGGTTGCCAGTATAATAATTACAAACTACTACTATCCTTCGAATACGTTGGGCTACAAGAACATCCAACCTCTTTGAAAGTGTCTCAAGCTGTGCTGATAATGCAGAAAGTGCATTAAGTCCATCAATCCCTGTTTCCTTTGGTTGAGTCATTCTCGTATATGGCCATTGATAAGCAAAGTCATCCATGGTACCTGAAAAGAGACAAAAATATAGGAAGAGAATTAAAATAAAATAAAAAATATTTAAATTAAGACTAATTTGATTAAAATTAATATTGGCAAATAATTATTAAAATAATTCCCCAGCAACAGTGCCAAAAACTTGTTGGGTAAAATCTAGTTACGCACAACACGCAAATATACGTGGTCAACAAGTAATAAAGTGAAAGTAGAGCATCGTTCCGACGAGGAATTATTTAATAAAAATCACCAATTACTAACCCGTAACCAACTTAATCTTATTTAAACAGATAATTTCAAGTTTGTGAATTAACAATATATAATTAAACTACTACTAAATACCACTAGTTTAAAATAAGATTACAGAGATTGAAGATCACAACTTCACTTATTGCTTCATTTAAATTAATACACTTCTTATCAATTATGTTCATTATTCTGAATTGTTAATCAAGAACACATAATTAAATATGACCATCTCTTAATGCATCATACTCAAATCAACTTAAATCTACAGATGATAGAATTAAGAAGAACACCCTAATTAACTAATTCACTATATCTCTTTGTGAATTACAATTAAAGAGGATTTAAAAACCCAAGTTCTTTATCAGATTACATGCGATGTATATGTATATCTCTATCCTAGGCACAAATAATGAATTCCAACGCCATGAAGAAAACAAAATCACATGCTATTATGATCAGATCTAAATCTATAATCCCCCTCTCGAGTTCATATAGATTATCACAGTAATTGCTAGCTAGACAATTAAACAATTAAGCCCAAATCACAATAGACAATCCCTACAATAAATCGCAATAATCAATAGAGAAGCATATTAAAAAACACTACGCAATAAGATCTATTGAAATCTTAAACAAGAGATTTAGTTCATAAGTATTGAATTAAAATCAAGAATCCACAACTGAATAAACATTCAAGAAACAAAAGTAGAAGATAAAGAAGAGAATAAAATTTGTAGACGAAATCCTTGAGTCTCTCCTTCAGCTCCTGCAATGAATCCTTCGCTCTCCCTCAATTGCTTGAAACTCCTCCAAATCTAATGAAAACTAGGGTTTTTCTAATCTAATCTAATAGAATGGAATAGAATCCATTAATCCTTGTGTATTCTTCTTCTTTTATATCCCTCTAATGATCCTTTTCCAAATTAACTCTTCTGAATTCTTTCCTGAATCAACTTCTAAAAATCAGCATTTTTTCCCTGACAAGCCCGCCTCGGCTGGCTTTTTGTACTAGAAAACCCCGCCCCGGCAGGTGAACAGTAACTAAAATTACAAAAATGTCATTAAGCTCAATTTTTAATGTTTTGACCCTCCGAAGCCGTTTCCTACAACACAAACATAAAAACAAGTAAAATAACACTAAAAATACTTAAAGTTAACAAAGAATTAAGCCTAAAAGGTGTTCAATTCGTAGGTATAAAACCCACTCATCATTAACGCACAAGATCGGGAAGAGAAATAGTCTCAATTTGAGGGTCGTTACAGTTGGTATCAAAGCTAAGGGTTATAAACCTCAGGTAAGTGTACCTTAGGCTATAACCGTAAGTAATGTAGATGAAAAGAAAGAAGTTGTTAAAACTCGAATGTGGTTTTAAATGATCTTAAAATGAATTTAAAAATTCATAAAGAATGCGTTAAGATAATACGCAAGGATTCAAAGAAGAATATTAAAAGGCAAGAAAAAGAGGATCAGAGGACACCTGATTCAAATAATCATAAAATAATATAATTGGAAAGAAGACAAGAAGATTGTAAAAAGTAAAACGATCAGAGAATGAGAAAGAATCGTAATATAACACGATTATAAGATAAGATCATGACGTAATTTGATCAAGTCAAAGAAGGACAGGTAATCAATCGAATGATTGAAGATTTATAGCAGAATGACTAAATAGAAATGGTACTACATAGTACAAGAATAAAACTCGAAAAGAGTTATAGATTATGAAATATAAATTAAATAAAATTTGTATTGAGCAAAGAACAAGATAAGATTTGATGGGATTAAGTGGGATTTCAATTGAGAACTCATGTTAGTGGTTAAGTTGTACGATTCCTTGTATGGGTGGGGAATTTGTGCTTGGTTTGAGAACCACTTAGCTTCCTATATTGATATAGTGGTTGAGTTGAACAATTCCTTGTATGGGTAAGGGATTTGTCCTTGATTTAACATCCGCTTAGCTTCCTCTATTGATTAGTGGCCGAGTGTACCAATTCCTTGTATGGGCAGGGGATTGTGTTTGGTTCGACAACCACTTAGTCTACTATATTGATAATCGTTGAAATGTTGGTGTCACGCTATCGATATACATATGGTGGGAAGGTGATTCTTTTCTCGTGTATATATTTGATAGTTAGAGAATAATAAAAATAGGTGTGAGTTTATAAAACTCATGCTTATGATAAGTTTGCGACTCATAATCATATGGTATTTTTTTAAGCCCCTAAGCGTATGGACAGTTCTTAAACTCGTATTTTTATGGCAAGTTCCTAAACACATAATGTGTGGTAAGTTTAATGAACTATTCCAGGGTATATGTTTAGTTTAATATAGTGGAAGTTAATGGTGTTAGAGATGAACAAAATTGTGTGGTGACGTTTTGGAAAAAGTTAAAATGGATGAAGAAGAAATAGATATTCCCAAATCTTCTAGCTATGCTAGATTTCAAAATTTATTGGCATCGTGCTGAAAAATCACATTATTATATTTTTGAAAAATATATTGGGTCAAAATGTTGAACCAATAAGTTTTAAAAAGTTTGGTTGTTTCCTATGTCTACGCTAATTGTTTCGGCTAGACAAATGATTTGAAAATTATCAAAAGAATTTTATAGTCATTTTTCCATCAATATAATATGATGTAGATATGACAAATGATGGAGTCATCAATGCAGCTTAACGTAGTGTCGGATGTGATCTAAAGATCGTCAACCCACTATGGTATGATGTGATATGACAAAGTCACAAAATGACGGCATTCTTAACGGACTGTTAAAATAGTACGTTATTATGCGTCATAAAATGATTTTCAGTATTTTAGTAATTAAAGTGGTGTCAAATGCCATTTGAATCGGTTAGACAATGATTCAGATATTGCTTATGTTAAACTTTTGAGTTGTCCAACTAAATTGATTATGGACTCCAAATTGAGTAAGAACTTCCCTATAGTGGGATTATTTTATATTTCGTCTTGGGGACGGCAAAGAGGAACTGAAAGAAATTGTTCCGTCAAGATAGTGTTGATTTACACAGAAAATCGAAAATGGGGAATTCTATTTGTGCGAAATAGCGACAAAGATATTATGGGTTAACACATGGCATAAATAGGCTAATCACATATATGTCCATAAGATATGTCGGTTTGTAGATGGATTTCTGTTGAAACCTTTTCAGAAACAATGTTTATGGTTTTTATGACTTTATCATAATAAAGAAAGCTCTTTCTAAGCGAATCTTTTGGATTATTGAATTATTCATATTGCTTTACAATTATTGATCAATTGTGGGGAATTTCTATTCTGGAAATTGGGTATAGAAAGAATGAAGTTCCATAAGAGGAAGTAAGTCGTAGAATACGACAATGGTTTATGAATCCTTGAAAAAGGAAGGAAAAACGTAGAGTATGAGAAATAAAGATTTTTGGATAATAGAATTGATAAGGAATAGTCACGTGTGGATTAGAAACGTGAGAGAATGAAAAAGTAAGTCTGAGAATAATAGGACTTTTAAAAGAATATAAAGAATGTGATGGTTCAGAAATATCCTTAGAAGAAGTGTAACACCCTAGTCCCACATCGAAAGATAGGAAAAAATTTGACTGTATATAAGAAAATAAGTTACTACCAATAGTACCTTCAGTCATGACTTTTGGGTGAGCCTGTGGTGGGCTAAGATGACCTAAGAAGATACTATTGGGCCAGTGATTGAAGGCCTTATTTTGGATGGATTTGAATCGATTTGAACTTGGAATTTGACCCGAGATTTGTTCCAGACTCGGAATTTGACCCGGGTTATTTCATATAGTATCAAAGCCGACTCTCGAAATCTCGGGTCGGGTTATCTGATCTGGTTGCTGGAGGTGGGGACACGAAGGCTGGCGGTATTATCCCACAATGGAGAGAAGGAGGTCCGAAGGTGGAGACACGAAGCCAGTCGGTATTATCCCATAATGGTTAGAGAGGCAAAGATCTTTGGACAGTGTGTGTGATCGGTTCTTACGGGACATCAGAAATTTAAGTGGGGGAGTTTGTAACACCCCAGTCCCACATCGAAAGATAGGGAAAAAATTTATCTGCATATAAGGAAATAAGTTACTACCAATAGTACCTTTAGTCATGACTTTTGGGTGAGCCTATGGTGGGCTAAGAAGACCCAAGAAGATACTATTAGGCCAGTGGTTTAAGGCCTTATTTTGATGGACTCGATTCTGACTTGGAATTTGACCCGAGATTTGTTCTGGACTCGGGATTTGACCCGAGTTGTTACATATGGTATCAAAGCCGACTCTTGAAAGCTTGGGTCGGGTCATCCGATCTGGTTGCCAGAGGTGGGGACACGAAGGCTGGTGGTATTATTCCACAATGAAGAGAATGAGGTCCGGAGGTAGGGACACGAAGCCAGCCGGTATTATCCCACAATGGCTAGAAAGGCAAAGATCTTTGGACCATGTGTGTGATCGATTCTGAAGGGGACATCAGAAATTCAAGCGGGGGAGTTTGTAACACCCCAGTCCCACATCGAAAGATAGGAAAAAAATTGACTGTATATAAGAAAATAAGTTACTACCAATAGTATCTTCAGTCATGACTTTTGGACGAGCCTGTGGTGGGTTAAGATGACCCAAGAAGATACTATTGGGCTAGTGATTTAAGGCCTTATTTTGGATGGATTTGATTCGATTCGGACTTGGGATTTGACCCGAGATTTGTTCCGGACTCGGGATTTGACCCGGGTTGTTTCAAGAAAGACCTTTAGAAGTTAATAATACTCGTAACGTAATCGAGTTTAGACAGCAATTAAGAATTGGAACCTATAAGAATTGATTAAGGAAAGAAAAGAGATAGGTGATATAAAACCATAGAAAATGGTACGTTGAAATGATTCAACGATAAGATTATGAGAAAAAATAAGATTTAAAAAAATTAAGATCGATTAGGTATTGTGATTCCGGGGATGGAATCCTTATAAGGGGGGAAGAATGTGATAACCCAAATTTTTGGAAAATATTAAAATAAGAATTTAACAAAGAAAATTCTTAGTAGATGATATGTTAAATGATATTGTATCACATAAGTGAATATGTGCTAAGCAATATGTGATGTTGTGTATAATAAATATATGTTGTGTAAAATATGTGCTAAGCAATATATGTAAGTAAATTGTAGGAACAATTATTGAAGGAAATGAGATGGGTAAAATTAAAATAATTTATTATATTAAATTATTTTAATGTGGTAGATTGGTGGCATTAAATATACTTAATATATAACCACCATTTTATTGAAGAAATCATATATTACATTATGGAGTGTAATGTATGCAAGTTTTTAATGTAGTGAACATATTATTATATTTATTACAGTTAAATTGTTGAAAACAATTTATAGAAGGAAACAGAATATTTATGATTAGTTTAAGTATACAAAAATTATGGTATAGTTTCAATGAAGGATATTAAAATAAATTCTAGCATTGAATTATTTTAATAAAAAGAGAATATTATTTTAATTATAATATTACATTATATGTATGACTTTGTATGAGGTAATGTGTGTGTTTAAGTAATATAGTAAATATATTAAGTTATATTTGCAATATGTAAATAAATTTATATAAATAATTTATAATGTGAGAAAATAAATTTATTATTTATTTTCTATATGTGGTTGAGTACATGTGCATTACATGGAATAATTGCAAAGTGATAATTATATATATATATATATATATATATATATATATATATATATTACACGAAGAAATAAAATTATTGAGAACAATTTGCGTAAGGAGTTAAAGGAGGTGGTTTAAGTATATAATATTTATATATACTTTACCGAAGAGCATTAGAATAAATTCTAATATGAAATTATTTTAATAAACAAAGGATATTATATTTGTTATAATGTCTTAAGAAAGTAAATAAATTTTTAATTGAATTTATGACAATGAGGCAAGGATATTATAATTACTATAATGTCTTAAGTAAGCAAACAATTAAATTTGCATGGGTTATTATGTGTTGCATAATTATTTTTGTATTTATAAAATAAATATGTAATAAGAACATAATATGTGGTATTTTATTGTGAGAATATGTGACATATATCAAGTTGAGTTACATTAATTATTTTATTGCTAAAGGGTAAAATAATTAATATGGTGAATTAGTAACTTGGGAAGTCTAAATCTAGTTACTAATTAATGGATAATTTATTGCTCACTAAGGGAATTAAGGAAGTAATGGGTAATTATTTAATTTGGCCAAATATATTAAATCCTTAATTATATTAGTTACTATTCCAAGCTTATTCTCCAAGCCTTGAATTTTTCCCTTTGCGGTGTAAACAGAGGAGAGGAGGAAGTGTAAAGCTCACTCACAAATTAATCTTGGGCACCAAGGATTTTGACTTAGAAAAAATTAATAAAAGTCTCCTCCTTCACCCTTTCCATAACCGTAGCCTCTCTCTTCCAATTTGCTTGAATTTTGAAAACTTTCCAAGTATGGTTAAGTGTATGAACCTTGAGTTTGAAAAAGTTTAGCAAAATTGGGATCAACGATTAAGATAATTGGGAAGTAACAAAGCTTGGATTAATTGAAGTTAAGGAGCATAAGGTATAATTATTTATTTAGTTTTGAGTTTAATCAAAGTTATGTGATTTATGAAATTTTTAATGCTAAACTTCATTCGTTGGGAGTTTAGTGACTTATGATATAATTTTTAATGAAATTCAATTATAAGGAATCAAGTTTTGATTTATGTATATGAAATATGGAGTTGGAATTGATTTTTAATCAAAAGGATAAAATTTAAGTTATGTTAGTAAGCTTTAATTTACAAAAAGTTGATTTTTTGTGTTTGAGTTATGGTTGAACTCATGGATTTAGAGACTTGGTGGTTAGACTTTGGTAGTGCGGTGTTATAAGGATTAAAATTGAGAAAAACCGCAAACAAATTTATAAGAAACCAAGTTGAACGAAAAACACACGTTTAATGTTCGTTAAATGGCCTTAAAAAATAAACGAGGATAAAAATTTGGAATTTAACGGAGCTGAGACCTTAGACCAGTCTTATTATGTTAAATAAGATTTATTTGTAAAGAAATTTTGGTTGGAACGAGTCAATGGGAGTTTTGAATGTCAAAACGAGAAGTCCGAAAAACTAGTGGACTCCTGACCCTAAAAGGAAAATTCGGGGATATCTAGATTATTCAGAAAATTATGGGCTTTTGGGGAAGTATAGTAAATTGAATAAGCTTTCCATAGACTCTGAAAAGGACTAATTTCGACTTCAGAGCAAGGAGTTATGACATTTCAAAGTAGTTGCGTCGAATCTGTCCAAAATCTGGAAAACATATTCAAAGCAGTCCATTGCACGAATTTTTTAGAATTTTGTGTTAAGAATTTGGAAATGGCGAAAGAATAAAAGTTGTAGTCCCGGAAGTTAGCTTCGCGTGAGCTCAAGAATCGCTCCAAAAATTTTTGAAACGAAGAAGTTACGACTCTTTTAGCGAGCGAGGGTAAAGCTGAAGCGAAATTGAAGACTGTTATGAACATACCCTTTTGGCGCTTTGTTTGGGCTGCTTAATGAACCCGGAATGGGGGTTTATATTTTTTAAAAATAGTCTCATATGATATGAAAAATATACTAAAATTTGGAAATTTTAAGATAAGTGAGAAAAGCGAAAGAAAATCGCAAAGGAGGCTGGTCGCTAAGAACTACAGCAACAGCTGCTGGGTAGCAGCAGCAGGCTAAGCCCTGCGCCTGCTCTGCAGCTGGCTATTGAGGCGATTTTTGAACCCCGTTTCGAATGGCTTCTGTGGTTTTTTTTTCGCGGTTAAATTTTTTTTAAATGTACTGCGTCATAAGGACTACAACATACCATAAATTCTTTATAATACGATTAGTGGTTTGAGAATTAAAAATGAGCAAAAGAGCATGTCAGAACTTGAAAATTGAGCAACGCCGAACGTGGCCATGTCAGGCTGTTTTGATATCCGACGTTCCGGATTGCTTTTAAATTAAATTTTAAGCTATGTCGAGACTAATAAAGTCCTAAGAGAAAAGTTTTGGCTAAATGTTTTATGCCCTGAAACTTCCTTTCGGGCATAAATAATGCAGTAAAAATATATTATAACTATGAATTTTCATATTTAAGCGAACGTAAGCCGGAAATGACATGTAAAATGGTTTTATAGCGAAACAAAAATTTTGAAAACATTAAAAAGGTGTAACGATTATAAAAATGATGTAATAAAAAATTTTCGGGGTTCAAAACGAGGTTATTTGAGCCAAGATTTATTTATTAATATATATAGTTGCAAAACGAAAAGTGAAGCGAATGTGTTAGCAGGATAAAATATTTGTTTATGAGGCAGTGGTTCAAGTTGACTCATGAACAGGCAAAATGATATAAATTATTTAGATTAAAAGAAATAATATAGAAAATTGAGTTTTACTATAAAAGCTATATATTAGCTGTTTAAATCTAGAAGTTGTGAGAAAGAGCATAAAATATTTCTAAAGGGGAATATAAATGACTTAAGCTTTAAATATAAAATATTTACATATTAAAAGTGTGAGAGGCCTTATTTGGCATTAAAAGGTTAAAACGAATTAAGTTTCTAAATAAACTAGTATTCGTTTTGAGTAAGAATAAAAAGTATTAGTTTGTATACAACTAATAATTTTTATTAGCGAGTAAACATGTATGTTTTGTGACATACTTAATTATCTAATATGTGTGTGCATGTAAAAATTGTGGAGTAATGCTATATTAAATTTTTCGGTAATCTCCATTCAAGGCAAGTTTTTCAGTTCTGTTATTTTGTGGATTATATGTGATTTTGTGGTGAGTTACATACCATGCTTTATGAATTGTTAAAGTCAAAATATGACTAAGTTAATTGGGTTATGGATGTAAGACCCTAACTTTTTATGAATAAGATTTAATTTCCTTTATATATTATTTTGAAATAGTAAGGTGTTGATTTGATAAATGTGGTAAGTTATGGGTGGAATGTGCAAATTTTACAAAGTAAGCAAGTGGTTATAAAATATTCGTTGTGTCGGGAAATATTCGTTTGGTCGAGGAATATTCTTTTTGTCAACGAATATTCGTACGAAGACGAAGTCATTGGTGGACCCCACAACGGAATGAATGTCGGGTATAGAAAGCGACAGAAGTAATTTTTTATAAAAATAACAGTAAAACTATTACCGTTAAACTGTTGAAATACCCGGTGATAAAAATACAGTAATACACGTTGCACAGTAGCACACGGTATTGCATAGTATTTTGAATTATTGATTCTTACATAAGAAGTTACTCATTTAATAATTGTTACAGTAATTACTGTTCAATATTATTGATTCAATAATTGCTACGTTGATATTTTATATTATTGATTCAATAATTGTCACTGCACAGTATTTTACATTATCAAATCAATAATTCATATTATTTGAATAATATTATTAGATAGCATTATTGGCAATGTCTAGGAAGTTCTGTCTAGGAAAGGGGTTTGGTCACCTAATTGCGCGCCAGTAAGGACAAATTCTTATCGGAAAGCCCCCTCTTTCCTAGGAACGACTTGGTTGTCAATATTGTAATTTTATAATATTATGAATAATAATTGGTAAATAATAATTGATTATTGATAAAAATGACAAGGAAATATTTATTTCAATTTTGATATAAATTAAAGAATTTTAAGTATGAGTCATTTGGTGAAAGTTGATATTTTATCTTCTCCGATAAAATAATTCATTCAAATATATTATTATAATATTACATTATAATAGTATAATGTGATAATATAATAGTATAATTTTTTTTATAAGTTGAATGGTAACATTTTTATAATAAATTCATGGTATAAAAGTAAATGAGGTAGAAGAAAACAAATTAAATTTGAATTCTTGTGAGGTAAGCGATGATGTCATCGGGACGATGAGGTAAGCAATGATGTCATCGGAACGATGAGGTAAACGATGATGTCATAGGAACGATGAGGTAAGCGATGATGTCATAAATTATGGCAAAAAGACTATTTGACCCTTACCCTGCCAAGCCTATAAATAGAAGCTCATTTCTTCATTATTTCTCACCAATTCATCAAAGCTATAGAGAGAGAAAGTATAAAGAGAATAAAAAAGAAAGAAGAAGGGTATTCTGCTATTACACTAGTGCAGTATCCAAATTTCTATTAAGGTAAGTGGTATTATTTCTTTCGTATTCATGAAGAGAGTTATTTTTTTTCAATACTCGTAAGGGTTGTTATTCTATTCATTATTATTCTGTTGGAATAACCTATCTACGCGGACTACCACATGCATGGTGAAATTCTTTTGGTTATTTCATTCTTTATTATTTTGTGAGAATAACCTGTCTATGCGGACTATCGCATGCCTGGTGAATAACCCTTCGTAATTGTGGAAATGATCTGTCTACGCGGATTACCGCATGACAGGTGAAAATCCATTTGCAGTGTCGTATATTATTTCATTTCAGATTTCTAACTCTAAATTTACTACTGTAAGTATTGCTTCTATAATTCCTGAAATGATCAAAAATTTCTTGAGTTTTGCGCTTTATCTAATATCATTTTACTGGAATATTGATCTAAATTTTTTGATGAAATTTTTACCTTATCATATCGGAGTACTATTCATGAGTTACTATTCACGAAAAAAAAATTTCTTTCAAATTATCTTTGCTTGTATCCATGTTTTGATCTTCATTCTTGAATTTTGCTCCACAATTAATTATTGTGGAGTATTCTTGAACTTGAATAAACTAAATTACGAATCCCTAATCTTTGTCCTTTATCTCACTAGATTCGTTCTTTAAAATATTTTTTATCATCCTCAGTCTTAAATAGTGATACAAATGAATATCTTTGGCCTGCAATGCAAAGATGAATGATTATTTGATGAATATCTTTGGCCTGTAGTGCAAAGATGAATGATTACCTGATGAATGTAATTGGCCCGTAGTGCAAAGATGGACAGGTGTTGAGATGAGTATGACCACTGGTGATACAAATGAATATCTTTGGCTCGTAGTGCAAAGATGAATATTTGATTTGAGATATTTATTGATTGATGTTACAGGGATAAAATATTGATGATGGACTTTTAAATCATAGAAGATAGTAGAAATCATTCTCTACGTAACTCTTCTAATGAATTGTTAATTTCGCTGCAGTTGTTGATCTAAAACTTGTTGTCCATAATATTTTATTTGATTTGTTGAAGACTAACGATAAATTATTTTTCATTAGCTTAGTCATAATATTCTTTACTGAGCTAGTTGAGCTCACCCTTTTCTTCCATTGTTCTTTTCAGGAAATAAGAATATCGCAGGTAGTAGTCGGGGAATGGAGTGATGGTCCGAGTTAGAGCTGTAGAAGTCCTCACTATTTTTTTGTAAAATAGTGTGATAATAAATGTAATGAAGACTTAGTTTGAGTGTTTATATTTTCTACATGTCTGTATTGACACTCACAGTTGTGTGATCGTATTTTGCACGAACGTTGATATAAAAGATTGTATTTAGATTCTGTACCATGTATTTGGCGACTTAAAATGGGTTGTGTGAACCTATTTTGGGGGCGTCACAGTTGGTATCAGAGCTTAGGGATATGATCTCTAGCGGAGATTTGGGAATAGAACTAGGAGGGGAGAGACGAGTAAATCCTTCGCTATTATGTGTCCTACCTAAGCTTATTTGGTATTTAATTGGTTGGTTGGAACATAGGGTTAATATGTGATATGTTAATTTGTTTGATTAACCCTTGTTTTGTGGCAGTATTTGAGAATGGCAGCTGAAAATCTAAACAATGGAGTGGATGAGACCGTTGAGACACCTTTAATCACAAACGAGGAGAACGTACAACAGGAAGACAATATTCCTCTTGTAAACGACACCACCGATCAAACGATGAACGATGGGATGTTTAGAAGCTTTTTCCGGTTCATGCAAAACTATACGAGGGAGACTCGTGTTCATAATACAGGTGAAAATAATAACAACTCGCGGCTTGTCACTGCCAAGGAGTTCAAAGAGTTGGAACCACCAGAGTTTTTGAAAAAGCCAGATCCAATCATGGCAGAAACATGGGTTAAGCAAATTACCAAGATATTTTATATCTTGGGATGCACGGAGGAGCAAAAGGTTCCATTCGCCACGTTTATGTTCCGTGGAGAGGCAGATTACTGGTGGGAATCTGTGAAGCGTACCCAGCCTGCCGCACTCAAGATGTCTTGGGAAGAGTTCCAGAAACTGTTTAATGACAAGTACTTTTCAAAAAGTATTCGTCATATGAAGGAGGTAGAGTTTATCAAACTGAAATAGAACAACATGACTGTGTCCCAGTACGAGGCTAAGTTCGAGTAGTTATTCCGGTTTGCATCTCATTTGGTGGATAATGAGGAACGTATGACGCGGATGTTTCTGAGAGGTTTGAAACTCGAAATTCGTCAGTACCTCATTTCTCACAAAATTTATTTGTATTCAGATGTGGTGAACATGACCCAATTATTAGAACGAGATAATGATTATGTTCAACCAAGGGACAACAACCAAGGTCGTACCGGTGGCAGCAGTCATCGGAAGAATGACAACCAGCGGGGAGAAAAATATCATAACAGAAGCGGTAACTACTCCGGTGGTAATCGTGGTCATGATAATAGAAAAAGTGAGTCTGGGGTAGATTTCAAGAAGAGAAGGTACAACAATGAGAACGTGAAGACGTCGACAGCAGCACCAACTGTTTCTAGGGGAGGAGAACGACCACCAGTCGCACTACTAGAAAATTTGACCTATAGCGACGGTCGCCGACCCTCGCCTTAGCTGCCGTCGCAAAAACCTATAGCGACAGTCTTACATATCTATAACGACGGTCGGACCGTAGCTAAAAAGCAACCCAAAAATGTATTTTGAAGGTTTTTACCGACGGTCAATACATATCAATAGCGACGGTCCCGACCGTCGCTATATGATAGAGCTATAGTGATGGTCGCCGACCCTCGCTATAGGCTAAAAAGATTTAAAAATTTTTAAATAGTACTGCAAATATTTATTGAACAAACATAATACAATATAAAATAAAACATTAAAAAGTTATATATATCAATAGTTCTAAAGAAGTGTAGATATCACACTAATCGTATATTTTCAGTAATTATTGTTTACATCTCATCCAAACATAAACACCATGAAACTAAATTCCTAACATGAGAATAGCCTAAAAGTCTAACTGCTATTTTTAAGTCATTCCACCGCACATTATCAAATTCGAGATCATCATCGTCCTCATTACCAGTAGGAGCTTCAATCACGCTCAGAGCATTCCTCTGTAGCTTTACCTCTATGCCATTGGTAAGCACCTGCAACTTGTGAAAATTGCAATCAGATATCCCTCAAAAGAAACACCAATACTTCACAAAATTAAAGAACATCCAAAAGAAACAAGTGTAAAATGTCAAGGGGTTATATTTACAGGGTATGAGCAACAAAAAAATACTAAAAGAAAAAAAAATCTGCTTCCATCTGGACCATTGAATTCTATTCTTTAGACATACTATAAGGAAACCTGATCAGACCTTCAGGCTTCGATTTAATTAGGAATCAGGAGATGTTAAATTAAATCCAAGGAAAATATAAACGCCTAGTAAAATAGAAGAGAATGACAAATGAGCGAATCAGTTTTTAAGTAATAATAATATAGGAATATGGTCACTATGTACAAGAAAACAACTACTTTCACAATCATTAAATTAGCTCTTGAATTTGAAGTATATTTTAAATAATTTTAAAAAAAACTAATAATGCAGAAGGATCTTCACAGACAACAGCTCAAATGAGAAATGTTGCAAAATTTCTACTCTTAACAGATTAAAATTAATTGCTAACCAGAAAATTTGAATCCTAGATCAAAACAAGAGTCAGAGTCAGACACAACTACAGTAAAAATAAAAAAAGAATAACATAGCAACATCCCCTTGTATCTTTCTCAGGTCTACTGGTTTCACCTAAAATTTTGGAATACATAATCTATCATACAAAACTAATATGAGATATAGTCACACACACTGTCAAGTGACACTGGACAGTCTGCCCCTCCCCCTCCTAACCCAAACAGCAGAGAGATCACTAAGACAGAACTATTCACAAATTTTACAAGATAAACAAACAACTATTGTCTTGTCCACAAACAACTTTATATAAAATATTAATTAAATAATTAGCAACTAAATAATCACTTAGAAGCTTGGATATTACCATAAAAGATGCCCAAAAATCTTAAAATTTAAAAAAGCCAACATGTGAACCCACTATGATGCATGATATAATTTTTCTAATTTCAGTTTTATTTAATTGCACCAGGTACTTTTTTTACTTTTCGCTAATTTAAAAAAAAAATGGTACTCAGTTTTTTAGGACCAACAGAGTACTAATCATTGAAGTGAAGGATGTGTAGCTGTATACAGGAAGCAGCAAGTCACAAGCAACTCCATGTGAAATATTTTTCTCATGTTTGCAATGATAATTTTTCTCATCTCACAATAAGTCTTGATCCGCATGTAAATAAATTACACTTGAGAAAATTAGCTACACTTGTAACTGGGCAAGCTTTGCACACGTTCGTAGGGTCGTAGAAGGTGATTCCTTCAGAAGTTCAATGCTAAAATGCCTCATCCATTCAGCCCAATCTTCTTTTTGTACTGCGTTGAGAAGCCTCCCCAGCAGTTCGCAATCTCATTAACCTTTACGAAAATTAGGATAAGTCATACAATCTTCCTTACCTTGATCTAAATGGAAAAGATATACAAGCCAATAAATTTATGGCAAGCCAACAAAGGTTCAGAACTAAGGCAAAAAGATGAGATTTAACTAAATTGATCTAAATGTCTTTTGTTAGTTCATCCAAAACTAAGGCAAAAAGATAAGATTTAACTCTCATCATTGGTGGTGATTGAGAAATAACTTAATCGTATGATAACAAGTGTTCATGCAAGTAATTACTACATCATACATGTCCTTAATCACATAACTTGAAGGCAAAATAAAATTTCATTTTAAACACCCACCAAAGAAATTCCTTGAATATACCCTATCATATACCTTCTGGTCAATGAACACCGTATGCTCCACCCTTTTTCCTTCACACCTTTCCACTAAGTACTAATAATTTATCAAATTACGCAACTGCCCAATAATAACAATATCTTCAATTCAAAAGCATGATTAATTCTTTGATGGAGCAATTGTCAGCAATAATCATATGCTAAATTTAAAAGGATGATGTATGTTCTTTTCATACAAACCCCATCCTTTGTTTTTCCAACTATCCACTTTGCTATAGCCCTCAAGCATACTAAGGGATTCAGCTAGGTGGTGCCATTGCTCTTCTCTGTCTACACAAAATTTCTCAATGATGCTTAACATTTCATAGAAAACCTTTAATATAGTACTACTTGCTAAGTTTTTCATTCCTAATATCTACAAAAAAAGAATTCTAATAGCATCAATTAGTTACATGAAAGTGAAAATATAACAATCTGAATAAATGACCATAGCACAGATTAGAAGCAAAATTCACATTATACATGATATAAGATTGTAAAACAGGTTCAAAACAAGTTCACATTATACATGATAGTAAGATTAAATAATATTTCCCTTAATGTATCATCAAAATTCTACATGTAGTATTGCAACTCACATGATTTGTACTTCAAACTTCACGGGAAGAGAGACTTCAACAGTGAAAAGAACAAGAGTTACCATGACGGCTTCAAATTTGCAGCTATGAACAACCAGTACCCAGTAGTTCCGAGGATCAGAGCATTCTTTGACCCAAGCTTTTGAACCACAAATGATGCTACTAATGCAAAAACTGTGAAAGACGAATACAATATCCCAAGTGAAATAGTTCCCAAATCTCCCTCCTGAAAGAAAGGAAAAAGAAACATCCAAATCAACCAAACCACAAAATCAGAGCATTAAATCAGAATGCTACAAACATATTCCCCAAAAATTTAATCCCAAGCAGTAAATAATACAATTTCCAGAAGCTCAGAACACTTTGACGAGAGCATTGGTTCCGTAGCTCAGATACCATAGTGATAATACAAGCCATGGCCGTACATTGGCCAAATAATTCATTCGCTAGAAGCCCCGAATTACTAAAGTAATGTAATTGTCATATATAGGATAACCAGTTTCTAGTTAGAATGAGATTATAGCAAGATAGTTCAATTGTTACATTTGATAAGTTCTCCTTATATATGAAAACATAATTTTAAAAAAAGTCGGCTAAAATTAGTAGTGAATGTTAATTAAATCACACACACGGAGAAAGAGGGAGAGCAACTCACAGTGTTGATAGTGCTCTCCAAATTCTGAGTAGCGTCGTAAGCCAAAAAAATCAACAAAAACGCCTCGTTGAGAAAATGAACATCTCTGGTATGATTTAGAGTTTGAGATCGTGAGGGTTCAGCGATCAATGGTGTTTCTTCATCCATGATAATTGTCCTGTTAACACAATCGATCACAAATAAGACGACTGGAGAAAGGAGAGCGACGGCAGAGGAAGAGCAACGAGAGAAAAAGTGTTAGAGGAGAGAGACGACTAGAGAGGCGAAGATTTGGGGGAAAAATGATACTGAGATGATTTAAGGGAAAGAATTGGAGGGTTTTTTTTTCTAAAAAAGCCTCTATAACGACGGCCAAACGATGACCCTCAGAACAAACTATCAGTAGAGGCATGTACTGACGGTCACTCCATGACCGTCGCTATAGATACCTTATAGCAACGGTTCCATGCCGACTTTCGCTATAGCTCGTCGCTATATATCAAATTTCTAGTAATGTCGTATGTTATAAATGCGGAGAAGCGGGACACATCAGTCCCAATTGCACACAGCAATCTAAGGTGTGTTATAACTGTGGAAAGGAAGGTCACATAGCTCAAGTGTGTCCTGTAGCGAAACCAAGTCCTGCGGGGATGGTGACTCCAAAGGATGTCCCGGACAAATCAAAGTCGGTGGTTCCTGGAAGAGCGTTTGTCGTAACTATCCAAAAAGCGAGGAACCCGAACGAAGTTATCACGGGTACGTAAGCTAATCATAGACTCTTGCGAAATCTATACCTTATTAGATACCGGTTCTACCCATTCTTTTATTTCACCTACTTGTGATCAACGTTTGAACTTGATCGCTGAGAAATTAGACTTTAACTTATTTGTTGAAACTCCGTTGGGAGTAACCTAAGTCAATAACCGAAATACGTAGCTTTCTGGGCTTAGCTGGTTATTATCGGAGATTCGTGGTAGGATTTTCTCGAATTGCTACTCCATTAACTCAGCTGATTCAGAAAAATACAAAATTCGTATGGAATGAGGAATGCGAGAAGAGCTTCCAAGAGCTCAAGAGGAGACTCATTTCGGCACCTGTTCTGACAATACCATCTAGTTCGGATGGATTTGTCATCTACAGCGATGCTTCGGGCAAAGGGTTAGGATGTGTTCTCATGTAACATGGGAAAGTCATAGCCTATGTCTCACGGTAACTCAAAGAATATGTGAGGAATTATCCTACTCATGATCTAGAGTTGGCAGCAGTCGTTTTCGCGTTGAAGATCTGGAGACACTACCTGTATGGGGAGAAAGTGGAGATTTATACGAATCATAAGAGCCTTAAAATATTTCTTACTTAGATTGAACTCAACATGCAACAACGACGTTGGCTCGAGCTATTGAAAGATTACGACCATACCATCCAATACCATCTTAAAAAAGCGAACATGGTAGCTGACGCGTTGAGTAGAAGATCGTATGCGGGTACAAGTGCGATATTGTCAACACGAAGCCATCTTGTATGACTTACAAATGATGGAGATAGAGTTAAAGACTCGAGGGAACCACGTGAAGATGGCAAGTATACGCGTAGAACCAGTTTTAACTGATAGAGTTAAAGCTGCTCAAGCTACAGACCCGAAGCTGATGAATATGAAGAAGAAGATGCAAGAAGGTGCTATTCCAGAAGCAAGAATCGATGCAGAGGGAATACTTCAAGTCAAATCCAGACTTTATGTTCTTAACGACTCTGATTTGAAGTATAGAATCATGATGGAAGCACATAACACACCATTTGCAATCCATCCTGGAAGTACTAAAATGTATCATGATCTTTGACATACATTTTGGTGGAGCAATATGAAGAGAGAGATCGCGGAGTTTATCTCGAGGTGTTTAACGTGTAAACGTGTCAAGGCGGAGCATCAAGTGCTAAAGGGTCAACTTGCAGAAAGCTATGGGCACCGATTTACGATTTATTGGTCCATTTGAATTCCTTGACCGAGTAGGAACTGTAGCCTATAGACTCACATTACCTCCAAACATGTCTCGTGTTCATAACGTTTTTCACATATCCGTGCTACGTAAATATGTGAAAGACCCAAACCACATTATTGAGATAGAACCAGACGAGATAGCCGAAGATTTAACGTACGAGGAGGTACCTGTCAAGATTTTGGATAAGAAAGAACATGTCCTACGCTCAAAGATTATACCTCAAGTTAAAGTTTTATGGAGGAACCATGATATCGAGGAAATAACTTGGGAGTTAGAATCGAAAATGAAAGCGAGGTATCCTCACCTTTTTGACATACCAAGTACGTAAGTCAATTTTGAGGACAAAATTTCATAAGGAGGAGAGGTTGTAAGACCCCAACTTTTTATGAATAAGATTCAATTTCCTCTATATCTTATTTTGAAATAGTAAGGTGTTGATTTGATAAATGTGGTAAGTTATGGGTGGAATGTGTAAATTTTACAAAGTAAGCAATTGGTTATAAAATATTCGTTGTGTTGAGGAATATTCGTTTGGTCTAGAAATATTCTTTTTGTCGGAGAATATTCGTACGACGACGCAGTCATTGGTGGATCCCACAACGGAATGAATGTCTGATATAAAAAGCGACAGAAGTAATTTTTTATAAAAATAACAGTAAAATTGTTACCGTTAAACTGTTGAAATATCCGGTGATAAAAATACAGTAATACGCGTTGTTGCACAGTAGCACACGGTATTGCACAGTATTACGAATTATTGGTTCTTACGTAAGAAATCACTCATTCAATAATTGTTACAGTAATTACTGTTCAATATCATTGATTCAATAATTGCTATGTTGATATTTTATATTATTAATTCAATAATTGTCACTGCATAGTATTTCACATTATTAAATCAATAATTCATATTATTTGAATAATATTATTAAATAGCATTATTGGCAATGTCTAGGAATTTCTGTCTAGGAAAGGGGTTTGATCACCTAATTGCGCACCAGTAAGGAAAAATCCTTATCGGAAAGCCCTCTCTTTCTTGGGAACGACCTGGTTGTCAATATTATAATTCTATAATATTATGAATAATAATTGGTGAATAATAATTGATTATTGATAAAAATGACAAGGAAATATTTATTTCAATTTTGATATAAATGGAGGAATTTTTAATATAAGACATTTGTTGAAAGTTGGTATTTTATCTTCTCCAATAAAATAATTCATTCAAATATATTATTATAATATTATATTATAATAGTATAATGTGATAATATAATAGTATAATTTTTTTTATAAGTTGAATGGTAACATTTTTATAATAAATTCATGGTATAAAAGTAAATGAGGTGGAAGAAAACAAATTAAATTTGAATTCTTGTGAGGTAAGCAATGATGTCATCGGAACGATGAGGTAAGCGATGATGTCATAGAAACGATGAGGTAAGCGATGATGTCATAAATTATGACGAAAAGACTATTTGACCCTTATTCTACCAAGCCTATAAATAGAAGCTCATTTCTTCATTATTTCTCACCAATTCACTAAAGCTATAGAGAGTGAAAGTATAGAGAGAATAAGAGATAAAGAAGAAGGGTATTTTGTTATTACACTAGTGCAGTATCCAAATTTCTATTAAGGTAAGGGATATTATTTCTTTCGTATTCATGAAGAGAGTTATTTTCTTTCAATACTCGTAAGGTTGTTATTCCATTATTTATTATTTTGTTGGAATAACCTGTCTACACGGACTACTGCATGCATGGTAAAATCCTTTTGGTTATTCCATTCTTTATTACCGCATGCCTGATGAATAACCCCTCGTATTCATTCTTTATTAAATTGTGAAAATGATATGTCTACGAGGACTACAACATGACAGGTGAAAATCCATTTGCAGTGTCGTATATTATTTCATTTCAGATTTCTAATTCTAAATTTACTACTGTAAGTATTGTTTCTATAATTCCTTAAATGATCAAAAATTTCTTGAGTTTTGCGCTTCATCTAATATCATTTCAATGAAATATTGGTCTGAACTTTCTGATGAAATTTTTACCTTATCATATCGGGGTACTATTCATGAGTTACTATTCACGAGTTACTATTCACGAATTTTTTTTTCTTTCAAATTATCTTTGATTGTATCTATATTTTGATCTTCATTTTTGAATTTTGCTCCACAATTGATTATTATGGAGTATTCTTGAACTTAGATAAATTAAATTATGAATTCCTAATCTTTGTCCTTTATCTCACTGAATTCGTTTTTTAAAATATTTTTCATCATTCTCAGTCTTAAATGGTGATACAAATGAATATCTTTGGCCTGTAGTGCAAAGATAAATGATTATTTGATGAATATCTTTGGCCTGTAGTGCAAAGATGAATGATTACTTGATGAATATCTTTAGCCCGTAGTGCAAAGATGGACAGGTGTTGAGATGGACATGATCACTGGTGATACAAATGAATATCTTTGGCCCGTAGTGCAAAGATGAATATTTGATTTGAGGTATATTTTGATTGAAGTTACAATGATAAAATATTGATGATGGACTTTTAAATCATAGAAGATAGTAGACATCATTCTCTACGTAACTCTTCTAATGAATTGTTAATTCCGCTGCAGTTGTTGATTTAAAACTTGTTGTCTATAATATTTTATCTGATTTGTTGAAGACTAACGATAAATTATTTTTCATTATCTTAGTCATAATATTATTTACTGGGTTAGTTGAGCTCATCATTTTCTTCTATTGTTCCCTTCAGGAAATGAGAATATCGCGGGTACTAGTCGAGGAATTGAGTGATGGCCCGAGTTAGAGCTGTAGAAGTCCTCACTATTTTTTTGTAAAATAGTGTGATAATAAATGTAATAAGGACTTAGTTTGAGTGTTTATATTTTTTACATGTCTGTATTGACACTCACAGTTTGTGGCCGTATTTTGCACGACTGTTGATATAAAAGATTGTATTTGAATTCTATACCATGTATTTGGCGACTCAGAATGGGTTATGTGAACCTATTTTGGGGGCGTCACAATGGAACTTAATTTATATGTGATATGTGATAGCACATGTTGTATGATGTAACTCGATAATTAGAAATTTATAATGCATGAATGTATGCAATTCAAGGAATTATTGATGCATGTAGGATATGTATAGTATAGAAAATATGTTGCAGGTGAATATGCATAGTAAAGGAAATATGTAGCATGTGGTGAGTATAGAGTTGTGTGCTATGTGAAACATGATAGACTGTTAAATTTGCTAGAATGTCGAGCTCAAACTTGCAAAAACAAACTTTTTACAGTTTAATGATGTTAACGCACAAATTTTGGAAGAGAAATAGTCTCAATTTTGGGATCGTTACATCAGTCATGAGGGGTATTTTGGTAAACTAGGTTGCCCCTAGAAAGAATGTTATTGTCGCTAGAGGCTCTAGCGGCAGGGGGGGTAAATTAATTCTAATATGAGCTTTTTATTATCGCAATTAACAACTAAAATTATGATTGTTGAAATAGTGTCCGTGATAATCGGTTGCCACGAATAAGAATATATATATATATATATATGAGAACGAAGGAAGTATTTTTTTTTTTTTGCTTGTAAGTTCATTTCTCTATTTCCATATTAGTTAGTCAAGCAAGAATGTGTACATAGGATTGGGTCTAATTTGATTTTCTCATTTTTTTTTTAATTTTTTGGTCGTAGTTAAAATAATCAGAAGTGCCATTTTTAGGCAGTTTGTCTCTTGTTTAGTTGGTGAAGTTATTGTGTTTTTCATTGTAAGTCATAGAGGAACAAAGAATAAGAAATTTAAAAAAGCTGACAAGTCTGGTAAAGGTCAAACTTAAAAGTCAATTCCAACATAGATTATGGCCAAAGGCCCAAAACACATTCGTTGGCTAAGTTTCTTTCTCCTTTTCTTCATATTTTTATTTTTTGTTTTTTGGTAAACAAGAAATTTTGGTAATGTTTCACACTTTCACCAACCCCATTGTTTTTTCATTCATTCATTTTTTTTCTTTGCAGCGTATCATATTTGAGTGAGTATATACGTATAGTGTGATTCATTAAAACCTTTAAAGCATGCACTTTAGTTCCAAGTTATAAGACTAGTATTGTAATATTTGACAAAATAAAATAATAATTAAATTTATTTAAAAATATTTTAATTAGACTTTTCTTATATTTGAGTCAAATTATATTTAATTTGTGTGGACCATAATGGGTATTGAATAACATTGAGTTGATAAATTTGGACTTTAAAACTAATTAAATTTATCATATATTTTATACTATTGAATCCTATTAAAATTATGAGAGTTAATAAAATGTATTTAAATGATTAAAATATAAATCATATAGTGTATTCAGAACATTATTCATCTGATATAATAAAAAAAAGGCGGCTGCTTAAAAAAACGAAAAACCAAGCAGAAAGTTGCTGCGGAAGGAAATTGATATTTTCGGCTGTGAACAAAGCGAAGTCAATTTTTGCAGTTTGTAATCAGGTTAGTTTGTCATGGTATTCATTCAATCAAAAAATTATCATTATACTGTATGAAAAGAAAATGGGTTGACTAATTGAAGGAACCTTTTATTAATAATAATATATATACTATATCACCAATTTATCTATTCTCTAATCTTATTGTATCAGGAGGGTCATGGGAATTGGCATGTTCAGAATAATGATAATAATTTAATGTAAAATATATTTATTAAATTTACGAGTAAAGCATGATGTTATTAAGCAACATGTAGTTCGTTTAATCTAAATATGTATACGCTCTACAAGAAAATCGACTATTTTCGACGGATTCATCCTCGACGGAATAAATTCAGTCGAAAGTAGAGTACTATTTCTAATGGAATAATCCGTCGAAGATAGATCCCTTGAAAATAATATATTTACGACAGAAATCCGTCGAAACTAGTTGGCCTACCATGACGCCATTTTTCTCGCCAGCGCGAAAGCTAAATTCGACGGAATAAAGGTAGGTTTGAGGGAATTGTTCCGTCGAATATAAGAGATTTCCGAGGGAATTAAATTCGACAGACATTTCGTCGAAAATAAGGATTAAAACCTAAATCAGCTATCCTATTCTCCAGCACCTCCTTTCATTTTCATATCTGTAACACCCCCGAATTCGGGTTCTCTAACCCCGATTCGGTCGTCACGATACAATACAAACATCCACCTCTAAACAACATACAATAACTAAATGCGGAATAAAATAAACGTATGTCGTTCATTCAAAAGGTGTTACTAGTCCCAAGATTCGATAACCTTAATACAACCATACAAACATACCCTAGAATAGTCATTAGGGTTCAAATTACCTTAATCGTAATTAAACTAAGCATAAAGTAAAGTCTGCTCCTTGTAACTACTACTACATCTTTCCTTTACCCTTGTCCTTTCCTGAAGTCTCGGGCTTAACTGAAATAGAAGTCATGATATAGCAAGAATAAGCAACAAGTTTGCTCAGCAAGTTTAAATACAACAATAAAGGATATATCATGATGAACGGAATATATCTTGATGAACGGAATATATCTGACAATAAATTCAACAATATGAATATCGAAAGTAAGGATAATAATTGTTTTTAAAATAACTGATAGTCAAGTAGACTTTGAACTATAAAACTCCAATGGAATCAATAGCTGATTGATCCTTTGGTTACTGGCTACAGAATAAGTACTTGAGGGGATCAGCCTCGCGTACTTCATGTATATGCATAACATTCAACTCTGCTGTCTGTATCTTATATTAGATACCTGGGGTACTCCCCTATAATATCAGGGGTGTTCTCTTCAATCTAAGAATCCCTACCATCAATTGGTCTGGATAGCTTTTATAAAATTCATACAATTGTCTGACCGAACAAGAGTTCAGACTCTATCTGACGTAGTTCAAGAATTATAGAACTTTAAATAATGTACAAGTCCAAGACTGTACGAACTCAAATGCACCAAGTGCGAGTATCAATAAAATCGATGTGGAATAATTGTAAAGTAATTAAACCATCTAAAGCATGCTTGGAAATAAAGTTCAAGCTTAAATAAACAACTGTCAATATAATAATAACCTGCTCAATACAATATGAGAAGAATAGAAAACTTGCACAATAAAGAGTGTAAGGTAGAGAACTTGCATTCAAATCAGATTCATTGAGTAAAATAGTGCAAGGATTTAGGATACTTGCACAATAAAAGTAGGGTTCAAAAATAAAGTTTAGGATACTTGCCTGTTTGCTCAGCTACAAATAGTCTAGCTTTAATTAAATTGCGTTGAAACAACCTAACATTAACAAGTCGTTCTTTCAATTAGCATGTGTAAACTAATATGAGTATACACTTACAAGAATCTAATCATCAGATATGTTTGTCACATAGTTTACGTAAGTCAATTTACTATGCCTGAGTCCATAAACATCTAATCCTGTCTTAGATTTAATAACTATAGAATATCTAGTCTCTATGCATCAACATAAGCTTGAACACATAGCACTTCAATTTAAGCATGCAATACAGTTTAAGATATACATATTGCAAGGTTCTGTCCATAATTCAAAGTTATAAGGTTCAATGCCGGTCATTCTTACACTTTAAGCAAATCAAGTTCATGCTTCAAGGGTCCGCTACTACGGTCATATTACCGCATAACAAGGCTAAACAATACTAAGTAGTCATGCTTGTGCGTATACTACTCATGTATACTTTAATCACATAGTCTATACTTGAAATTCATTTCTTGGATACGTGTGCATAGGTGATATCCATGTTTAACCAAAATGATTCTCACGTCACCATGTCTATAGGCATAATGAATCCTAATATACATGCTTGCATGATCATAACGCAACTCACATGGTAATTGATGATATTAGCTTCCAAATCCTAAGTTTTCTTTGAAAATTGCATTAAGTCAACTTAGTACATGCTAGGCATCTCAACATATAATTCATATGCATTTGAAACACATATCTAAACCATATAAACATATTCAAATGGTTAGAATTTACAAGAAATAAGTTTTTCAAGTTTGCTTTCAAGGTTCTTAAGTTTTTCCTTTGAAATCATTTGAATCTTTCAATCATGTATGCTAGTGTGCGCTCAACACTTTAAACACGCATTTCATATCTAATTAGACCATACGATCGGGTTCACAAAATTAGAATACACACGTGATACACATATGTCAAAGTTAATATTAAAAATTATAAGTTTCATTTCAAAACATACGCTTTCTTCCATAACATATACTAACATGGTTATACATGCATCATGCTACGCCAAGATACTCATATATGTGTGTTAATCATGCCCACATGCTTGCTCTAATTGATACCAACCAGTTAGCATATAACAGAACTTAATAGAAAACAAAAACCAGAAACAAGGCCTGGCGCAGCTGCGCTGCTGCCCAGTACAAAACTGGAGCAGCTGCGCAAGTGTCCGGCCAGACCAGGAACTGAACTCTTTGGCAGTTTAACAAACCCAACTCAAGATTCTTTCAACAATTCGATTCTACACAAGTCATAATGCAGTTCTAACATATCTAGAAGCTTGCATAACACTTAGCAAATATCTCTTCAATCAATTGACATCCAATTCAAATGAAATCAAGAATGTATGAAATTCCAGAATAATGAACATGGATACGGGAATATACCTCTGCTAAATAATCGAGTTGCAATAAAAAATTCTTAGTCTCCTTCACAATAACAGTATACTCACTCTCTATAAATCCTTTAGCAAATATAACTCTCAGCAAAGGCAATGAAGAAGGTGAGGGTCTTATTTATAGAAGAATGGATACACAGACAATACTCTTATCCCCCATTTCAAACCAACGGATTGCAAGATTGTATAATAGTTAAGGGATGGTTGTTGAGTAGTTGGTGAATTCATCATGAATTCCACATCCCTTATAATTATTAGCTAGATTATTGATGAAATTGAGAAGGAAAATAGAGTAGTAGCCTTCATGAGTGATACACGTGAGGAAGAGATGAGCTCTTATTATGGAACAAATAATAAAACTCAGCAAAGCAACTAGCAAGTGTAGTATATATAAACACTTAGGTTATATAATATATGTACACATTTTATTTCATGTACTTAGGTTATAAATGAATTACAAATGTAATTTCTAATTACAATGTATCAAGTAGGGGTACATATATATTCACATATAATTCATGTACATTTTATTAACACCGAATATAATTCAATTGGGCATTATTATTACTTATCATCATAAATGTTATTATAATAATTATAATAACTTATTGAAATCATTATCAATTAACAATTATTTATTGATATTAATATAAGGTAATAGGGTATACATTAATGTCTACCCACACACCTCTTGTTACATAAGCACTAATATTATGTAACTCACATAATACAATTAATCTTACTATATAGTCTATATATATAATATATATATCCACATTAATGCGTCACGTTGCATTATAGATAACTACCATATATTAAAGGTTTAATTATCGCATGATTGCACAGAATAATTAATCGAGTAAATATAATCTTATTATATTTATTAATCCTTTGCTCATTAATTTACTATTTAATCACAATAATAATTAATCAACACGTTTAAATCTCTTCACTATATTCAAGTAAATTGAATATTTAATTACTAACACTTCTATCAATTCTCTGATATAAAAGTCTTAGGGCTAGTCCACTAATTTAAATAAACCATTAGTGACTCCCTTTAATTATTCCTAGCAATTATTCGCATAGGCATAAACTCTCATAACCACACAAGGTTTAAATAAGCTCATAAAACCAACTCATTAAAATTAAATCATATATTTAATTAATAATGGAGTTTAAAAATTTTGCGGTCCTTACATCCCTCCCCCCTTATAAAAAATTTGTCCTCGGAATTGTAAAAATAAGGTTACTCAAATAAAAACGGATAATTCGCTTTCATCTTCTCTTCTAGTTCCCACGTAGCTTCTTCGACTGTGTGATTCCTCTAGAGGACCTTGACGGAATGTATGACCTTATTCCTCAGCTTTTGTTCCTTCCTATCGAGTATTCGGACAGGAACTTCCTCGTACGATAAGTCTTTCTCGACTTGGATCGATTCATAGGAGATAACGTGCTTGTAGTCTGGTTTATACAGCCGCAATACTGACACATGAAACACGTTGTTAATATGCTCAAGTTCAGGAGGTAACGCCACCTCATATGCCACTTCACCGACTTGCCTCAAAATCTCGAACGGTCCTATGAACCTGGGGCTCAACTTGCCCTTCTTCCCAAAATAAATCTTCCCTTTCCAGGGAGATACTTTCAAGAATGCATAACTTCCTAATTCAAAATCTCTCTTCTTGCGATGTAAGTCCGTATACTTCTTCTGGCGATCTTGAGCTGCTACCAGTCGTGCTCTTATCACCTTGATGATCTCCACTGTCTGCTGTACCAATTCTGGTCCCAACAGTCGACGTTCTCCAACTTCATCCCAATATAAGGGCGTTCGGCATTTTCTCCCATATAACGCTTCGTACGGTGGCATTCTGATACTAGCGTGATAACTATTGTTGTACGCGAACTCTACTAATGGAAGGTGATCTTCCCAGCTACCCTTGAAGTCTATCACACAAGCTCGGAGCATGTCTTCAAGTGTTTGAATCATTCTCTCGCTTTTTCCATCGGTCTGCGGATGATACGCAGTACTCATTCGTAGTTGTGTCCCCATTCTTTCTTGAAGACTCTTCCAAAAGTTTGACGTGAATCGCGGATCTCTATCCGATACAATAGATACCGACACCCCATGTCTTGAGATAATTTCCTTGACATATAATTTGGCTAGCTGGTCCAAACTATACTTAATCTTAATCGGCAAAAAGTGAGCTGACTTAGTAAGACGATTTACAATCACCCATATGGCGGCGTGCCCTTTCTGCGTTGCCGAAAGTCCCACCACAAAGTCCAATGTGATGTGCTCCCACTTTCATTCTGGAATCTCTAATGGTTGTAATAATCCGCTTGGTCGTTGGTGCTCTGCCTTGACTCTCTGACAAGTTAGACATCTGCTTATGCATTTCGCAACCTCTCTCTTCATATTTGGCCACCAGAAGTGGTGACGCAAATCTTGGTACATCTTCGTGCTTCCTGGGTGTATCGAGTATCTCGTACTGTGCGCTTCTTGCAAAATCTCCTCCCTTAGCTCTCGTACTAACGATACCCATATTCGTCCTTCCAATCCTAGTAGTCTAGTGCCATCAATCTTGTATTTTAATTCATCACCTTCAGCCGACCGCTTCTTGATATTATCGCAATCTTCGTCCATCTCTTGTGCCTCTTTAACCTTATCTAATAAAGTCGAACTCGCTGTCACTGTAAATAATTTCTCGTTGGTCTCCATCGGATACTTAACCTCCAAGTCTAGTCGTTCAAAATCTTTCACCAATTCCTCTTGAATGGTCAACTTTAATAAGTTCTCTCTGCCTTTTCTGCTCAAGGCATCTACCACTACATTTGTTTTGCCTGGATGGTACAGAATCTCACAATCATAATCTTTGATCAATTCTAGCCATCGGCGCTGCCTCATGTTTAGCTCCTTCTGCGTGAAGATATACTTTAAACTCTTGTGATCCGTATATATCTCACACTTCTTGCTATACAAATAATGCATCCAAATCTTCAAGGCAAAAACTACTGCTGCTAACTCCAGGTCATGAGTCGGATAACCCTTCTCATAATCCTTCAGCTGACGTGAAGTGTACGCAATGACCCTGCCGTGCTGCATCAGTACACATCCAAAACCCTTGTGTGACTCATCACTATACACTACAAACCCTCCCGTGTTGTCTGGTAAAGCCAACACAGGTGCTTGACTAAGCCTCTTCTTCAATTCTAGGAAACTCTCCTCACATTTCTCCGTCCAAACGAACTTAACTGCTTTTCTGGTAAGATTGGTCAACGACGATGCTATCTTCAAAAAATCTTGAATGAATCTTCGATAGTATCCCGCTAATCCTAAGAAACTCCTGATTTCTGTTGGCGTCTTCGGCTGCTCCCAATTAATAACTGCTTCTACCTTTGTCGGATCCACCGAAACACCATCCTTGTCGATAACATGCCCCAAAAACTGCACTCTCTGCAACCAAAACTCACACTTGGAGAATTTTGCATACAGCTTCTCCCTCCTTAATGTCTCCAACACTATCCGACGATGCTCGACGTGTTCTTCCTCCGTCTCTGAATACACCAGAATGTCATCGATGAATACGACAATGAACTTATCCAAATACTGTTTGAATACTCTGTTCATCAAGTCCATAAATGTTACCGGAGCGTTCATCAATTCGAATGACATTACCAGAAACTCAAAGTGTCCATACCGAGTTCTAAATGTTGTCTTTGGAATGTCCTCCAGCCTTACCTTCAATTGGTGATAACCGGTCCTCAAGTCAGTCTTTGAAAAGTATTTTGCCTCATTCAAATGATCAAACAGATCGTCGATCCTGGGTAACGCGTACTTGTTCTTAACGATGACCTTGTTCAACTCTCGGTGGTCAATACAAAGCCTTAACGACCCATCTTTCTTCTTTACGAATAAGACTGGTGCTCCCCACGGTGATACGCTCGGTCGAATGTATCCCTTATCTAACAATTCTTATAATTGGGCCATCAGTTCTTTCATTTCTACCGAAGCCATACGATATGACGCTTTGTATACTGGTGCTGTTTTTGGTGCCAAATCAATAACAAACTCAATCTCTCTATCCGGTGGCAATCCCGAAATCTCGTATGGGAAGACATCGGCGAATTCCCTTACAATAGGCATCTGATCCAGTTCACCCCCCTCGACTCGTCGAGTATCAACCACGTGAGCCAAATAACCTATACAACCCTTCCTAAGCAATCTCTGTGCTTGCATCATCGTCAAACAATGAGATTGTCTCGGCGATTTACTACCATAAAATACTACCTTCGACTTATTCGGAGTCTTTAGGTGTACGCACTTCTTCTTACAGTCGATAACTGCTACATGAATCGATAACCAATCCATTCCAAGGATTACATCAAACTCCCCCAAACGAATCGGTATCAAATCCACGTTGAGCTTAAATCCTCTCAATTCGGTATAACAGTTCCTATGAATGTATTCTACGGGGATAATTTCCTTGTTTTCTACTTCTACGTTCTTAGGGTGTTCTAATCTTTCACGGGGTAAGTCTAACTGTTTAGCAAATTCTTCGGAAATAAAAGAGCAGGTAGCACTCGAATCGAATAACACATATGCATCTATATCATTGATCGGGATGATACCTGATGTAATGATCGTAAAATTTTAAACTCCATTATTTATTAAATATATGATTTAATTTTAATGAATTATTTTTGTAAGCTTATTTAAACCTTGTGTGGTTATGCTAGTTTGAGCCTATGCGAATAATTGCTAGGATTATATTAAAGGGAGTCACTAATGGTTTAATTAAATTAGTGGACTATTCCTAAGTTTTATATCAAAAGAATTGATAGGATGATTATTGATTAAATATTCAATTTGCTTGAATATAGTGAAAAGATTAATTGTGATTATAAAGGATAAACGATTAACGAGTAATTAATTGATAATATGTCGATTAACTATTATTGTGAATAAATAATATATTAGCGAGTAAAGGATTAATAAGTATAACAAGATTATATTTACTCGATTAATTATTTTGTACAAACATGCGATAATTAAACCATTGGTATATGATAGTTACCTCTATATTGTATATTATGCAATGTGACGTATTAATGTGGCTATATATTATATATATAACTATATAGTAAGATTAATTGCATTAGGAGAATTACATAATATTATTGATTATGTGACATGATGTGTGTGGATAAAACTTAATGTATACGCTATTACCTTATATTAATATCAATAAATAATGGATAATTGATAATGACTTCAATAAGTTATTATGACTATAATAATAACCGTTGTGATAATGAGTAATAATAATACCCAATTGCTTTAAATTCGGTGTTAATAAAATATACATGG
Source organism: Panax stipuleanatus (assembly GCA_020205555.1). NCBI lineage: Eukaryota > Viridiplantae > Streptophyta > Magnoliopsida > Apiales > Araliaceae > Panax > Panax stipuleanatus. Next base: position 91,637,468 of record CM035123.1, read on the forward strand.
ATTATATGTATGTACACTACTTGATACATTATATTATTATTTGCTCACTAGAAATGACATTGTGACTCTAAATTATTTATAACCTAAGTATATACTATGTGTATATATATTATATAACCTAAGTGTATTTAATATATAACTAAGTATTGGCATACATCACATATGAATTGCAAGTTGATGAGTTATATTTGCTGTGTCCCAATATGAATGCTCATCCTCAATTTCCTCTTCACGTGAGAAGCTAGCTACACTCCTCTCCTCTCAAATTCATCAATTCTAGCTAATGATTATAAGGGATGTGGATTTCATGATGAATTCCACCAACTCCTCACCAACTTCTTGTTAACCATCAAATTCTCATTCAACCCATTGGTTTGATTTAGTGAGCAAAGTTAATATTTGTGTAACCAATTGCCTATAAGTAAAGCCTTCCCTCTCCTTTCATTGTTGCTGAGAATTCTATTAGGCAAGGCTAGTGTGAGTATAGCATCATAGTGAGAATCTGAAAGTTAAGCAAACCAATTGCAGAGGTATATTTCTATTCTTGTTTTTCATTAGCAAATTCTTGATTATGTTAAATTGAATGATCATTTGATTAGAGAATGCTTGTTATGTAGTATATAAGTTGTTATGTTAGCTTAGAACTACAATCTAGCATGTCTAGAAAGGAATTCGTGAAGTAATTTTTGAGTTGGGTTTACAGTTCTGCTGAGCAGAACAGTTTTTATCGCTGGTCGGACACCTGTGCAGCTGTGCCAGTTTTGTACTGGCCAGCGGCGCAGCTGCGCTAGGCCCTGAGCCAAATTTTTGTTTCCTTTTTGCAATCTGTTCATGCTATCGTGATGGTATCACTTTGGACATGCATGAAAGTTGATAATAACTCATAGTATATGTCTCTTAATACTACATGTATATTCATGGCCATGTTAGTATGTGTTATGAAAGGAAAGCGTATGTCTTTAAAATGAAACTTATAGTTTTGGATTTGAACTTTGACACATGTGTATCATGTGTATATTCTGATTTTGTGAGCATGATCGTATGGTCTACATTGATATGAGAACTAAGTCTAAAGTGTTGAACACACTAGCATACTCGATTGAAAGTTAAAACAATTTCAAAGATAAGAAACTTAAGAACTTTGAAGTAAACTTGACCAAGACTTGTGTCTTTTAAATTCTGACCATATGAGAACGTTTATGTGGTTTAGATATGTGTTTCAAATGCATATGAATTATATGTTGAGATGACTTGCATGTACTAAGTTGACTTAGTGCAGTTTTCAAAGAAAACTTAGGATTTGGAAGCTAATAACATCATTTACCATGTGAGTTACGTTATGATCATGCAAGCATGTATATTAGGATCCATTATGCCTCTAGACATGTTGACATAAGCATCATTGGCTAAACATGAATTTCACCTATGCACGTATATTCATAAAAAATGAATTTCTAAAGCATAAACTATGTTATTAAGGTATACATATATGGTATACGTACGAACATGCATGATAAGTATTATATAGTCTCGATATGTGGTATTATAACTTTAATAGTTGACCCTTGAGACATGAACTTGATTTTTGCTTAAAGTATAAGAATGTCCGACATTGAACCTTATAACTTTGAATTATGGACAGAACCTTGCAATATGTGTATCTTAAACTGTATTGCATGCTTAAATTGAAGTGCTATGTGTTCAAGCCTATATTGATGCATAGAGACTAGATGTTCTAAAGTTATTAATCTAAGACAGGATTAAATGTTTATAAACTCAGTCACAGTAAATTGACTTACGTGAACTATGTGATAGACCTATATGATGATTTGATTCTTGTAAGTGTAGACTCATAGTAGTTTACACATACTAATTGAAAGACCGACTTGTTATTGTTAGGTCGTTTCAACGCAATTTAATTAAAGCTAGAATTATTTATAGCTGAGCAAATAGGCAAGTTCTCTAACTTACACAAACTCGTATAATGTGCAAGTTTCCTAACTTCATTTGATTGTTATATTGAAAGCAAGTTTCTGAACTTCATTCTTTATTGTGCAAGTTCCCTATCCTTCTCATGTTGTATTGAGCAGGTTATTGTTGAATTGAAAGTTATTTATTTAAGCTTGAACTTTATTTCCAAGCATGCTTTAGGTGGTTTAATTACTTTACAATTATTCCACATCGATCTTATTGACACTCGCACTTAGTACACTTGAGTTCGTACAGTCGTGGACTTGTACATTATTTAAAGTTCTATAATTCTTGAACTGCATCAGGTAGAGTCTGAACCCTTGTTCGGTCAGACAATTGTATGAAATTTTATAAAAAGCTATCTAGACCAATTGATGGTATGGATTCTTAGACTGAAAAGAACACCCCTATATATAGGGGAGTACCCCAGGTATCTAATATAAAATACAAACAGCAGAGTTGAATGTTATGCATATACATGGCGTACGCGAGGCTTATCCCATCAAGTATTTATTCTGTAGCTAGTAACCAAAGGGTCAATCAGCTATTGATTCCATTGGAGTTTTATAGTTCAAAATCTACTTGACTATCAGTTATTCTAAAAGCAATTATTAATCTTGCTTCTGTTATTCATATTATTGAATTCCTTGTCAGATATATTTCGTTCATCATGATATATCCTTTATTGCTGTATTTAAACTTACTAAGCAAACTCGTTGCTCATTCTTGCTATATCATGACTTCTATTACAGTTAAGCCCGAGACTTCAGGGAAGGACAAGGGTAAAGGAAAGATGTAGGATTAGTTTGCAAGGAGCAGACTTTACTTTATGCTTAGTTTAATTACGATTAATGTAATTTGAACCCTAATGACTATTCTAGGGTATATTTGTATGATTGTATTAAGGTTATCGAATCTTAGGACTAGTAACACCTTTTGAATGAACGACATACGTTTATTATATTTTCGCATTTAGTTATTATATGTTGTTTAGAGGTGGTTGTTTGTATTGTATCGTGACGACCGAATCGGGGTTAGAGAACCCGAATTCGGGGGAGTTACACCTGACACCACGTCCTTGGACTCCACCGCATCCTGTACGGTCATGTCGAACGTGCTTGCCGCTTGTCTGTTGGCTTGACTGGCTGGCCCTCCGATGCCCAGCCCATTGTTGTTGTTGTTGCGATTACCGCTAGCTGCATCTCCCTTTCTCTTCGGGCAGTCCTTAATTTGGTGGTCTGCAGCTCCACACGAGAAACATCCTCCTTTCTGTTTATTTGGACACTGAGGAGCCATGTGCCCCGGTTGTCCACAATGATAGCAAACACTCTTCCCTTTCATGCACTCTCTCGAGTGATTCCTTTCGCAGTTATTGCACTTTCCACTTTTCTTGGCCTCTCTCCCAGACTTGTTTCCTCTAGAGGATTGGCTCTCCATCTATTTACGCTTGTTTGGGTTGCTGCCTCCACTGCTTCCCCCTTTCTGTCCTTCCTGTCCGGTCTTCATTTCTTGTTTAAGTCGTGCTATGGCTTCATTGCCTCCTTCTGCAATGATAGCCCTTTCTAGTAGATCAGAGTAACTCTTAATCTTCAACACAGCTACTGCTTTCTGTACCCATGGTTTTAATCCTAATTCGAACCTTCTTGCCTTCCTGGCCTCCGTGTCCACCTGATGTGAAGCGAATCGGGCCAACTCGTTAAATTTTGCCACGCACTCTGCGACTGTCATACTACCTTGTTTCAGTTCTAGAAACTTAACCTCCATATCCTATTGCGTATTCTCCGAGAAGTAATTCTCGAAGAATAGCTCCTTAAATCTGTCCCACAGAATAACTCCTTCGTCTGCTCGTCCCTTATTGGCTTTCCACCAATAGTTCGCTTTGCCCTTCATCATGAAGGTGGCAAAACCCGTCTTCTGTGCTTTGGCCACCCGTGCGACCTCAAACACTTTCTCCATCTCTTCTACCCATGTCTGGGCTTCGATTGGGTCTAAGGTTCCTCTGAACTCCGGAGGTCCTACCAATTTAAAATCCTTGAAGCTAGTTAAGTGATGTGCTGGTTGCCCTACCGCTGGCGGGGGTCTGTTTTACAGTGCTTCTGTTAATCGGTCAACGAAGTTCTGCATCGGATCTGCATTTCCCCCTCCATTGTTAACGGATCCTTCCTCCCTCTGGTTTTGTGGTAGTCTCCTAGGCGGCATGATCTGAGGATAAGAAGAAAACTTTAAGCTTTACGTGATATGCTATTCATGTTAGCATTAAGAAGTTATAACGTCTATTAATCGTATTTGATTCAAATAAACAACTTCAGTATCACAATAAAACTCGACGGATCTCCTCAACCCATCACCTACATACTCTAATTGAGTTTTTCACTAAGGTTATAACCTAGGTTTTGCATTCCTAACGTTTATAACCTACGGCTTTGATACCAACCTATGACCCCCCCCCCCCGAATTCAGGTTCTCTAACCCCGATTCGATAGTCACGATACAATACAAACATCCACCTCTAAATAACATACAATAACTAAATGCGGAATAAAATAAATGTATGTCGTTCATTCAAAAGGTATTACTAGTCCCAAGATTCGGTAACCTTAATACAACCATACAAACATACCCTAAAATAGTCATTAGGGTTCAAATTACATTAATCATAATTAAACTAAGCATAAAGTAAAGTCTGCTCCTTGCAACTACTACTACATCTTTCCTTTGCCCTTGTCCTTTCCTGAAGTCTCGGGCTTAACTGAAATAGAAGTCATGATATAGCAAGAATGAGCAACAAATTTGCTCAGCAAGTTTAAATACAACAATAAAGGATATATCATGATGAACATAATATATCTGACAATGAATTCAACAATATGAATATCGGAAGCAAGAATAATAATTGCTTTTAGAATAACTGATAGTCAAGTAGACTTTGAACTATAAAACTCTAATGGAATCAATAGCTGATTGACCCTTTGGTTACTGGCTACAGAATAAGTACTTAAGGGGATCAGCCTCGCATACGCCATGTATATGCATAACATTCAACTCTGCTATTTGTATCTTACATTAGATACCTGGTGTACTCCCCTATAATATTAGGGGTGTTCTCTTCAGTCTAAGAATCCCTACCATCAATTGGTCTGGATAGCTTTTATAAAATTCATACAATTATCTGACCGAACAAGGGTTCAGACTCTATCTGACGTAGTTCAAGAATTATAGAACTTTATATAATGTACAAGTCCAAGACTGTACGAACTCAAATGCACCAAGTGCGAGTATCAATAAGATCGATGTGGAATAATTGTAAAGTAATTAAACCACCTAAAGCATGCTTGGAAATAAAGTTCAAGCTTAAATAAACAACTATCAATACAATAATAATCTTCTCAATACAATACGAGAAGAATAGGAAACTTGCACAATAAAGAGTGTAAGACAGGGAACTTGCATTCAAATCAAATGAAGGTAAGAAACTTGCTTACAAGATTCATTGAATAAAGTAGTGCAAGGATTTAGGATACTTGCACAATAAAAGTAGGGTTCGAAAATAAGGTTTAGGATACTTGCATGTTTGCTCAGCTACAAATAGTCTAGCTTTAATTAAATTGCGTTAAAACAACCTAACATTAACAAGTCGGTCTTTCAATTAGCATGTATAAACTAATATGAGTCTACACTTACAAGAAACTAATCATCAGATATGTTTATCACATAGTTTACGTAAGTTAATTTACTATGCCTGAGTCCATAAACATCTAATCCTGTCTTAGATTTAATAACTATAGAATATCTAGTCTCTATGCATCAACATAAGCTTGAACACATAGCACTTCAATTTAAACATGCAATACAGTTTAAGATACACATATTGCAAGGTTCTGTCCATAATTCAAAGTTATAAGGTTCAATGCCGGTCATTCTTACACTTTAAGCAAATCAAGTTCATGCTTCAAGGGTCCGCTACTACGGTCATATTACCACATAACGAGGCTAAACAATACTAAGTAGTCATGCTTGTGCGTATACTACTCGTGTATACTTTAATCACATAGTCTATACTTGAAATTCATTTCTTGGATACGTGTGCATAGGTGATATCCATGTTTAACCAAAATGATTCTCACGTCACCATGTCTATAGGCATAATGAATCCTAATATACATGCTTGCATGATCATAACGTAACTCACATGGTAATTGATGATATTAGCTTCCAAATCCTAAGTTTTCTTTGAAAATTGCATTAAGTTAATTTAGTACATGCAAGGCATCTCAACATATAATTCATATGCATTTGAAACACATATCTAAACCATATAAACGTATTCAAATGGTCATAATTTACAAGACATAAGTTTTTCAAGTTTGCTTTCAAGGTTCTTAAGTTTTTCCTTTAAAATCATTTGAATCTTTCAATCATGTATGTTAGTGTGTGCTCAACACTTTAAACACGCATTTCATATCTAATTAGACCATACGATCGGGTTCACAAAATCAGAATACACACGTGATACACATATGTCAAAGTTAATATTAAAAACTATAAGTTTCATTTCAAAACATACGTTTTTCTTCCATAACATATACTAACATGGTTATACATGCATCATGCTACACCAAGATACTCATATACGTGTGTTAATCATGTCCACATGCTTGCTCTAATTGATACCAACCAGTTAGCATATAACAGAACTTAACAGAAAACAAAAACCAGAAACAAGGCCTGGCGCAGCTGCGCTGCTGCCCAGTACAAAACTGGCGCAGCTGCGCCAGTGTCTGGCCAGACCAGGAACTGAACTGCTTCGGCAGTTTAACAAACCCAACTCAAGATTCTTTCAACAATTCGATTCTACACAAGTCATAATGCAGTTCTAACATATCTAGAAGCTTGCATAACACTTAGCAAATATCTCTTCAATCAATTAACATCCAATTCAAATGAAATCAAGAATGTATGAAATTCGAGAATAATGAATATGGATATGGGAATATACCTCTGCTAAAGAATCGAGTTGCAATAAAAATTCTTAGTCTCCTTCACAATAACAGTATACTCACTCTCTATAAATCTTTTAGCAAATATAACTCTCAGCAAAGGCAATGAGGAAGGTGAGGGTCTTATTTATAGAAGAATGGATACACAGACAATACTCTTATCCCCCATTTCAAACCAACGGATTGCAAGATTGTATAATAGTTAAGGGATGGTTGTTGAGTAGTTGATGAATTCATCATGAATTCCACATCCCTTATTATCATTAGCTAGATTATTGATGAAATTGAGAAGGAAGATAGAGTAGTAGCCTTCATGAGTGATACACATGAGGAAGAGATGAGCTCTTATTATGGAATAAATAATAAAACTCAGCAAAACAACTAGCAAGTGTAGTATATATAAACACTTAGGTTATATAATATATGTACACATTTCATTTCATGTACTTAGGTTATAAATGAATTACAAATGTAATTTCTAATTACAATGTATCAAGTAGGGGTTCATATATATTCACATATAATTCATGTACATTTTATTAACACCGAATATAATTCAATTGGGCATTATTATTACTTATCATCATAAATGTTATTATAATAATTATAATAACTTATTGAAATCATTATCAATTATAAATTATTTATTGATATTAATATAAGGTAATAGGGTATACATTAAGGTCTACCCACACACCTCTTGTTACATAAGCACTAATATTATGTAACTCACATAATACAATTAATCTTACTATATAGTCTATATATATATAATATATATATCCACATTAATGCGTCACGTTGCATTATAGATAACTACCATATATTAAAGGTTTAATTATCGCATGATTGCACAGAATAATTAATCGAGTAAATATAATCTTATTATATTTATTAATCCTTTGCTCATTAATTTACTATTTAATCACAATAATAATTAATCAACACGTTTAAATCTCTTCACTATATTCAAGTAAATTGAATATTTAATTACTAACACTTCTATCAATTCTCTGATATAAAAGTCTTAGGACTCGGTGACTCCCTTTAATTATTCCTAGCAATTATTCGCATAGGCATAAACTCTCATAACCACACAAGGTTTAAATAAGCTCATAAAACTAACTCATTAAAATTAAATCATATATTTAATTAATAATGGAGTTTAAAAATTTTGCGGTCCTTACATCCCTCCCCCCTTATAAAAAATTTGTCCTCGGAATTGTAAAAATAAGGTTACTCAAATAAAAACGGATAATTCGCTTTCATCTTCTCTTCTAGTTCCCACGTAGCTTCTTCGACTGTGTGATTCCTCTAGAGGACCTTGACGGAATGGATGACCTTATTCCTCAGCTTTTGTTCCTTCCTATCGAGTATTCGGACAGGAACTTCCTCATACGATAAGTCTTTCTCGACTTGGATCGATTCATAGGAGATAACGTGCTTGTAGTCTGGTTTATACGGCCGCAATACTGACACATGAAACACGTTGTGAATATGCTCAAGTTCAGGAGGTAACGCCACCTCATATGCCACTTCACCGACTTGCCTCAAAATCTCGAACGGTCCTATGAACCTAGGGCTCAACTTGCCCTTCTTCCCAAAATAAATCTTCCCTTTCCAGGGAGATACTTTCAAGAATGCATAACTTCCTAATTCAAAATCTCTCTTCTTGCGATGTAAGTCCGTATACTTCTTCTGGCGATCTTGAGCTGCTACCAGTCGTGCTCTTATCACCTTGATGATCTCCACTGTCTGCTGTACCAATTCTGGTCCCAACAGTCGACGTTCTCCAACTTCATCCCAATATAAGGGCGTTCGGCATTTTCTCCCATATAACGCTTCGTACGGTGGCATTCTGATACTAGCGTGATAACTATTGTTGTACGCGAACTCTACTAATGGAAGGTGATCTTCCCAGCTACCCTTGAAGTCTATCACACAAGCTCGGAGCATGTCTTCAAGTGTTTGAATCATTCTCTCGCTTTTTCCATCGGTCTGCGGATGATACGCAGTACTCATTCGTAGTTGTGTCCCCATTCTTTCTTGAAGACTCTTCCAAAAGTTTGACGTGAATCGCGGATCTCTATCCGATACAATAGATACCGGCACCCCATGTCTTGAGATAATTTCCTTGACATATAATTTGGCTAGCTGGTCCAAACTATACTTAATCTTAATCGGCAAAAAGTGAGCTGACTTAGTAAGACGATCTACAATCACCCATATGGCGGCGTGCCCTTTCTGCGTTGCCGAAAGTCCCACCACAAAGTCCAATGTGATGTGCTCCCACTTTCATTCTGGAATCTCTAACGGTTGTAATAACCCGCTTGGTCGTTGGTGCTCTGCCTTGACTCTCTGACAAGTTAGACATCTGCTTATGCATTTCGCAACCTCTCTCTTCATATTTGGCCACCAGAAGTGGTGACGCAAATCTTGGTACATCTTCGTGCTTCCTGGGTGTATCGAGTATCTCGTACTGTGCGCTTCTTGCAAAATCTCCTCCCTTAGCTCTCGTACTAACGATACCCATATTCGTCCTTCCAATCTTAGTAGTCTAGTGCCATCAATCTTGTATTTTAATTCATCACCTTCAGCCGACCGCTTCTTGATATTATCGCAATCTTCGTCCATCTCTTGTGCCTCTTTAACCTTATCTAATAAAGTCGAACTCGCTGTCACTGTAAATAATTTCTCGTTGGTCTCCATCGGATACTTAACCTCCAAGTCTAGTCGTTCAAAATCTTTCACCAATTCCTCTTGAATGGTCAACTTTAATAAGTTCTCTCTGCCTTTTCTGTTCAAGGCATCTGCCACTACATTTGTTTTGCCTGGATGGGACAGAATCTCACAATCATAATCTTTGATCAATTCTAGCCATCGGCGCTGCCTCATGTTTAGCTCCTTCTGCGTGAAGATATACTTTAAACTCTTGTGATCCGTATATATCTCACACTTCTCGCCATACAAATAATGCATCCAAATCTTCAAGGCAAAAACTACCGCTGCTAACTCCAGGTCATGAGTCGGATAACCCTTCTCATAATCCTTCAGCTGACGTGAAGTGTACGCAATGACCCTGCCGTGCTGCATCAGTACACAGCCAAAACCCTTGTGTGACTCATCACTATACACTACAAACCCTCCCGTGTTGTCTGGTAAAGCCAACACAGGTGCTTGACTAAGCCTCTTCTTCAATTCTAGGAAACTCTCCTCACATTTCTCCGTCCAAACGAACTTAACTGCTTTTCTGGTAAGATTGGTCAACGACGACGCTATCTTCAAAAAATCTTGAATGAATCTTCGATAGTATCCCGCTAATCCTAAGAAACTCCTGATTTCTGTTGGCGTCTTCGGCTGCTCCCAATTAATAACTGCTTCTACCTTTGTCGGATCCACCGAAACACCATCCTTGTCGATAACATGCCCCAAAAACTGCACTCTCTGCAACCAAAACTCACACTTGGAGAATTTTGCATACAGCTTCTCCCTCCTTAATGTTTCCAACACTATCCGAAGATGCTCGACGTGTTCTTCCTCCGTCTCTGAATACACCAGAATGTCATCGATGAATACGACAATGAACTTATCCAAATACTGTTTGAATACTCTGTTCATCAAGTCCATAAATGTTACCGGCGCGTTCATCAATTCGAATGACATTACCAGAAACTCAAAGTGTCCATACCGAGTTCTAAATGTTGTCTTTGGAATGTCCTCCAGCCTTACCTTCAATTGGTGATAACCGGTCCTCAAGTCAGTCTTTGAAAAGTATTTTGCCTCATTCAACTGATCAAACAGATCGTCGATCCTGGGTAACGCGTACTTGTTCTTAACGGTGACCTTGTTCAACTCTCGGTGGTCAATACAAAGCCTTAACGACCCATCTTTCTTCTTTACGAATAAGACTGGTGCTCCCCACGGTGATACGCTCGGTCGAATGTATCCCTTATCTAACAATTCTTATAATTGGGCCATCAGTTCTTTCATTTCTACCGAAGCCATACGATATGACGCTTTGTATACTGGTGCTGTTTTTGGTGCCAAATCAATAACAAACTCAATCTCTCTATCCGGTGGCAATCCCGAAATCTCGTATGGGAAGACATCGGCGAATTCCCTTACAATAGGCATCTGATCCAGTTCACCCTCGACTCGTCGAGTATCAACCACGTGAGCTAAATAACCTATACAACCCTTCCTAAGCAATCTCTGTGCTTGCATCATCGTCAAACAATGAGATTGTCTCGGCGATTTACTACCATAAAATACTACCTTCGACTTATTCGGAGTCTTCAGGTGTACGCACTTCTTCTTACAGTCGATAACTGCTACATGAATCGATAACCAATCCATTCCAAGGATTACATCAAACTCCCCCAAACGAATCGGTATCAAATCCACGTTGAGCTTAAATCTTCTCAATTCGGTATAACAGTTCCTATGAATGTATTCTACGGGGATAATTTCCTTGTTTTCTACTTCTACGTTCTTAGGGTGTTCTAATCTTTCACGGGGTAAGTCTAACTGTTTAGCAAATTCTTCGGAAATAAAAGAGCAGGTAGCACTCGAATCGAATAACACATATGCATCTATATCATTGATCGGGATGATACCTGATGTAATGATCGTAAAATTTTAAACTCCATTATTAATTAAATATATGATTTAATTTTAATGAATTATTTTTGTAAGCTTATTTAAACCTTGTGTGGTTATGCTAGTTTGAGCCTATGCGAATAATTGCTAGGATTATATTAAAGGGAGTCACTAATGGTTTAATTAAATTAGTGGACTATTCCTAAGTTTTATATCAAAAGAATTGATAGGATGATTATTGATTAAATATTCAATTTGCTTGAATATAGTGAAAAGATTAATTGTGATTATAAAGGATAAACGATTAACGAGTAATTAATTGATAATATGTCGATTAACTATTATTGTGAATAAATAATATATTAGCGAGTAAAGGATTAATAAGTATAACAAGATTATATTTACTCGATTAATTATTTTGTACAAACATGCGATAATTAAACCATTGGTATATGATAGTTACCTCTATATTGTATATTATGCAATGTGACGTATTAATGTGGCTATATATTATATATATAACTATATAGTAAGATTAATTGCATTAGGAGAATTACATAATATTATTGATTATGTGACATGATGTGTGTGGATAAAACTTAATGTATACGCTATTACCTTATATTAATATCAATAAATAATGGATAATTGATAATGACTTCAATAAGTTATTATGACTATAATAATAACCGTTGTGATAATGAGTAATAATAATACCCAATTGCTTTAAATTCGGTGTTAATAAAATATACATGGATTATATGTATGTACACTACTTGATACATTATATTATTATTTTCTCACTAGAAATGACATTGTGACTCTAAATTATTTATAACCTAAGTATATACTATGTGTATATATATTATATAACCTAAGTGTATTTAATATATAACTAAGTATTGGCATACATCACATATGAATTGCAAGTTGATGAGTTATATTTGCTGTGTCCCAATATGAATGCTCATCCTCAATTTCCTCTTCACGTGAGAAGCTAGCTACACTCCTCTCCTCTCAAATTCATCAATTCTAGCTAATGATTATAAGGGATGTGGATTTCATGATGAATTCCACCAACTCCTCACCAACTTCTTGTTAACCATCAAATTCTCATTCAACCCATTGGTTTGATTTAGTGAGCAAAGTTAATATTTGTGTAACCAATTGCCTATAAGTAAAGCCTTCCCTCTCCTTTCATTGTTGCTGAGAATTCTATTAGGCAAGGCTAGTGTGAGTATAGCATCATAGTGAGAATCTGAAAGTTAAGCAAACCAATTGCAGAGGTATATTTCTATTCTTGTTTTTCATTAGCAAATTCTTGATTATGTTAAATTGAATGATCATTTGATTAGAGAATGCTTGTTATGTAGTATATAAGTTGTTATGTTAGCTTAGAACTACAATCTAGCATGTCTAGAAAGGAATTCGTGAAGTAATTTTTGAGTTGGGTTTACAGTTCTGCTGAGCAGAACAGTTTTTATCGCTGGTCGGACACCTGTGCAGCTGTGCCAGTTTTGTACTGGCCAGCGGCGCAGCTGCGCTAGGCCCTGAGCCAAATTTTTGTTTCCTTTTTGCAATCTGTTCATGCTATCGTGATGGTATCACTTTGGACATGCATGAAAGTTGATAATAACTCATAGTATATGTCTCTTAATACTACATGTATATTCATGGCCATGTTAGTATGTGTTATGAAAGGAAAGCGTATGTCTTTAAAATGAAACTTATAGTTTTGGATTTGAACTTTGACACATGTGTATCATGTGTATATTCTGATTTTGTGAGCATGATCGTATGGTCTACATTGATATGAGAACTAAGTCTAAAGTGTTGAACACACTAGCATACTCGATTGAAAGTTAAAACAATTTCAAAGATAAGAAGCTTAAGAACTTTGAAGTAAACTTGACCAAGACTTGTGTCTTTTAAATTCTGACCATATGAGAACGTTTATGTGGTTTAGATATGTGTTTCAAATGCATATGAATTATATGTTGAGATGACTTGCATGTACTAAGTTGACTTAGTGCAGTTTTCAAAGAAAACTTAGGATTTGGAAGCTAATAACATCATTTACCATGTGAGTTACGTTATGATCATGCAAGCATGTATATTAGGATCCATTATGCCTCTAGACATGTTGACATAAGCATCATTGGCTAAACATGAATTTCACCTATGCACGTATATTCATAAAAAATGAATTTCTAAAGCATAAACTATGTTATTAAGGTATACATATATGGTATACGTACGAACATGCATGATAAGTATTATATAGTCTCGATATGTGGTATTATAACTTTAATAGTTGACCCTTGAGACATGAACTTGATTTTTGCTTAAAGTATAAGAATGTCCGACATTGAACCTTATAACTTTGAATTATGGACAGAACCTTGCAATATGTGTATCTTAAACTGTATTGCATGCTTAAATTGAAGTGCTATGTGTTCAAGCCTATATTGATGCATAGAGACTAGATGTTCTAAAGTTATTAATCTAAGACAGGATTAAATGTTTATAAACTCAGTCACAGTAAATTGACTTACGTGAACTATGTGATAGACCTATATGATGATTTGATTCTTGTAAGTGTAGACTCATAGTAGTTTACACATACTAATTGAAAGACCGACTTGTTATTGTTAGGTCGTTTCAACGCAATTTAATTAAAGCTAGAATTATTTATAGCTGAGCAAATAGGCAAGTTCTCTAACTTACACAAACTCGTATAATGTGCAAGTTTCCTAACTTCATTTGATTGTTATATTGAAAGCAAGTTTCTGAACTTCATTCTTTATTGTGCAAGTTCCCTATCCTTCTCATGTTGTATTGAGCAGGTTATTGTTGAATTGAAAGTTATTTATTTAAGCTTGAACTTTATTTCCAAGCATGCTTTAGGTGGTTTAATTACTTTACAATTATTCCACATCGATCTTATTGACACTCGCACTTAGTACACTTGAGTTCGTACAGTCGTGGACTTGTACATTATTTAAAGTTCTATAATTCTTGAACTGCATCAGGTAGAGTCTGAACCCTTGTTCGGTCAGACAATTGTATGAAATTTTATAAAAAGCTATCTAGACCAATTGATGGTATGGATTCTTAGACTGAAAAGAACACCCCTATATATAGGGGAGTACCCCAGGTATCTAATATAAAATACAAACAGCAGAGTTGAATGTTATGCATATACATGGCGTACGCGAGGCTTATCCCATCAAGTATTTATTCTGTAGCTAGTAACCAAAGGGTCAATCAGCTATTGATTCCATTGGAGTTTTATAGTTCAAAATCTACTTGACTATCAGTTATTCTAAAAGCAATTATTAATCTTGCTTCTGTTATTCATATTATTGAATTCCTTGTCAGATATATTTCGTTCATCATGATATATCCTTTATTGCTGTATTTAAACTTACTAAGCAAACTCGTTGCTCATTCTTGCTATATCATGACTTCTATTACAGTTAAGCCCGAGACTTCAGGGAAGGACAAGGGTAAAGGAAAGATGTAGGATTAGTTTGCAAGGAGCAGACTTTACTTTATGCTTAGTTTAATTACGATTAATGTAATTTGAACCCTAATGACTATTCTAGGGTATATTTGTATGATTGTATTAAGGTTATCGAATCTTAGGAATAGTAACACCTTTTGAATGAACGACATACGTTTATTATATTTTCGCATTTAGTTATTATATGTTGTTTAGAGGTGGTTGTTTGTATTGTATCGTGACGACCGAATCGGGGTTAGAGAACCCGAATTCGGGGGAGTTACACCTGACACCACGTCCTTGGACTCCACCGCATCCTGTACGGTCATGTCGAACGTGCTTGCCGCTTGTCTGTTGGCTTGACTGGCTGGCCCTCCGATGCCCAGCCCATTGTTGTTGTTGTTGCGATTACCGCTAGCTGCATCTCCCTTTCTCTTCGGGCAGTCCTTAATTTGGTGGTCTGCAGCTCCACACGAGAAACATCCTCCTTTCTGTTTATTTGGACACTGAGGAGCCATGTGCCCCGGTTGTCCACAATGATAGCAAACACTCTTCCCTTTCATGCACTCTCTCGAGTGATTCCTTTCGCAGTTATTGCACTTTCCACTTTTCTTGGCCTCTCTCCCAGACTTGTTTCCTCTAGAGGATTGGCTCTCCATCTATTTACGCTTGTTTGGGTTGCTGCCTCCACTGCTTCCCCCTTTCTGTCCTTCCTGTCCGGTCTTCATTTCTTGTTTAAGTCGTGCTATGGCTTCATTGCCTCCTTCTGCAATGATAGCCCTTTCTAGTAGATCAGAGTAACTCTTAATCTTCAACACAGCTACTGCTTTCTGTACCCATGGTTTTAATCCTAATTCGAACCTTCTTGCCTTCCTGGCCTCCGTGTCCACCTGATGTGAAGCGAATCGGGCCAACTCGTTAAATTTTGCCACGCACTCTGCGACTGTCATACTACCTTGTTTCAGTTCTAGAAACTTAACCTCCATATCCTATTGCGTATTCTCCGAGAAGTAATTCTCGAAGAATAGCTCCTTAAATCTGTCCCACAGAATAACTCCTTCATCTGCTCGTCCCTTATTGGCTTTCCACCAATAGTTCGCTTTGCCCTTCATCATGAAGGTGGCAAAACCCGTCTTCTGTGCTTTGGCCACCCGTGCGACCTCAAACACTTTCTCCATCTCTTCTACCCATGTCTGGGCTTCGATTGGGTCTAAGGTTCCTCTGAACTCCGGAGGTCCTACCAATTTAAAATCCTTGAAGCTAGTTAAGTGATGTGCTGGTTGCCCTACCGCTGGCGGGGGTCTGTTTTACAGTGCTTCTGTTAATCGGTCAACGAAGTTCTGCATCGGATCTGCATTTCCCCCTCCATTGTTAACGGATCCTTCCTCCCTCTGGTTTTGTGGTAGTCTCCTAGGCGGCATGATCTGAGGATAAGAAGAAAACTTTAAGCTTTACGTGATATGCTATTCATGTTAGCATTAAGAAGTTATAACGTCTATTAATCGTATTTGATTCAAATAAACAACTTCAGTATCACAATAAAACTCGACGGATCTCCTCAACCCATCACCTACATACTCTAATTGAGTTTTTCACTAAGGTTATAACCTAGGTTTTGCATTCCTAACGTTTATAACCTACGGCTTTGATACCAACCTATGACCCCCCCCCCCCCCCGAATTCAGGTTCTCTAACCCCGATTCGATAGTCACGATACAATACAAACATCCACCTCTAAATAACATACAATAACTAAATGCGGAATAAAATAAATGTATGTCGTTCATTCAAAAGGTATTACTAGTCCCAAGATTCGGTAACCTTAATACAACCATACAAACATACCCTAAAATAGTCATTAGGGTTCAAATTACATTAATCATAATTAAACTAAGCATAAAGTAAAGTCTGCTCCTTGCAACTACTACTACATCTTTCCTTTGCCCTTGTCCTTTCCTGAAGTCTCGGGCTTAACTGAAATAGAAGTCATGATATAGCAAGAATGAGCAACAAATTTGCTCAGCAAGTTTAAATACAACAATAAAGGATATATCATGATGAACATAATATATCTGACAATGAATTCAACAATATGAATATCGGAAGCAAGAATAATAATTGCTTTTAGAATAACTGATAGTCAAGTAGACTTTGAACTATAAAACTCTAATGGAATCAATAGCTGATTGACCCTTTGGTTACTGGCTACAGAATAAGTACTTAAGGGGATCAGCCTCGCATACGCCATGTATATGCATAACATTCAACTCTGCTATTTGTATCTTACATTAGATACCTGGTGTACTCCCCTATAATATTAGGGGTGTTCTCTTCAGTCTAAGAATCCCTACCATCAATTGGTCTGGATAGCTTTTATAAAATTCATACAATTATCTGACCGAACAAGGGTTCAGACTCTATCTGACGTAGTTCAAGAATTATAGAACTTTATATAATGTACAAGTCCAAGACTGTACGAACTCAAATGCACCAAGTGCGAGTATCAATAAGATCGATGTGGAATAATTGTAAAGTAATTAAACCACCTAAAGCATGCTTGGAAATAAAGTTCAAGCTTAAATAAACAACTATCAATACAATAATAATCTTCTCAATACAATACGAGAAGAATAGGAAACTTGCACAATAAAGAGTGTAAGACAGGGAACTTGCATTCAAATCAAATGAAGGTAAGAAACTTGCTTACAAGATTCATTGAATAAAGTAGTGCAAGGATTTAGGATACTTGCACAATAAAAGTAGGGTTCGAAAATAAGGTTTAGGATACTTGCATGTTTGCTCAGCTACAAATAGTCTAGCTTTAATTAAATTGCGTTAAAACAACCTAACATTAACAAGTCGGTCTTTCAATTAGCATGTATAAACTAATATGAGTCTACACTTACAAGAAACTAATCATCAGATATGTTTATCACATAGTTTACGTAAGTTAATTTACTATGCCTGAGTCCATAAACATCTAATCCTGTCTTAGATTTAATAACTATAGAATATCTAGTCTCTATGCATCAACATAAGCTTGAACACATAGCACTTCAATTTAAACATGCAATACAGTTTAAGATACACATATTGCAAGGTTCTGTCCATAATTCAAAGTTATAAGGTTCAATGCCGGTCATTCTTACACTTTAAGCAAATCAAGTTCATGCTTCAAGGGTCCGCTACTACGGTCATATTACCACATAACGAGGCTAAACAATACTAAGTAGTCATTCTTGTGCGTATACTACTCGTGTATACTTTAATCACATAGTCTATACTTGAAATTCATTTCTTGGATACGTGTGCATAGGTGATATCCATGTTTAACCAAAATGATTCACACGTCACCATGTCTATAGGCATAATGAATCCTAATATACATGCTTGCATGATCATAACGTAACTCACATGGTAATTGATGATATTAGCTTCCAAATCCTAAGTTTTCTTTGAAAATTGCATTAAGTTAATTTAGTACATGCAAGGCATCTCAACATATAATTCATATGCATTTGAAACACATATCTAAACCATATAAACGTATTCAAATGGTCATAATTTACAAGACATAAGTTTTTCAAGTTTGCTTTCAAGGTTCTTAAGTTTTTCCTTTAAAATCATTTGAATCTTTCAATCATGTATGTTAGTGTGTGCTCAACACTTTAAACACGCATTTCATATCTAATTAGACCATACGATCGGGTTCACAAAATCAGAATACACACGTGATACACATATGTCAAAGTTAATATTAAAAACTATAAGTTTCATTTCAAAACATACGTTTTTCTTCCATAACATATACTAACATGGTTATACATGCATCATGCTACACCAAGATACTCATATACGTGTGTTAATCATGTCCACATGCTTGCTCTAATTGATACCAACCAGTTAGCATATAACAGAACTTAACAGAAAACAAAAACCAGAAACAAGGCCTGGCGCAGCTGCGCTGCTGCCCAGTACAAAACTGGCGCAGCTGCGCCAGTGTCTGGCCAGACCAGGAACTGAACTGCTTCGGCAGTTTAACAAACCCAACTCAAGATTCTTTCAACAATTCGATTCTACACAAGTCATAATGCAGTTCTAACATATCTAGAAGCTTGCATAACACTTAGCAAATATCTCTTCAATCAATTAACATCCAATTCAAATGAAATCAAGAATGTATGAAATTCGAGAATAATGAATATGGATATGGGAATATACCTCTGCTAAAGAATCGAGTTGCAATAAAAATTCTTAGTCTCCTTCACAATAACAGTATACTCACTCTCTATAAATCTTTTAGCAAATATAACTCTCAGCAAAGGCAATGAGGAAGGTGAGGGTCTTATTTATAGAAGAATGGATACACAGACAATACTCTTATCCCCCATTTCAAACCAACGGATTGCAAGATTGTATAATAGTTAAGGGATGGTTGTTGAGTAGTTGATGAATTCATCATGAATTCCACATCCCTTATTATCATTAGCTAGATTATTGATGAAATTGAGAAGGAAGATAGAGTAGTAGCCTTCATGAGTGATACACATGAGGAAGAGATGAGCTCTTATTATGGAATAAATAATAAAACTCAGCAAAACAACTAGCAAGTGTAGTATATATAAACACTTAGGTTATATAATATATGTACACATTTCATTTCATGTACTTAGGTTATAAATGAATTACAAATGTAATTTCTAATTACAATGTATCAAGTAGGGGTTCATATATATTCACATATAATTCATGTACATTTTATTAACACCGAATATAATTCAATTGGGCATTATTATTACTTATCATCATAAATGTTATTATAATAATTATAATAACTTATTGAAATCATTATCAATTATAAATTATTTATTGATATTAATATAAGGTAATAGGGTATACATTAAGGTCTACCCACACACCTCTTGTTACATAAGCACTAATATTATGTAACTCACATAATACAATTAATCTTACTATATAGTCTATATATATATAATATATATATCCACATTAATGCGTCACGTTGCATTATAGATAACTACCATATATTAAAGGTTTAATTATCGCATGATTGCACAGAATAATTAATCGAGTAAATATAATCTTATTATATTTATTAATCCTTTGCTCATTAATTTACTATTTAATCACAATAATAATTAATCAACACGTTTAAATCTCTTCACTATATTCAAGTAAATTGAATATTTAATTACTAACACTTCTATCAATTCTCTGATATAAAAGTCTTAGGGCTAGTCCACTAATTTAAATAAACCATTAGTGACTCCCTTTAATTATTCCTAGCAATTATTCGCATAGACATAAACTCTCATAACCACATAACCACACAAGGTTTAAATAAGATCACAAAACTAACTCATTAAAATTAAATCATATATTTAATTAATAATGGAGTTTAAAAATTTTACGTTCCTTACAATATCTCTCTCTCTCTCAGCCCCTACCTCTCATCCTCCTCCCCCTGCCACCGGTCCCCCCTTCCACCGGTCTCCCCACCAATTCCCCCCGGCACAACCCCCACCCCCTGCCTCCTCCGCCTCCTCTGCTTCTGCAGCCTCCGCCTCCTCCCTGTTTTGCCGCCAACTCCCCCGCCTCCTACCTATTCCGGTGCCGTCCACAGCTGCCTCGTTCGCCGCCTCCTCTGCCCCTGCCTACCTCATCTCTCTATCTCACTCTCTGTAAGTATCTTTTTCATTCATTAGTTAGGGGTTTGTGAAACTGAAATTGGTGAATTAGTTAGGGTTAATTTCTGTTGCTTCATTACTTAGGAACAATCTGAAATTAAAATTGGTGAAATTGGGACAATGTGAAATTGGGACAATCTCATATTGAGAATGAATGTATATTTTTTAGGCCTTGAAATTTCCTGAACTTTGTTTAATAATTGTATCTTGATTTGAAATTGGATTTGATATGCTGCAATTTGGGTTGAAGCTCATTTATTGCGATTGAAAATTGATTTGCTGCAATTTGGGCTTGATAATTACTATAATTTGGGTTTGTTATAATTGGTTTATGTTTAAGAATGGCTCAACATGTTCATTTGCTGCAATTTGGGTTTGTCCTAATTGATTTGCTGTAATTTAGGTTTGATACTGCAATTTGAGATTGATAATTACTATTGTTGGAATGTGATATTTGATATTTCTGACGAAATTCCCGACGGAATTTCTGTCAGAATTTTCAATTGCAAAATTTGTGGGTCCTGCAATTATATTTATTTATTATTTAATTAGTTTCCTAATATTAAAATAAACTAAGTAGCATTTACTTAGTTTCTTACTACTAAAATATAATATAATATAATAATAAATAATAAATAATAAGTAATAAGCTAATAAATAATGCTACGGGAGGATGATATGCTACGGGATTCATACGCCGAAACTATGATCCGGTGGAGATATTGGTCGATGCTTATGGACCAACTAATATTGACTGGGCTGAAAATGAGCCTTCTTCAAGCAGTGCTAAGCAAGTGCCAAATGATACAGCTACTGCCTTTTACAAGTTGCTATCTGAATCTGGGGTCTCGTTGTATTCGGAAAATGATACGGACACCAAGCTTTCTACAGTGACGATGCTCTTACACTTCAAGAATGAGCACGACTGTAGTGAGAGAGGTTTCAACAATTTGCTTGCTATAGTTGGACAGTTCTTACCCAAGGATCATACCCTTCCTGCGAATTATTATGAAGTGAAGAAGATGGTTAAGGGGTTAAATATGGGGTATCAAAAAATTGATGCTTGTGAGTAGGATTGCATGTTATACTATGGGGAGGACAGAGATAAGGGACATTGTGATATATGCAGCTTGTCGCGCTATAAGGTGACAAAACGTGGTGGGAAGGAGAAACGAGTTCCAAAGAAGATCTTACGGTACTTTCCTCTTGCGCCGAGGCTTCAGCAACTATTCATGTCGTCTTATATGGCTCAACATATGAGTTGGCATCGAACAAGGGATGCCGTGCCTGGTTAGCTGACTCACCCAGCGGATGGAGATGAATGAAAGAGATTTGATGCAAATTATCCTGAGTTTGCGGAAGAAGTCAGGAATGTTAGGCTTGGCATGGCTACTGATGGCTTTTGCCCTTTCAATAATTTTAGCTAGCCGTACTCAGTTTGGCCAGTCATGATGTTCGCTTATAATCTTCCACAGTCGATGTGCATGCGGGATCCATATTTGTTCTTGACCTTACTCATACCGGGGGATAAAAGTCCTACAAAAGACATTAACGTGTACCTTCGACCGTTAGTAGATGAACTAAAGACGTTGTGGAAGACAGGGGTCCAGACGTATGATAAATCGATATGCGAGAATTTTGTGATGAAGGCAGCTCTGTTTTGGACTATCACTGACTTTCTGGCTCTTGGGATGGTTAGTGGTTGGTCAGCTCACGGGAAGCTGTCCTGTCTAGTGTGTATGGGGGATGTGCAAGGCAATCAGTTGCAGCATGGGCGGAAATGTAGTTTCTTTGGAACTGCTCGTAGATTCTTGCCTCTTGATCACAATTAAAGAAAGATGTCTGCACAGTTCAACAGAAAGACAGAGAAGAAGGGGATTGCTGGTCGACTGTTGGGCAGTGAGGTCTTGGGCTGGTTGAACCAGCTTGATTTTCCTTTGCCGGGGAAGGAACAAAGTAAATTGAGAGCAGTCGGGTACGGGAAGACTTATAATTGGACACACTAGCCCATATGGTTTGAGTTGCCGTATTGGGGCACACTTTCAGTTCATCATTGTATAGATGTCATGCATACCGAAAAGAATGTTTTCAAGAACTTGTTTTACACTGTGTTAGATGCGAGTGGTAAAACCAAAGACAATGACAACGTGCGAAAAGATTTGGAGGCATTGAACATTAGGCCAGAATTGTGGCTTCACCCTAACAATACGAAACCTAAAGCTCCATTTTGTCTTACTAAGCAACAAGTTGAAGACGTGTGTAAGTGGGTTAGTGGGTTGAAGCTCCCAGATGGATATGCGTCGAACATAACACGTTGTTGTAAGGTCGAGCAATTGAAAATTTCTGGATTCAAGAGTCACGATTTTAATGTATTCATGAAGAAGTTGATCCCAATTGCATTTCATGAGATGTTACCCAGAAAAGTTGTGGATGCATTGACCGAACTTTCAAATTTCTTTCGAGATCTTTGCTCAACTGTAATTAAGTACAGTGATGTGGAGTAGATGGAGAACAATATTGTGCTTACCATTTGCAAGCTTAAAATGATCTTCCCTCCAGGATTCTTTGACTCGATGGAACAGCTGCCTATTCATCTACCGTATGAACTCAAACTTAGAGGACCGGTGTAATATCAGTGGATGTATCCTTTTGAGAGGTAATATAAACTACAAATTGCTTTATGTTGCTCATATTAATAATACTCATATATATTTATTGAAATATTTATTTTAGGTATATGCGTAGATTAAAATAAAAGGTCAAGAACAAAGCTCGTGTAGAGGGTTCTATTGTTAACGCTATACGGAGGAAGAGCTTGTCAACATCTGCTCATTGTATTTTGACGATGTTGTCTCAACGAAGCACAACAGTTTAAGTAGTAATGAGGTCGTTGGTCCATTGTCTCGTGCTGATGATGAGTTAGCTACATTCACATATCCGGCTAAGCCATTTGGCCATGAGACGGTGACTTACTTAAGCGACAAAGAGTTGAAGATTGTATCTACATACGTGCTTCTAAATATGCCCGAAGTAACATCATACATTAGGTATGAATAATTATTTGCGGTATTTAGGGCAATTTATAAGTGTAGTCATCTATATATGTTAAAGACATTGTACTATTTTTGCAGTTCATTCGAAGAGGAAGCGTA
The DNA here is from genome assembly GCA_020205555.1 of Panax stipuleanatus. NCBI lineage: Eukaryota > Viridiplantae > Streptophyta > Magnoliopsida > Apiales > Araliaceae > Panax > Panax stipuleanatus. The sequence continues at coordinate 91,661,400 of CM035123.1, forward strand.
TGCTTCTAACCCAGCTTTTACAGCAGCAGAGTTGGAAACATTCACTAATGATAATTTCCAATAGTGGTTTAAGAAAAGGGTTGAAGAAGAGAACATTTCTGAGCGTTTTATAGATGTTATCCGAGGACCTTACAAAGTTGTTAGTTCTTTTCCCGACTGCATCGTGAATGGGTACATATTTAGGGTCGATGACTTGAATGAACTCACATCAGTCAATTCTGGGGTTGTGGTGTTAAGAAGCTGCTACCAAGATTTTGAGTCCAATTACTATGGACGTTTACAGGATGTGGTTGTGCTCAATTATCAGGGGGGTAAAAAGGTAGTTACATTTAAGTGTAGCTGGTTTGATACTGAAAAAGGGGTTAAAGTTGATCATAATAGAATCACAACCGTAGATATCAAATCGGTGTTAAAGTCTGATGACGTGTTCGTGTTAGCAAGTCAAGCGACTCAAGTATATTACGCTCCTAATGTCGTAAATACTCGAAGCCCCTGGTACACCGTAGTCACAACTAAAACAAGTTCATTTGATGCTGAGAACATGTTTGATATAGATGAGGCGTTTCAAGAAGATGTTAGCAACCCTTTGGCCGTAGTGTTAAATGTTGCAGATGTGATGAGCATTGATGTCATTGACGTACCTGATTTGGAGGATGTCGAGGAAAACGTAGTCGTGAATGATTATATAGTCGTCGAGGATGATAACGATGTCAAATCTGATCTCGAAACTGAGGATGAGGAAGATACCTAATCCGAGACTAATATACACGTTGATTCTGATAGGTTTGATGACGTACGTAATTGAAAATGAGCATTCATATTAGTAAATACCACAATATTAAATCTTACATATTTATAATCTAGTAATTTGGTTATTGCATTAAGATATTCATGGCTAGACATAGCGGTGGAGGTGGCCGAGGTGGTGGGCGATCTGGTACAGGAGACGGTAGCCACGACGGCGGCACGTCTTCAGGAGCTAGTAAGTTGTCTTAATTAGGATTTAAATATATCTCAAACTACATTAGTTTATGTTTATTGACTCAATTAAATACAATTATTACATATGCACCTCGTCGACGACACCGAGGGACGAACCTCGGTATCTTCGATCGTCCGCCGGCAGTTCCACTTACAGTACCGGTGGATGTTGCTTCTGGACAGTAAATGTTAATATATTGTTAATATTTCTATCAGTTATTATAAAACACAATTCACATAACACATATTGTTATATTTTTTCTGTAGTATACTAGACCCAGTGGCTAAGAACACCCTACACGCCATCTGTTTGACGCACCTCCCAAAAGGGTGCATGCGGTTCAGCCAGTATGCGCGGTACGATGCCACCTTTATGCAGACTGTCTTGCGGGAGTTTCACGTAAGTTAAGCATATTATATTAATTACTACATAGTTATATTAGGATGAAGAAATCAATTGTTCCTAATTTTTAAACTTTTGTTATAGGTTTATTATAGATTTGACCCGAGTATCTCTCAGACAGCTGGTGACGATGTGATTATATCACTGTCGCTAAGAATTACTCTGGTTGGCTGTATGAGATGTGACAGAGGGCAGCCCGGGCAGTTGAGAACCAGCCCGGGACCACCATCAGATCTCACCAGCCCCGCATAGTCTCCGATTTAGCCTGGGAGGCTATGTGTGCGCACTAGGATGCTGATGACTTCAAGAAGAAGTCTGAGCAGGCGAAGAAGAACCGTGGTCAGCTCCGCATAGTACACACCACTAGTTCTCAGTCGTTCGAGGAGGCAAAGACAGTAAGTGCACTGTATTTAGTTGTTTAATTATCAAGTTCTCACACAAATACTTAATACCTATTTTATGAATGTTTTTATTAAGCCTTGAGGAGGACCTTGGGCAGAGATCCCACCATTGTAGAGTTTTGGTATAGAGCCCACACGCCTAAGGATGAGCATGCTTTGTCTGAGGTAACTTTAGCTATACGGGTAAAACTCATCTTACTATTTAGCTTTTAGTAATATTCAATCATAATTAAAATGATATAATTAACACACTTATACAAAAAAATTACAGGACCGATTTTAGAGGCTTCGGGACACTCGTATAGCTGAGCTGGAGGCTATTAGGAAGGGTTCTAAGCCGTCAGATTCCGCCACCCCCCTTCCCGATATTGTATTAGATCGGAATGAGGAGTTGAGACTATGGATCGCATCTCAGGATCCCCCTACTAGCAGTACCGACAGATATCGAGTGTTGGGTCTGCCGAGGATACCCGCATATAAACTTCCTGGAGGTAGTATTTTTATGTTTCATGGAATTATCAGAATTTATCACATTATATAAATTATTATTAGTAATGGAATTTATCTCTTTATGTAGGCTCCAGCCAGCGCCAGCGTCCGAGAGCACATATCGAACCATCTCATACGGGCACTGGCTTGGATGACGAGATCTTATAGAGGCTGATAGGGGCCATTTCAGATAGGTTGCTCAGGAGGTTATAGCAGGGGCCTCCGCAGAGAGTACGGGACGCTTTCAGCGGCGAGATGCTCCGAATGGTGATTTCCCTCTTGGAGGAGCCTTTTCTTCCAACCCCGCCTACTCAAGTATTCTTATTGTTTATGTTATTTTTAATTAAGGCTAGCTTGTTAATTCTCACATATATACGGACTAATAAGTTTTATTTATAATTCTTTCAACAGGGTGGCAATGACAAGCGGACTGGCGATGACGAGCGGACTGACGATGACGACCAGGAGAACGACCGTCAAGATTTTCAGACACTAGACGGGGGTCGTCCACCTCCTCCCGATGATGATACTATTACTAGATTATATTTCATTAGTATTTATGTTATTCATTCTAGTTCATTAGTACATATTTATGTTATTCATTTGTAGAACATTTGTACATATTGTACGTAGTTTATATAGTTGCGTCTGTATAATGAGATTACGTTGTATTCACTCATTTGTAGAACATTTATGCTTATAACTTTGTAGAACATATATAGCTTATATTCTTTATCGTTGTTGAAGCTTATTTGTTATCAGTTAGTCGGTTACGTTTGTTGTTGCGAAGTGGTACAGGTTTTTAGCATTACGTTGAATACAAAAATGAGATTACGTTTGTTGTTGAATGTGAAATATATTGTTGTCTGTCTGTATTGGGATAAAATAGGTTACAGGTATATAAATGGGTTTAAATATCTGGATATTGCATTTTCAAAAAAATTATTTAAAAAAATCCTTAATTTCGACGGAATAAGCTATTTTCGACTGATATTCCGTCGGATTTATGAGCCCAGGTTAATTTCCAAATTAATTATTATTTTTTATTTTCCGTCAGAACTATCTTATTTTCGAGGGAATATTCCGTCGAGAATGGAGATTAAATATATTTCTTGGAATTTATTTTTTCGTCGAAGGTAAGCTATACCCGAGAGAAAATTCTGTAGAAAATAGGTTACGTGTGACGGACTATTTCCCTCGAAATAAGGGCGTCGAAGATATCCTATATCCGACGGAATTTCGTCAGCAATATTTTCGTGGATGATAAGATAAGGTTGACAGAATTTACGACGGAGTCTATTTCTGACGTGTGTATATGAGACCGAATGTCTGACGAAATATTCCCTCGAAAATAAGATAGTTCCGACGGAATAGTCTTATTTTCGAGGGAATATTCCGTCGAAATTAGGGCTTTTTCTTGTAGTGAAATATAGTTAACTTGTTTATATACATTCTGACTTGATTCTGAGTGGTTCGGAATATATATATATATATATATATATATATATATATATATATATATATATTCAATGTGGATTTAAACGGAGGAATTTTTAACATATGACATTTGTTGAAAGTTGGTATTTTATCTTGTCCGATAAAATAATTCATTCAAATATATTATTATAATATTACATTATAGTAGTATGATATGATTATATAATAGTATAATTTTTATAATTTGAATGGTAACATTATTATAATAAATTCATGGTATAAAAGTTAAACGAGGTGGAAGAGAGCAAATTGAATTTGAACTCTTATGATGCAAACAATGATGTCATCGGAACGATGAGGTAAGCAAGGATGTCATCGGAGCGATGAGGTAAGAAATGATGTCATAGGATCGATGATGTAAGCGATGATGTCATAAATTATGGCGAAAAAACTATTTTACCCTTACTCTGCCGAGCCTATAAATAGAAGCTCATTTCTTCATTATTTCTCACCAATTCACTAAAGCTATAGAGAGAGAAAGTATAGAGAGAATAAGAGAAAAAGAAGAAGAGTATTCTGCTATTACACTAGTGCAGTCTCCAAATTTTTAAGGTAAGGGAAATTATTTCTTTCATATTCATGAAGAGAGTTATTTTCTTTCAATACTCGTAAGATTTGTTATTCCATTCTTGATTATTCTGTTAGAATAACCTGTCTACGCGGACTACCGCATGCATGGTGAAATCCTGTTGTTATTCCATTCTTTATTATTCTGTGGGAATAATCTGTCTACGTGGACTACCGCATGCCTGGTGAATAATCCTTCGTATTCAGTTGTTATTAAATTGTGGAAATAATCTGTCTGAGTGGACTACCGCCTGACGGGTGAAAATCCAATTGCAGTTTCGTATATTATTTTATTTCAGATTCCTAACTCTAAACTTACTACGGTAAGTATTGCTTTTATAATTCTTAAAATGATCAAAAATTCCTTGAGTTTTGCGCTTCATCTAATATCATTTCACTGGAATATTGGCCTGAACTTTCTTGTGGAATTTTTATCTTTTCATGTCGAGTTACTATTCACGAGTTACTATTCACAGGGTACTATTCATGGTAAAAAAAATATTTTTTTTTCTTTTCAAATCATCTTTGATTGGATCCAGGTTTTGATCTTCATTCTTGAACTCTGGATAAATTCTCTAATATTTGTCCTTTATCTCACTAGATTTGTTATCCGTATTGTTTTTCATCATCCCCAGTTCTAAATGGTGATATAACTGAATATCTTTGACCTGTAGTGCAAAGATGAATAATTGCTTGATGAATATCTTTGGCCTGTAGTGGGATAATGATTGTAATTAATAAGAAGTGAATTTGAATGTTTATATTTCGTATTATATACGATTTGTATTGAAATTCACAGTTTGTGTGGTCGTAGGTTGCACGACCGTATGTTATAAAAGATTGTATTTGAATTCTATACCATGTATTTGGCAACTCAGAATGGGTTGGTATTAAACCTATTTTGGGGGCGTCACAGTTGGTATCAGAGCTTAGGGATATGATCTCTGGCGGAGATCTGGGAATAGAACTAGGAGGGGAGAGACAAGTAAAACCTTCGCTAGTGTGTCCTACTTAAGCTTAATTGTTATTTAATTAATCGGTTGGAATATAGGGTTAATATGTGATATGTTAATTTGTTTGATTAACCCTTGTTTTGTGGCAGTATTTGAGAATGGCAGTTGAAAATCTAAACAATGGAGTGAATGAGACCTTTGAGACACCTTTAATCACCAATGAGGAGAACGTGCAATAGGAAGGCTATATTCCTCCTGTAAACAACCCTACCGAAGAAACAATAAATGACGGGATGTTTAGAAGCTTTTTGCAGTTCATACAAAACCAGACGAGGGAGACTCGTGTTCATAATACAGGTGAAAATAATAACTCGCGGCTTGTCACTGCCAAGCAGTTTAAAGAGTTGGGACCACCAGAGTTTCAGGAAAAGCCAGATCCAATCAAGGCAGAAAATTGGATTAAGCAAATTACCAAGATATTTGATGTCTTGGGATTCACAGAGGAACAGAAGGTCCCATTTGCCACCTTTATGTTCCGTGGAGAGGCAGATTACTGGTGGGAATCTGTGAAGCGTACCCAGCCTGCCGCACTCAAGATGTCTTGGGGGCATTCTGGAAACTGTTCAATGACAAATACTTTCTAGAAAGTATTCGTCACATGAAAGAGGTAGAGTTTATCAAACTGGAACAGAACAACATGACTGTGTCCCAGTACGAGGCTAAGTTCGCGGAGTTATCTCGGTTTGCACCTCATTTGGTGGAGAATAAGGAACGTATGACGCGGATGTTTCTGAGAAGTTTGAAACTCGAGATTCGTCAATTCCTCATTTCTCACAAATTTTCTCTATATTCGGATGTAGTGAACAGGGCCCAGTTATTAGAACGAGATAATGATTATGTTCAACCAAAGAACGACAACCAAGGTCGTACCGGTGGCAGCAGTCATCGGAACAATGACAACTAGCAGGGAGGAAAGTATCATGCCAGAAGCGGTAACCACTTCGGTGGTAATCGTGGCCATGATAATAGAAGAAGTGAGTCGGGGAGAGATTTCAAGAAGAGAAGGTACAACAATGAGAACGTGAAAACATCGACAGTAGCACCAACATTAACTGTTTCTAGGGGAGGAGAACGACCGCCAGTCGTATGCTATAAATGCGGCCAAGAGGGACACATCAGCCCCAACTGCACACAATAATCCAAGGTGTGTTATAACTGTGGAAAGGAAGGGCACATAGCTCGAGTGTGTCTTTTAGCGAAACCAAGTCCAGCAGGGATGGTAACTCCAAAGGCTATCCCTGACAAGTCAAAGTCAGTGGTTCCTGGAAAAGCTTTTGTTGTAACTGCCCAACAAACGAGGAACCCGAATGAAGTTATCACGGGTACGTAAGCTAATCATAGACTCTTACGAAGTCTAAACCTTATTAGATACAGGTTCTACCAATTCTTTTATTTCACCTAGGTGTGATCAACGTTTGAAGTTGATCATGAGAAGTTAGACTTTGACTTATCTGTTGATACTCCGTTGGGAGCAACCTAAGTCGATACACAAAATACGTAGTTTTCTGGGCTTAGCTAGTTATTATCGGAGATTCGTCGAAGGATTTTTTTCGAATTGCTTCTCCATTAACTTAGCTGACTCGGAAAGATACAAAATTCGTATGGAACGAGAAATGCGAGAAGAGCTTTCAAGAGCTCAAGAGGAGACTCATTTCGGTACGTATTCTGACGATACCATCTGGTTCGGATGGATTTGTCATTTACAGCGATACTTCGGGCAAAGGGTTAGGATGTGTTCTCATGCAACATGGGAAAATCATAGCCTATGCCTCGCGATAACTCAAGGAATATGAGAGGAATTATCTTACTCATGATCTAGAGTTGGCAGTAGTCGTTTTCGCGTTGAAGATCTGGAGACACTACCTGTATGGGGAGAAAGTGGAGATCTATACGGATCATAAGAGCCTCAAGTATTTCTTCACCCAGAAGAAACTTAACATGCGACAACGACGTTGGCTTGAGTTGTTGAAAGATTACGACCATACCATCCAATACCATCCTGGTAAAGCGAACGTGGTAGCTGACGCGTTGAGTAGAAGATCATATACGGGATCGAATGCGATGCTGTCAAGGCCTATTTTGTGTGACTTACAAAGGATGGAGATAGAGTTCAAGACTTCGAAGACCCATGTGATGATGTCAAGTATACGCGTAGAACCAGCTTTGATTGATAAAGTTAAAGGTGCTCAAGCTACAGACCCAGGGCTGATGAATATGAGGAAGAAGGTGCAAGAAGGTACTATTCCAGAAGCAAGAATCGATGAAGAAGAAATACTTCGAGTTAACTCCAAACTTTGTGTTCTTAACTATTCTGATTTGAAGTATAGAATTATGATGGAGGCACACAACACACCATTTGCAATCCATTATGGGAGTACCAAAATGTATCGTGATCTTCGACATACATTTTGGTGGAGCAATATGAAGAGAGAGATCGCGGAGTTCATCTCAGGGTGTTTAACGTGTCAACGTGTCAAAGCGGAGCATCAAGTGCCAAAGGGTCCATTGCAATCACTTGAGATTCCAAAGTGGAAGTGGGAACACAATACCATGGATTTTGTTACAGGTATTCCCAAGGTTTCTCAAGGCATAGATGCGATTTGGGTTATTGTTGATAGATTAACCAAGTCTGCTCATTTCTTGCCGATACAAGAGACTTATTCCCTTGAACGTTTTGCTCGTATGTACATGAATGAGATTGTGAGATTGCATGGCATGCCAGTATCCATAGTTTCGAATCGTGACTCAAGATTCACTTCACGATTTTGGGTCAGCTTGCAGAAAGCTATGGGCACGGATTTACGATTTAGTTCGGCATATCATCCAAAAACGGACTGGCAATCGGAAAGGACTATCCAAACTCTTGAAGATCTATTGAGACTCTGTGTTCTAGACTTCAAAGGGAGTTGTGATAAGTACCTACCATTGGTGGAATTTTCCTACAATAACAGTTATCAGGCAAGTATAGGCATGGCTCCATTCGAGGCATTGTATGGACGAAAATTTCGTTCTCCAGTATGCTGGGATGAGGTGGGTGAAGCAACATTATTGGGACCAAAGTTAGTACGTATGACTACGGAAAAGATTCAAATGATCCGGCAACGTATACAAACTGCACAAGATCGACAAAAAAGTTATGTTGATCTTCATCGAAGGGACGTGGAGTTTAATGTCAGAGATCATGTATTATTACGTATTGCTCCATGGAAAGGAGTTACGAGATTCGAAAAGAGAGGAAAGCTCAACTCACGATTCATTGGTCCATTTAAAATCCTTGACCGAGTAGAAAATGTGGCCTATAGACTCGCCTTACCTCCAAGCATGTCTCGTGTTCATAACATTTTTCACATATCTATGCTTCGTAAATATGTGAAAGATCCAAACCACATTATTGAGTTAGAACCAGACGAGATAGCCGAAGATTAAACATACGAGGAGGTACCTGTTAAGATCTTGGATAGGAAGGAACATGTCCTACACTCAAAGGTTATACCTCAAATTAAAGTTTTTTGGAGGAACCATGATATTGAGGAAATGACCTGGGAGTTAGAATCGGAAATGAAAACGAGGTATCCTCACCTTTTCGACATACCAAGTATGCACGTCAATTTCGAGGACGAAATTTCATAAGGAGGGGAGGTTGTAAGACCCCAAATTTTATGAATAAAATTTAAATTTTTTTATATATTATTTTGAAATAGTAAGGTGTTGATTTGATAAATGTGATAAGTTATGGGTGAAATGTGCAAAGTTTACAAAGTAAGCAAGTGGTTATAAAATATTCGTTGTGTCGGGAAATATTCGTTTGGTCGAGGAATATTCTTTTCGTAGGAGAATATTCGTACAACGGCGCAGTCATTGGTGGACCCCACAACGGAATGAATGTCGAGTATAAAAAGCGACAGAAGTAACCTTTTTATAAAAATAACGGCAAAATTGTTACCGTTAGTACTGTTAAAATACCCGGTGGTTAAAATACCGTAATATGTGGTGTTGCACAATAGTACACGGTATTGCACAGTATTTTGAATTATTGATTCTTATGTAGGAAGGCACTTACTCAATTATTATTACAGTAATTACTGTTCAATATTTTATATTATTGATTTAATAATTGCATAATATTTTATTGGTTCAATATTTGCTACGTTGATATTTTATATCAATAAGTGCTACTTTGCTATTTTATATTAGTGATTCAATAATTGTCATTGCACAGTATTTTAAATTATCAAATCAATAATTCATATTATTTGAATAATATTATTAGATAGCATTATTGGCAATGTCTAAGAAAGTTCTGTCTAGGAAAGGGGTTGATTAATTGCGCTCTAGTAAGGAGAAATCCTTATCGGAAGGCCCCCTTTTTCTTGGGAACGACCTGGTTGTCAATATTGTAGTTCTGTAATATTATTTGTTAATAATTAATTTTTGATATATATGATAAGAAAATATTTATTCAATGTGGATTTAAACGGAGGAATTTTTAACAAGTGACATTTGTTGAAAGTTGGTATTTTATCTTGTCCGATAAAATAATTCATTCAAATATATTATTATAATATGACATTATAGTAGTATGATTTGATTATATAATAGTATGATTTTTATAATTTGAATGGTTACATTATTATAGTAAATTCATGGTATAAAAATTAAACGAGGTGGAAGAGTGCAAATTAAATTTGAACTCTTATGATGCAAACAATGATGTCATCGGAGCGATGAGGTAAGCAAGGATGTCATCGGAGTGATGAGGTAAGCAATGATGTCATAGGATCGATGATGTAAGCGATGATGTCATAAATTATGACGAAAAGACTATTTTACCCTTACTCTGCCGAGCCTATAAATAGAAGCTCATTTCTTCATTATTTCTCACCAATTCACTAAAGCTATAAAGAGAGAAAGTATAGAGAGAATAAGAGAGAAAGAAGAAGAGTATTATGCTATTACACTAGTGCAGTATCCAAATTTTTAAGGTAAGGGATATTATTTCTTTCATATTTATGAAGAGAGTTGTTTTCTTTCAATACTCGTAAGATTTGTTATTCCATTCTTGATTATTCTGTTGGAATAACCTGTCTATGCGAACTACCGCATGCATGGTGAAATCATGTTGTTATTCTATTCTTTATTATTCTGTGAGAATAACCTATCTACGCGGACTACCGCATGCCTGGTGAATAACCCTTCGTATTCAGTTGTTATTAAATTGTGGAAATAATCTGTCTGAGTGGACTACCGCCAGACGGGTGAAAATCCAATTGCAGTTTTATATATTATTTCATTTCAGATTCCTAACTCTAAACAAACTACGGTAAGTATTGCTTCTATAATTCCTGAAATGATCAGAATGTCTTTGAGTTTTGCGCTTCATCTAATATCATTTCACTGGAATATTGGTCTGAACTTTCTTGTGGAATTTTTATCTTTTCATGTCGAGTTACTATTCACGATAAAAAAATATTTTTTTTTGCTTTCCAAATCATCTTTGATTGGATCCAGGTTTTGATCTTCATTCTTGAACTCTGGATAAATTCTCTAATATTTGTTCTTTATCTCACTGGATTCGTTATTCGTATTATTTTTCATCATCCTCGGTTCTAAATAGTGATATAACTGAATATCTTTGGCCTGTAGTGCAAAGCTGAATAATTGCTTGATGAATATCTTTGGCCTGTAGTGTATAGATAAATGCTTACCTGATGAATATCTTTGGCCCGTAGTGCAAAGATGGACAGGTATTGAGATGAACATGACCAACTGGTGATACAAATGAATATCTTTGGCTCGTAGTGTAAAAGATGAATATTTGATTCGAGATGTATATTGATTGATGTTACAGGGATAAAATATTAATGATGGACTTTTAAATCAAAGAAGATAGTAGACATCATTCTCTACTTAACTCTTCTAATGAATTATTATTTTCGCTACGAATATTGATCTAAAACTTGTTGTCCATAATATTTTATCTGATTTGTTGAAGGCTAACGATAATTTATTCTTTATTATCTTAGTCATAATATTCTTTACTGGGCTAGTTGAGCTCGCCCTTTTCTTCTATTGTTCTCTTCACGAAATGAGAATATCGTGGAGACTAGTCGGGGATCAGAGTGATGGTCAGAGTTAGATCAGTTGAAGTCCTCACTATTCTGTAAAATAGTGGGATAATGATTGTAATTAAGAAGGAGTGAATTTGAATGTTTATATTTCGTATTATATACGATTTGTATTGAAATTCACAGTTTGTGTGGTCGTAGTTTGCACGACCGTATGTTATAAAAGATTGTATTTGAATTCTGTACCATGTATTTGGCGACTCAAAATGGGTTGGTATTGAACCTATTTTGGGGGCTTCACAATCTCCATGGAGAACGGTGAAGATTTTTTAGCCGTGCTCCCTTTCGCATGTCTGACCTCAGCTAACTCCTTCTAAATTTCTTCTAATTTTTTAGAACAGTCTCCGCTTGACATCTTCCCTGTCATCACCTTTTGGCCCCACTGAAAGACTATGAGGCCCAAGCCTATCATGGATGCTTTTTGATGGCCCCAGCCTATCTTTGACGGACCCTCTATGCTAGAAAGATCCACCCGTCGTCGACTGTCCAACACCCGAAATCGTCCTACTGTTCACCATGGTTCCAGCCAAAGAGACTACCGTTTGTGATTGAAAACTCAACAACACTAGAAGGCCCTCCTTCTAGCGCCAATGTTAACACCAAGATCCGTCCACGCGCTCTAATCACCAAAGAGCGTCAAATCCTACACAAAAATGAGTAAACACCAAAAACTTGGCTACTTGGACCGTCGGGGGATAGCTCCGGTGTGAGAATAAGTATAGGCTGGATAAGGTTAACAATGGAGGCTTAATGCTCTAGTATTGGAAAATAATAATAATGTGTGTACCTTAGAATTAGGGTAAAGCCTTGTATTTATAGTAATCTCACCACTTCCTTAGAGTCCTTCCCCATATTGGATTAGGGTTCCACATTAGGTATAATTCCTTAATGGGGTTTGTATAAGATCTCCTAAAAAGAAGGGAGTTGGGTCAAATCCCAACACCTCCTCCTTAATTTTGGAACCAAATATAAACTCCAACCGCTAAATTGGATCTCCACATGGGTTAAAATAACTCCCACTTAGACCCCAACCCATCATATAGTCTTGGGCCCAAATATTCATAGCCCAACATTCCCTTTACTTTATATATGTTGCACTACGTTGTGCGTTTGTTTTGTTCGTATAAATAATTAGACCTGGTAAACAGGCTGGGCCATTAGCGGGTCGGGCCAAAACGGCCCAGGTTTTGGTTGGCAAAAAGTAAGCAGCCCGTGGCCTGAGTTGGGCTGGGCTGGCCTGGCCCATGGGCTTTTTCTTTTATTATACTTTTTTTTTTATTTTGAAAATCTGTAAATCACAATGTTATTTAATAAAATTCAAATTAAAATGTAGTGACTGCTAACAAACTAGACTAATCAACATTTAGTGCACTATATTGATGAAATGTGGCAATGGTCATTCAATCAATTTTAGCAAACCATCCTTGTAATGTGTGAACATTCCATAAATTTTCACACTTTACTAACAAAATAGGACAACTGGATAAGCAATAAAGCATGAAGCAAGAATTATATAGGACCATCATTTGCAACAATGCCAACAACCATTTATGTTTTAAGGAACAATGCAAACATTAAATTTATGTTTAACAAAGCCTTCAATTCTACTACACGATTACAACACAAGATCACCTTTTCTTGGTACTTGAAAAATCACACAAAAATCAAAGAACTAGTCTATAAAAAATGAAGTACTTACTATTGAGTGTTGTGTTGACCTGTTTTGCAGCTTTGGGCTTAAAGCATTTGACCTGCTGAATCACAGAAGTAGATGTAGTAGGCTGCAGTAAAGTGAATTTTTTTTTTAAAGGGTCGGGCGGGCCGGGCAGGCCGGGCGCCCACGGGTTGGGCCTTCACGGGTCGGGCCAAACACACTCAGATTTTTGTGGGCTAATAAAGTGAAGCCCAAAACACATTTTTTCACGGGCGGTCTGGGCTGGCCCACGGACTTGGGTCGATTTTACCAAATCTATAAATGATATTGGAGCAAAATGTAAAACTCTACCTTGTATTTATGCGTATGTAATATTTTCATCCTAAGTTTGATTAATTTAGCAAACATTTTCCTAAAAATATAATTGATATTATTATAAAATCTTACAATTTAAAGTATAATTAGAAGTGTAAAATTGACTCAAAATGTATAATTGTACCTACTAATTGTCTCACAAAATATTTATTTACTGTATTATTTACTGTACATGATACAATCTTTTCATTTTACTCGATATATTTCTCTCGACCAGTAACTTTAGTGGACATGTAAATCTCTACAAATGGATGGATATAAATTAATGTGAGCATTAATTATATATTTTAATTATTCCAATTAAATAATTAGTATAAGACTGAGTAATTTCGTGGTTTTTGCTAAACCTAGTGTTCTGAACTGTTTGTGTCAGACCCCAACTTTTATGAATAGATTTAATTTTTTTTATATATTATTTTGAAATAGTAAGGTGTTGATTTGATAAATGTGATAAGTTATGGGTGAAATGTGCGAATTTTACAAAGTAAGCAAGTGGTTATAAAATATTCGTTGTGTCAGAGAATATTCGTTTGGTCGAGGAATATTATTTTTGTCGGATAATATTCGTACGAAGGCGCAGTCATTGGTGGACCTCACAACGAAATGAATGTCGGATATAGAAAGCGACAGAAGTAACCTTTTTATAAAAATAACAGCAAAATTTTTACCTGTTAAACTGTTGAAATACCCAGTGATAAAAATACAGTAATACGCGTTGTTGCACAGTAACACACAGTATTTCAAATTATTGGTTCTTACGTAAGAAGTCACTTACTCAATAATTGTTATAGTAATTACTGTTCAATATTTTATATTATTGATTCAATAATAGCTACATTGATATTATATATTATTGATTCAATAATTGTCACTGCACAGTATTTCACATTATCAAATCAATAATTCAAATTATTTGAATAATATTATTAGATAGCATTATTGACAATGTCTAGGAAGTTCTGTCTAGGAAAGGGGTTTGGTCAGCTAATTGCACGCTAGTAAGGAGAAATCCTTATCGGAAAGCCCCCTTTTTCCTAGAACGACCTGGTTGTCAAATTTGTAATTCTATAATATTATTAATGATAATTGGTGAATAATAATTGATTATTGATAAAAATGATAAGGAAATATTTATTTCAATTTTGATATAAATGGAGAAATTTTTAGTATGGGACATTTGTTGAAAGTTGGTATTTTATCTTCTCCGATAAAATAATTCATTCAAATATATTATTATAATATTACATTATAATATTATAATGTGATAATATAATAGTATAATTTATAATTTTAAGTGGTAATATTGTTATAATAAATTTATGGCATAAAAATAAAATGAGGTGGAAGAGAGAAAATGGAATTAAGAATTCTTTTTAATAATTATATATGTATATATATATATATATATATATATATATATATATATATATATATATATATATATATATAACATGTGGTTGGTGGAATTCTTCATTGGTGGGCTAATTGTTTTTCAAGTATAGTGTGCTGAGAAAGCCACCGGGAGCAAATTAGTCAATATTGGTGTTCTGGCATTTTTCAATAAATAGGATGCTTAGTTAGAAATGATAATCACACCAGAATAAGAAAATTTTCTCTATATACTATTGAGCGTATTTCTTGTGAGTATAATGATAGTTTGAGTGTGGATTTTGGTGCAAGATTTTTCTCAATAAAATATCTGATATTTCAGTCAGATCTAGTATTCTACTAAGGTAAAGGATATTATTTTTCTCATAAATGATGTTATTTCTTTTCAATATTCATAAAGAATATTATTTTCTTTCATATTCCATATTATGAAAGTGATAATATTTTATTTCATACTCCTAAATTTGAACTTACTACGGTAAGTATTGCTTCTATAATTCCTGAAATGATCAGAATTTCTTTGAGTTTTGCGCTTCACCTAATATCATTTCACTGGAATATTGCTCTGAACTTTCTTATGAAATTTTTACCATTTCATGATGGGATACTATTCATTCGAGTACTATTCACGGTAAAAAATATATTTTTTTTATCCAAATTATCTTTGATTGGATCTATGTTTTAATCTTCATTCTTAATTTTTGCTCCACAATTGATTATTATGGA
Organism: Panax stipuleanatus; assembly: GCA_020205555.1. Lineage (NCBI taxonomy): Eukaryota > Viridiplantae > Streptophyta > Magnoliopsida > Apiales > Araliaceae > Panax > Panax stipuleanatus. The sequence goes on from CM035123.1 coordinate 91,677,020, forward strand.
GTATTCTTGAACTTGGATAAACTAAATTACGAATCCTTAATGTTTGTCCTTTATCTCACTGGATTCGTTCATTAAAATATTTTTCATCATCCTCAGTCTTAAATGGTGATACAAATGAATATCTTTGGCCTGTAGTGCAAAGATGAATGATTACTTGATGAATATCTTTGGCTTGTAGTGCAAAGATGAATGATTACTTGATGAATATCTTTGGCCTGTAGTGCAGAGATGAATGATTACCTGATGAATATATTTGGCCCGTAGTGCAAGGATGGACAGGTGTTGAGATGAACATGACCACTGGTGATACAAATGAATATCTTTGGCCCGTAGTGCAAAGATGAATATTTGATTTGAATATACTGATTAATGTTACAGAGATAAAATATTGATGATGGACTTTTAAATCATAGAAGATAGTAGACATCATTCTCTACTTAACTCTTCTAATGAATTATTATTTTCGCTGCAGTTGTTGATCTAAAACTTGTTGTCCATCATATTTTATCTGGTTTATTGAAGACTAACGATAATTTATCCTTCATTATCTTAGTCATAATATTCTTTACTAGGCTAGTTGAACTCACCCTTTTCTTCCATTGTTCTCTTCAGGAAATGAGAATATTGCGGAGACTAGTCGGGGAATGGAGTGATGGTCCGAGATAGAACTGTAGAAGTCCTCACTATTTTATAAAATAGTGTGATAATAATTGTAATGAGGACTTAGTTTGAGTGTTTATATTTTCTACATATTTGTATTGACACTCACAGTTGTGTGGTCGTATTTTGCACAACCGTATGATATAAAGATTATATTAATTTGGATTCTGTACCATGTATTTGGCGACTCAGAATGGGTTGGGTGGATTGAACCTATTCTGGGGGCGTCACAGTTGGTATCAGAGCTTAGGGATATGATCTCTGGCGGAGATCTGGGAATAGAACTAGGAGGGGAGAGATGAGTAAAACCTTCGCTAGTGTGTCCTACCTAAGCTTATTCGGTATTTAATTGGTCAGTCGGAACTTAGGGTTAATATGTGATATGTTAATTTGTTTAATTAACCATTGTTTTGTTGCAGTATTTGAGAATGACAGTTGAAAATCTAAACAATGGAACATATGAGATTGTTGAGACACCGCTAATCACCAACCAGGATAATGTACAACAAGAAGGCAATAATCCTCCTGTAAACAACACCACCGATCAGACGATGAATGATGGGATGTTTAGAAGCTTTTTCCAGTATATGCAAAACCAGACGAGGAAAACTCGTGTTCAAAATACGGGTGGGAATAACGGTAACTGGCAGCTTGCCACTGCCAAGCAATTCAAAGAGTTGGGACCACCAGAGTTTTTGGAAAAGCCAGATCCAATCAAGGCAGAAACGTGGGTTAAGCAAATTACCAAGATATTTGATGTCTTGTGATGCACGGAGGAGCAAAAGATTCCATTCGCCACGTTTATGTTTCATGGAAAGGCAGATTACTGGTGGGAATCTGTGAAGCGTACCTAGCCTGCCTCACTCAAGATGTCTTAGGAAGAGTTCCAGAAACTGTTCAATAACAAGTACTTTCCAGAAAGTATTCGTCATATGAAGGAGGTAGAGTTTATCAAACTAGAACAGAACAACATGACTGTGTCCCAATACGAGGCTAAGCTAGCGGAGTTATCCCGGTTTGCATCTCATTTGGTGGATAATGAGAAACGTATGACACGGATGTTTCTAAGAGGTTTGAAACCTGAAATTTGTCAATACCTTATTTCTCACAAACTTTCTTTATATTCAGATGTTGTGAATAGGGTTCAATTATTAGAACGAGATAATGAGTTTGTTTAACCAAGGGAGAACAACCAGGGTCGTACTAGTGGCAGCAGTCATCGGAACAATGAAAACCAGCGGGGAGAAAAATATCATGACAGAAGCGATAACCACTCCGGTGGTAATTGTGGCCATGATAATAGAAGAAGTGAGTCGGGGGAAGATTTTAAGAAGAGAAGGTACAACAATGATAACGTGAAGACGTCGACAGCCGCACCAGCATCAACAACCGTTTCTAGAGGAGGAGAACGACCACCGATCGTATGCTATAAATACGGACAAGAGGGACACATCAGTCCAAACTGTACACAGCAATCCAAGGTGTGCTATAACTGTGGAAAGGAAGGTCACATAGCTCGAGTGTGTCCTGTAGTGAAACCAAGTACAGCAGGGATGGTGACTCCAAAGGTTGTCCCAGACAAGTCAAAGTCGGTGGTTTCGGGGAGAGCTTTTGTCGTGACTTCTCAAAAAATGAGGAACCCAAATGAAGTTATCACGGGTAAGCTAATCATAAACTCTTGCGAAGTCTATACCTTATTAGATACCGGTTCTACCCATTCTTTTATTTCACCTATGTGTGCTCAACGTTTGAACTTGACTCCTGAGAAATTAGACTTTGACTTATCTATATTGGGAGCAACCTAAGTCAGTAACCGAACTACGTAGCTTTCTGGGCTTAGCTGGTTATTATCGGAGATTTGTGGAAGGATTTTCTTGAATCGCTACTCCATTAACTCAGCTAACTCGGAAAGATACAAAATTTGTATGGAACAAGGAATGCGAGAAGAGTTTCGAGGAACTCAAGAGGAGACTTATTTCAGCACCTGTTCTGACAATACCATCTGGTTTGGATGGATTTGTCATCTATAGCGATGCTTCAGGCAAAGGGTTAGGATGTGTTCTCTTGCAACATGGGAAAGTCATAGCTTATGCCTCACGATAACTTAAAGAATATGAGAGGAATTATCCTACTCATGATCTAGAGTTGGCAGCAGTCGTTTTCGCGTTGAAGATCTGGAGACACTACCTGTTTAGGGAGAAAGTGGAGATCTATACGGATCATAAGAGTCTTAAATATTTCTTCACCCAAAAGGAACTCAACATGCGACAACGACGTTGGCTTGAGCTGTTGAAAGATTATGACCATACCATCCAACACCATCCTGGAAAAGCGAACGTGATAGCTGACGCGTTAAGTAGAAGATCATATGCGCGAACGAGTGCGATGATGTCAACACAAAGGCCCATTTTGTATGACTTACAAAGGATGGAGATAGAGTTAAAGATTCCAGGGACCCACATGATGATGTCAAATATACGGGTAAAACCAGCTTTAATTGATAAAGTTAAAGCTGCTCAAGCTACAGACCCGGAGCTGATAAAGATGAAGAAGAAGGTGCAAGAAGATGTTATTCCAGAAGCAAGAATCGATGCAGAGGGAATACTTCGAGTCAAATCTAGACTTTTTGTTCTTAACAACTCTGATTTGAAGTATAGAATCATAATGAAAGCACACAATACACCGTTCGCAATCCATCCTAAAAGTACCAAAATATATCGTGATCTTCGACATACATTTTGGTGGAGCAATATGAAGAGAGAGATCGCAGAGTTTATCTCGAGGTGTTTAACGTGTAAACGTGTCAAGGCGGAGCATCAAGTGCCAAAGGGTCAACTTGCAGAAAGCTATGGGCACCGATTTACGATTCATTGGTCCATTTGAGATCCTTGACCGAGTAGAAACTGTGGCCTATAGACTTGCTTTACCTCCAAGCATGTCTCGTGTTAATAACGTTTTTCACATATCCGTGCTACATAAATATGTGAAAGACCCAAACCACATTATTGAGTTAGAACTAGACGAGATAGCCGAAGATTTAACGTACAATGAGGTACTTGTCAAGATCTTGGATAAAAAGGAGCATGTCCTACGCTCAAAGGTTATATCACAAGTCAAGGTTTTAAGGAAGAACCATGATATCGAGGAAATGACCTGGAGCTAGAATTAGAAATGAAAGCAAGGTATCCTCACCTCTTCGACATACCAAGTACGTACGTCAATTTCGAGGATAAAATTTCATAAGGAGGGGAGGTTGTAAGACCCCAACTTTTATGAATAAATATTTAATTTTCTTTATATATTATTTTAAAATAGTAAGGTATTGATTTGATAAATGTGATAAGTTATGGGTGAGATGTGCGAATTTTACAAAGTAAGCAAGTGGTTATAAAATATTCGTTGTGTCGGGGAATATTCGTTTGGTCGAGGAATATTATTTTTGTCAGAGAATATTCGTACGATGGCGCAGTCATTGGTGGAACCTACAACGGAATGAATGCCGGATATAGAAATCAACAGAAGTAACCTTTTTATAAAAATAACGGCAAAACTGTTACCGTTAAACTGTTGAAATACCCGGTAATAAAAATACAGTAATACGCGTTGTTGCACAATAGCACACGGTATTATATAGTATTTTAAATTATTGGTTCTTACGTAAGAAGTCATTTACTCAATATTTGTTACAGTAATTACTGTTCAATATTTTATATTATTGATTCAATAATGGCTACATTGATATTATATATTATTGATTCAATAATTGTCACTGCACAGTATTTCACATTATCAAATTAATAATTCATATTATTTGAATAATATTATTAGATAACATTATTGGCAATGTCTAGGAAGTTTTGTCTAGGAAAGGGGTTTGGTCACCTAATTGCGCGCCAGTAAGAAAAAATCCTTATCGAAAAGCCTCATTTTTCATGTGAACGACCTTGTTGTCAATATTGTAATTCTATAATATTATGAATGATAATTGGTGAATAATAATTGATTATTGATAAAAATGATAAGAAAATATTTATTTCAATTTTGATATAACTGGAGAAATTTTTAGTATGAGACATTTGTTGAAAGTTGGTATTTTATCTTCTCCGATAAAATAATTCATTCAAATATATTATTATAATATTATATTATAATATTATAATGTGATAATATAATAGTATAATTTATAATTTTAAGTGGTAATATTATTATAATAAATTTATGGCATAAAAATAAAATGAGGTGAAAGAGAGAAAACAGAATTAGGAATTCTTTTTAATAATTATAAATATATATATATGGGTCTTCATCCGTAACAACCGTTTGCTACGGACACTGTTTAGCAATCATATTTTGGACCGTAAATTAGAAGATTGAAAGGCTAAGATTAAGTGAATTTGCTCCCTGTCGCATGAGCTTGTAGCGGCAGGACCTTTTGCCAAATTGCCATGTGAAATTATAATGCTGCCCCTCCACATATTCCACATATGTCACCGCTGGGTTTCAAGCTTCCCTGTCGCGAGAGCCTGTTGCGGCAGGGGTACTAATTGGAAGCTTTTGACTAGTCTTTAACGAAATTGAGCAATAACTACAATTTCATTACTAATTTAAAAATAAATTAGTAAATATTTTACAATATAGTACTACTAATACTTAAAATATTCTACAAATTCATTTACAATATAGTACTACTAATACTTAAAATATTCTAAAATAAATATTTTTTAAATAATTATTATTTTTAATATTTTAAAAGTAAATATTATTTTTTAAAATAATATTTACTTTTAAAATATTAAAAACATTATTTACTTTTAGAATATTAAATATAATAATTATTTTAAAATATTAAAAATAATAATTTTTTTACTTTTTTTATAAATATTTATTTTAGAATATTAAATATAATAATTATATTTATTTTTAAAAAAAAAACTAATATTTTATATTTTATATTTTAAAATAAATTATAAAATATAAACTTTTTTAACTTTTCTTATATTTTATATTTTAAAATAAATTATTATTTTTAAAATAGTTATTTCTAATATTTAAAAATAAAATATTAGTTTTTTAAAAAAAATTAAATATAATTATTATATTTAATATTCTAAAATAAATATTTTTAAAAAAAATTAAAAAAATCATTTTTTTAATATTCTAAATATAATTATTATATTTAAATTTCTAAAAGTAAATAATGTTTTTAATATATAAAAGTAAATATTATTTAAAAAAATAATATTTACTTTTAAAATATTAAAAATAATAATTATTTAAAAAATATTTATTTTAGAATATTTTAAGTATTAGTAGTACTATATTGTAAATAAAATTGTAGAATATTTTAAGTATTAGTAGTACTATATTGTAAAATATTTACTAATTTATTTTTAAATTAATAATGAAATTGTAGTTATTGCTCAATTTCGTTAAAGACTAGTCAAAAGCTTCCAATTAGTAATGAAGTCACCCCTGCCGCAACAGGCTCTCGCGGCAGGGGAGCTTGAAACCCGGCAGTGACATATGTAGAGGGGCAACATAGTAATTTCACATGGCAATTTGGCAAAAGGTCTTGCTGCTACAGGCTTATGCAGTAGGGAGCAAATTCACTTAATCTTTAGCCTTTCAATCTTCTAATCTACGGTCCAAAATATGGTTGCTGAACAGTGTCCGTAGCAAACGGTTGTTATGAATAAAGACCCTATATATATATATATATATATATATATATATATATATATATATATATATATATATATATATATATATATATATATATATATAACATGTGATTGGTGGAATTCTTCATTGGTGGGCTAATTGTTTTTCAAGTATGGTGTGCTGAGAAAGCCACCGGGAGCAAATTAGTCAACATTGGTGTTCTGACATTTTTTTATAAATAGGGTGCTTAGTTAGAAATGAAAATCACACCAGAATCAGAAAATTTTCTCTCTATACTATTGAGCGTATTTCTTGTGAGTATAAGGATAGTTTCAGTGTGGATTTCGGTGCAATATTTTTCTCAATAAAATATCTGATATTCCAGTCAGATCAAGTATTCTACTAAGGTAAAGGATATTATTTTTTTCGTAAAGGATATTATTTTTCTCGTAAATGATGTTATTTCTTTTCAATATTCATAAAGAATATTATTTTCTTTCATATTTCATATTATGAAATGATAATATTTCATTTCATACTCCTAAATTTGAACTTACTACGGTAAGTATTGCTTCTATAATTCCTGAAATGATCAGAATTTCTTTGAGTTTTGCGCTCCACCTAATATCATTTCACTAGAATATTGGTCTGAGCTTTCTTATGAAATTTTTACTATTTCATGATGGGATACTATTCACGAGTTACTATTCACGGTAAAAAAATATTATTTTTATTTATCCAAATTATCTTTGATTGGATCCATGTTTTAGTCTTTATTCTTAAATTTTTCTCTACAATTGATTATTATGGAGTATTCTTGAACTTGGATAAACTAAATTACGAATTCCTAATCTTTGTCCTTTATCTCACTGGATTCGTTCATTAAAATATTTTTCATCATCCTCAGTCTTAAATGGTGATACAAATGAATATCTTTGGCCTGTAGTGCAAAGATGAATGATTACTTGATGAATATCTTTGGCCTGTAGTGCAAAGATGAATGATTACTTGATGAATATCTTTGGCCTGTAGTGCAAAGATGAATGATTACCTGATGAATATCTTTGGCCCGTAGTGCAAAGATGGACAGGTGTTGAGATGAACATGACCACTGGTGATACAAATAAATATCTTTGGCCCGTAGTGCAAAGATGAATATTTGATTTGAATATATTGATTGATGTTACAGGGATAAAATATTGATGATGGACTTTTAAATCATAGAAGATAGTAGACATCATTCTCTACTTAACTCTTCTAATGAATTGTTATTTTCGCTGCAGTTGTTGATCTAAAACTTGTTGTCCATCATATTTTATCTGGTTTATTGAAGACTAACGATAATTTATCCTTCATTATCTTAGTCATAATATTCTTTACTAGGCTAGTTGAGCTCACCCTTTTCTTCCATTGTTCTTTTCAGAAAATGAGAATATTGCGGGGACTAGTCGGGGAATGGAGTGATGGTCCGAGATAGAACTGTAGAAGTCCTCACTATTTTATAAAAAAGTGTGATAATAATTATAATGAGGACTTAGTTTTAGTGTTTATATTTTTTACATGTTTGTATTGACACTCACAATTATGTCGTCGTATTTTACACCACCGTATGATATAAAAGATTGTATTTAAATTTTGTACCATGTATTTAGCGACTCAGAATGAGTTGGGTGGATTGAACCTATTCTGGAGGCGTCACAGTTTGGGTCTAATTGATTTGCCAAACACTGGTGTCTCCACTTTGATTAATATTGCAACTTCCATTATGAACTAAAATTTATGATATATTCTTTCAGAAAAATAATTTCATTTGTAAAATTTATAAATATTACTCCATCCATTCTAAAATTAAAGATACAATTTACCTTTTAAGTTCAAACAACGACATATTAAATTTTAAATTGATGTAAATTTATTTATTTAGTTGATACAATCATTATAATTGTATAGTATATAACAAAAACTATTAATCACAAAATTTATTTCATTCTAAACTTTTATGAGTCATACTAATTTTGAAGTTTAATATAAAAGTCAAATTGTATATCTAATTTTGGAACGAAGAGCGTAATTAAGAATGAATGCATTTTTGTTACAATTTTATTCTTAAAAGTATCAAGTTAATTTTAGTAACATAATAATGAAATTATGATATCAAGCTTGAAAAAAATTGTTATTATATATTACTATCAATAAAATAAAAAGATAACTCATTTGTGAAATAAAATAAATTGACAAATGAGGCTGCAAAAGAGTTAACACTGATATGCACTACCCATAGTTAAGGTTGTAAACGAGCCAAACAGTTCGGGCTCGATTCGGGTTCAATTTGAAAAAATACGAGCGAGTCTCGGATTCGTTAATAACATGATTCAAATCTGAGCATTAAAAATAGTTCGAATAAAAATATGAGTAGAATCTGAGCAAGGTTATACTCGACTCGTTTAAGATTCAAACTACTCGAATTCTTGATTGTGATTCGATACATACTCGATTGATACAGATTTGATTAGATGTTCGATACATATAAATATACAAATTTAAATCAAATTTGAATAATTAATTATTATTATTTTGTTTTTAATTTTAATTGTGATTTTATATTTGTAAAGTGTAAAAGTAAATATATTTTCTCATTTTTAAGTAAAATAACAAATTCAATTTATAATTATATTTATTATAAAACTAGTTAATATATAGAGACTCGAATTCGAGCTTAAATTTGAAGCTCGTGAGTAATTTGACTATAATTCGAGCCGAGTCAGATCGAATTCGAGTAGTAAATATTTGAGTCGAGTCGAATCTGAGTAGAATTTTTCAAATACAATTCGAATTCGAATACGAATTTATCATTTTAGTCGAATTAGAGCAACTCTCTGTTCGTTTTGATTCAACTCGTTTACACCCTTACCCATAGTAGCTAGGAAGCAACTAAAGATTGATAATTAATGGAATATAAATGAAACTGATATTTTTACATGTATTTTTGATATTTTCACATAATATTTTCTCACATGAGAAGAAAATGGGTATGACTTTCATGTGAGAGTGGACCATGTGGAAATATCAAAAACTCATGTGAAAATAGTGCTACCAATATAAATGAACATAGAAGCTAAAGATACAACAAGAATTAAACAACATGCATAACAACTAGCATAATTGGAACTTATACAAGAAGTATATATACACTCGATCATTTAATTCCCCCATAAAAAGGGTTTCTACGTACTAGCTAGCTATACATGATTCACACATACATAATTATATATTTTTAGGATGGACTTGGCAAGCAACTAGACATATGTAGCATCTCCCTCTGGGGATTCACACTCAAGGCCTTAGCCTTGCTGATATACAACTTTTTCACATTAGAATTTTGTTCGTCTAGCAATTTCACTAAACTTCTCTTTGCATTAGCCCTAAACGGACAATTCGACGCCAAAAACCCGTCTACCAAGTGTAGATACGCCTCTAGGTCATGGCAACATGCCACATCGGCATTAGGCTTTAGAAATGGCGACATCTTTGTATCCACCCTTAATTCGGTCCCAACGTGGGAATACGCCCATGGCATGTTGTTGTCGAGCACGTTAAGAACTCCGGCAGCTGCTGATTCCCTTATTTTTTTGTCGAGCCCCTCGCTCACAAACATGCCCGGAACCCTAGTGATCACGTCTTGTGAGTTAACAATACGCAACACTTTGACATTTTTTGAATTTAAACGATTGGCGAATCCTCGGTTTCCCACCCTAGGCCCGCCAAACGAGAAGACTGCCACAGGAGGCATGTCCGGGGTGGAAGTGCTCAATTCGTCGGCCACGAGTAAGGCCATGGCGGCGCCGAGGCTGTGACCGGTCACGGTTATGCTTAGGGTTTCCCCTTTGTACATGTCCATTAGCCTATGTATTTCGGTAACTACTGATTCGGATAAACTTGGCATGTGGGCCCCAGCTGTCTTGTAAAGACTCAAAAACCCACATTCAACCTTGGAAATGGATTGTCCTTTGACTTGATCCTCTTGACCTGGCATTTGGACAAGTAGATCCCTCATATTCTCTGCCCATTCCAGACACGTGGCAGTCCCACGGAGCGCGATCACGATATCCCGTCTTCCCATCCTTGCGATCTCCCTCTGGTCATCGCAGACCGCCACGTACCCAATACAACTCGACCGTTGAGTCATCCACCCGAGATCCGGTGCCACGTCATCAACCCATTTGGGCAGACCAACTGATGATGTGGCATATAGGTTCTTGGTCACCCGGTAAGACTTATCGGGTACTGCCACGCGGCGTGCAGCCGGAGCTTCATTTGCTGAGGTGGCCGGATCGGAGTGGAAGCAATGATAGGCTGCCTGAATGAACTCACCGTACCTAACCATCTCTCGCCTGAGATTCTCGTTGAGCGGGTCAAGCAGACCGGCCCAATCGTTGCAGCCGTGATATTCTCGCCACTGGCTACCAAGGGTGTTCCTTGGAGAATACTCGGCGGACTTTGATAACATCCGCCGGAGGCGGTTAAGATGACGGGGAGATACTTCCTCCGCCGCCTTAGATTCCGGCCAAATCCGAGACAAATTAAGCCCTTCCAATAATCCCCTCCCTTTATTTTCCTCCGGCAACCTAATACCCACATGACCTCGTTGCGGGTCTGGTGGGTTCGGCTCCGATTGCTTTTGCAGTAGCTTCTCAAGATTAGACAAGTGCTTTCGGGTCAATTTAGTGGATGAAACAGATGTTGCTGAATTAGCAATTCTTGCCGACGGGTTTAACGGCGATTTGGCGTACTTGAAGCTGGATCGGCGGACCTGAAAGGCGTTTAAGTTTTGTGCCGGAAGTGTTAATCCGATTAACATGGTTAATTAGAGAGAGAGAGAGAAAGAGGAGAGACAAAGTCAATGAGTTACTTGATGGGGAAGGCTAATGAAATAAGAGAGGCAGGTGTTAGTTGAAGAGCCAAGGGAGATTAATATGGAGAGTTGGTAGGCATAAATATATATAGAGAGAGGGAAGGGTTCATAAATGCCCTTGGAATTGTTTCAATTAATTAATTTGTTGATGGAGTAATGTCCAAGTATTTTGAGGAGAGTATATAGTTGAAATTCAACTGCACGACCACTTCTCTCTTACGTCATTGTCAGAAATGTCAGCCCACGCGATTGAGTTTAAGAAATGGGTACCAACTTCTCTCTTAATTTAATAGATGATGGTTTAGTGTGGTTGATCATGTTTGAATTTTAGATGATTCGTTACGGGTGACAATCCGCTAATAAATATTTACGACACCAACTTATTAAGTGATTTTGTCGTGTCGAAAATTGACATTTATTTATAATAAGAATCCGTGATAACATGTACTCCATCTGTTGTTTAAAGACGGTAGTTTTAGTAAAAAAAAATATATAAATTAATAAGTGAGATAAAATAATAAAATTAATTTTATGTGTTTATTAATTATGTGAAGAGAGAAATTGTTGGTGAACGTAATAACTCTTTGCTGCAATAAATTAAAATAAGGACATATTTGAAAAAAATATACAAAAACTATATTGGGTTTCTAAAACTGTATTCTTTAAAGAACAATTTTTTTTTTCTAAAACTACAGTCTTTAAAGAACGGAGAGAGTAGTATTTATGAATTGTGTTTGTGTATCCTCTTATAATAAGTTTCCAAGTTAAACAACTTATTTTTAGAATGAAAATTAGTTTACATGTCGACTAATTTTATATCAAATGTGCATTGTGATTAACGTGCAACGTAAATCATAAAATAAAATTGTATTATATGAGTACCTATTTTGTCCCTCCAATTATATATATATATATATATATATATATATATATATATATATATATATATATATAATATCTAAATAAATTTATCGTCATATAAAACAGTAACACATGTTTAGATAAATTTTATATAAATAAATAATTAAAAAATAATACTATTTTCATATGTATTTTTTAAATTTGTGTGTGAATTTCTCTCACATGTAAGTAAGATTCACTTTATTCTAATATGAGAGAAGATCACATAAAATATAAAAATATTAATTTTTTAAATAAAATTCTTAAATACATTTGTAACCGTCGCACTAACCTATTACGTACTCCCTCCGTTTCTTAATATAGGTCGTTTTAGAGAAGTTTTTTTATTCCTTAATATAAGTCGTTTGAGAATTTCAAGTAATCATTAATTGCTTAATTTATAATATTACCCAAATTATTAAATATAACTTTGGTTCTCTCACTATTTTTTGTCCAATAAATAAAATTATCCTTTTTTCAATACAAGGTCAATATAGACAATTGACCTTATATTTAATGCTATATAATTATTTTCTTAATATGTGTGCACAACTCAAACGATTTATATTAAGGAATAGGAATTTCTTAACATGTGCTCTTAGGGCACATGCTAAGCACACAGTTCAAGGCAATATTCCTTTGAATTGTGTGCATATTCCCTTAAACTTGGTGCAAATGCAAAAATCAAGAGAATATGCATAAAGTTCAAGAGAATATTCTCTTGAACTGTATACTTAGTATGTTCTCTAAGAGCACATGTTAAGAGGATCCTAAGGAATAAAGGGACTATAAATTAATAGACAAACATGCACTTGTTCAAAATCTAGTTTGATTTTTTGGCGGATTTCTATCGGTCTCCAATTGGTAGACAAGAACTACCTAATTTCTCTTGGACTTTCCATACCCCTTAATTATTTTGATTGTATTATTGACAAAATGGGGAAAAGAAAAAGAAATAAGGAGACCAAAATGAAAAATATCTCCCATAACCCAAAATCTATTGCAAAGATTATAATTACAAATATTTCAATAATATAACAGAGGATTTACATCATCTCCTTAATTTTAGAAACTACTTCCTGACCTGTTGACTTATTCTCCTTTATCTTGTACTGGTATATTAGTTGTACATAAAAAATATAGGAATTGGTTTTCAACAACACAGATTTACAGGATCAATATTGTGTATATATATTACTGTGATCAATGATAAAGTAGTGTGATTTTCCTGCTCATTCAAATTCTTACATGGTATCAGAGCTTCTTTAAGAGATAGCTAATCCCATATTTTTTTCTCTCTCCACTACAGCAGCCATGACCACGAGCACCACCACTCACAATACAAATGACCCTCATACCACCCTCATCACAATTAATGTCGCTGCACATAGCCCTCTTAAACTCACCTCCAGCAACTACATCTCCTGAAAGCTACAATTCCACACCTTATTTATTGGCTATAATCTCCAAGGCTATATTGATGGATCACAACCATGTCTAGCAGCCACCCTCACCCAAAATAAGACAACTGTACCCAATCCAGATTATATTATCTAGATTAGACAGGATCAACTAATCCTTAATGCCATCATTGGCTCCCTCTCCCCAATAATTATCCCATTTATTGCTCAGGTGAAATCCTCTAGTGAAGCATGGAACATATTGGCCAACACATATGCCAAGCCAACTCGTGGCCGCATCAAACAGGTCAAAAGTCAATTAAAGAAGATCACAATGGGATCTGAAAGTGTGACTGAATTTTTGCAGTCAATAAAAGTAAAAGCTGATGAACTTGCCCTTCTTGGAGCACCACTTGAAGCAGAGGATCTTACAGAGAAAATCCTAGATGGACTAGGTGATGATTACAAGGAACTGGTTCGTGCTGTCCAAGCCAGAGATAACCCAATAACCTTTGACGAACTACATGAAAAATTACTCAACTTTGAAGCATCAGTACTAACAACCAAACCTGAACCATCTTATTTTCCTGCTATAGCAAATCCAACTAGTCGAAACACAACCAACTGGCGACCCAACACCAACAATACCAATCGATCTTCACCATCAACAGGTGGTAGACCAACTTACACTCCAGGAAATCGGTCTTTCTGTCCTTATCTGGGTTATTGCCAAATCTGTAGGATACAAGGCTACACTGCCAAGAGGTGTCCTTCATTTCGACTAATACCAATTTCACCTACCAACAACTCTACTGCCCCGACACATCATCCTACAACACCATGGCAACCACGGCATCATCCTACAACATCATGGCAACCACGAGCAAATTATGCTACTAGTTCTAATAACAATACCAATCCATCATGGCTCCTGGATAGCAGTGCCTCCCACCATGTCACGTCTGATCTTGATAATCTCTCAATGCACACTCCATATAATGGCTCAAATGACATTATGATTGGAGATGGCTCGGGTCTCGCCATTACTCACACCGGTTCTACCTCCTTCACCACCTCTACAAACACTTTTCAATTAAACAATGTTTTATGTGTTCCGAATATGAAAAAAAAATTAATTTCAATTTCCCAATTCTGTCACACAAACAAAGTTTCAATTGAATTCTTACCATTTACTTTTCTTGTGAAGGAACTTCGCACGGGGGCAACACTTTTGACGGGCAAAACTAAAGATGGTGTCTATTAGTGGTTGGGATCCTCCCCAATTCTAGCATTTTCTAGCATAAAGACTTCTGCCTTTGAGTGGCATCATAGATTAGGACATCCAGCTTTTTCCATTTTGAAATCCGTTGTTTCTAGGAATAAACTAGGCTCAGATTCTTCTATGTCATCTGATTTTTCTTGTAATGCTTGTCGTTCTAATAAAAGCCACAAATTGTCATTCTCCAAGTCCACACTTTCCTCCACTCAACCTCTTGAAATTATATTTTTCTGATGTTTGGACTTCACCAATAATTTTAAATGATGGTTTTAAATATTATGTGATCTTTGTTGACCACTTCACCAAATACATTTGGTTTTACCCTATTAAGCAAAAGTCAGAAGTCTAACCCATCTTCATTAGATTTAAAACCATTGTGGAAAATTATTTTGACAAAAAATAAAAACACTATACTCTGATAATGGTGGAGAATACAAAGCTTTTGCCCATTTCCTTGCAACTATTGGAGTTTCTCATCTCACTACACCACCCCACACACCTAAACACAATAGCTTTTCTGAAAGAAGGCATCGTCATATTGTTGAAACAGGTTTAACATTACTCTCTCATGCATTTCTTCCATTACCCTACTGGACTCATGCTTTCGCAACCGCGGTTTTCTTAATTAATCGCATGCCAACTCCCACACTCAATCTCTCCTCTCCATATGAAAACATTTTTCACACTACACCCAACTACTCCAAACTTAAAATTTTTGGTTGTTTGTGTTATCCGTGGCTTAGACCATATACAACTCACAAACTTGAGTCTCGTTCCAAACCATGTGTTTTTTTAGGATATTCTCTAACTCAGAGTGCTTACCACTGTCTTGATCCTTCAACTTCAAAAATATATGTCTCTCGACATGTCAAGTTTGTGGAATCTGTGTTTCCTTTCAATAACCTATCACAACAATTATCTCGTCCACAATCCACCACTGTCGCCACTTGGATTCCCCCACCAATTCGTGTCTCTACATCTTCTACAATACCACAACTCAATTTACCATCTGCAGTGGACGCTCCTCAACAATTGCCTAGTGAAGCTCCATCACCAACTAACTGTAAGACCCCAAATTTTATGAATAAGATTTAATTTTCTTTATATATTATTTTGAAATAGTAAGGTGTTGATTTGATAAATGTGATAAGTTATGGGTAAAATGTGCAAAGTTTACAAAGTAAGCAAGTGGTTATAAAATATTCGTTGTGTCAGAAAATATTCGTTTGGTCGAGGAATATTCTTTTTGTCGGAGAATATTCGTACGACGGCGCAGTCATTGGTGGACCCCACAACGGAATGAATGTCGGATATAGAAAGCGACAGAAGTAACTTTTTTATAAAAATAAAGGCAAAACTATTACCGTTAGTACTGTTGAAATATCCGGTGGTTAAAATACAGTAATACGTGGTGTTGCACAGTAGCACATGGTATTACACAGTATTTCAAATTATTGATTCTTACGTAGGAAGACACTTACTCAATTATTGTTACAGTAATTACTGTTCAATATTTTATATTATTGATTCAATAATTGCATAATATTTTATTGGTTCAATATTTGCTACGTTAATATTTTATATCAATAAGTGCTACTTTGCTATTTTATATTATTGATTCAATAATTGTCATTGCACATTATTTCAAATTATCAAATTAATAATTCATATTATTTGAATAATATTATTAGATAGCATTATTGGCAATGTCTAAGGAAGTTCTGTCTAGGAAAGTGATTAATTGCGCGCCAGTAAGGAGAAATCCTTATCGGAAGGCCCCCTCTTTCTTGGGAATGACCTGGTTGTCAATATTGTAGTTCTGTAATATTATTTGTGAATAATTAATTTTTTATATATATGATAAAGAAATATTTATTCAATGTGGATTTAAAATGAGGAATTTTTTAACATGTGACATTTGTTGAAAGTTGGTATTTTATCTTGTCCGATAAAATAATTCATTCAAATATATTATTATAATATTACATTATAGTAGTATGATGTGATTATATAATAGTATGATTTTTATAATTTGAATGGTAACATTATTATAGTAAATTCATGGTATAAAAGTTAAACGAGGTGGAAGAGTGCAAATTGAATTTGAACTCTTATGATGCAAACAATGATATCATCAGAGCGATGAGGTAAGCAAGAATGTCATCAGAGCGATGAGGTAAGCAATGATGTCATAGGATCGATGATGTATGCGAGACTATTTTACCCTTACTCTGCCGAGCCTATAAATAGAAGCTCATTTCTTCATTATTTCTCACCAATTCACTAAAGCTATAGAGAGAGAAAGTATAGAGAGAATAAGAGAGAAAGAAGAAGAGTATTCTGCTATTAAACTAGTGCAGTCTCCAAATTTTTAAGGTAAGGGGTATTATTTCTTTCGTATTCATGAAGAGAGTTATTTTCTTTCAATACTCGTAAGGGTTATTATTCCATTCTTTATTATTCTGTTGGAATAACCTGTCTACGTGGACTACCGCATGCATGGTGAAATCCTGTTGTTATTCCATTCTTTATTATTCTGTGAGAATAACATGTCTACGCGGACTACCACATGCCTGGTGAATAACCCTTCGTATTCAGCTGTTATTAAATTATGGAAATAATCTGTTTAAGCGGACTACGGCCAGACGGGTGAAAATCCAATTGCAATTTCGTATATTGTTTCATTTCAGATTCTTAACTCTAAACTTACTACGGTAAGTATTGCTTTTATAATTCCTAAAATGATCAGATATTACTTGAGTTTTGCGCTTCATCTAATATTATTTCACTGGAATATTGGTCTGAACTTTCTTGTGAAATTTTTATCTTTTCATGTCGAGTTACTATGCACTAGTTACTATTCACGGGATACTATTCAAGGTAAAAAAAATATTTTTTTTCTTCCAAATCATCTTTGATTGGATCCAGATTTTGATCTTCATTCTTGAACTCTAGATAAATTCTTTAATATTTGTCCTTTATCTCACTGGATCCGTTATTCGTATTATTTTTCATCATCCTCAGTTCTAAATGGTGATATAACTAAATATCTTTGGCCTGTAGTGCAAAAATTAATAATTACGTGATGAATATCTTTGGCCTGTAGTGCAAAGATGAATGATTACCTGATGAATATCTTTGACCCGTAGTGCAAAGATGGACAGGTGTTGAGATGAACATGACCAACTGATGATACAAATAAATATCTTTGGCCCGTATTGCAAAGATAGATATTTGATTCGAGATGTATATTGATTGATGTTACAGGGATAAAATATTGATGATGGACTTTTAAATCAAAGAAGATAGTAGACATCATTCTCTACTTAACTCTTCTAATGAATTGTTATTCTCGCTGCGAATATTGATCTAAAACTTGTTGTCCATAATATTTTATCTGATTTATTGAAGGCTAACGATAATTTATTTTTCATTATCTTAGTCATAATATTCTTTACTGGGCTAGTTGAGCTCACCCTTTTCTTCCATTGTTCCCTTCAGGAAATGAGAATATCGCGGGTACTAGTCGGGGAATGGAGTGATGGTCCGAGTTAGAGCTGTAGAAGTCCTCACTATTTTTTTTATTTAAAATAGTTTGATTATAAATGTAATGAGGACTTAGTTTGAATGTTAATATATTTTACATGTCTGTATTGACACTCACAGTTGTGTGGTCGTATTTTGTACGACCGTGTGATATTAAAGATTGTATTTGAATTTTGTTGAGTGTATTTGGCGACTCAAAATGGGTTGAGTATTGAACCTATTTTGGGGGCGTCACACTAACACCCAACCTGATCCAAATTTACCTGAACATGTCCCTCAAAACATCTCACACCAGCCACCACAACATAATCCACAACCTACCCATAGGATGACCACTAGAGGCAAGAACAACGTTCATAAACCTCTCACAAAAATGAACCTACACATTCAACTGACCAAATCCAATGATCTTGAACCAACCACAATGACCCAAGCTCTTAAAGATCATAAATGGCGTCGAGCTATGTCAGAAGAGTATGATGCCTTGGTAAAGAATGGGACATGGGAATTGGTACCACATGATATAAGTCAAAACCTTGTTGGATGTAAATGGATTTTTAGAACTAAACGTAAGTGTGATGGTTCTGTTGACAGATTCAAGGCTCGTCTGGTTGCAAAGGGTTTTCATCAAAGACCGGGAATCGATTACAATGACACATTCAGCCTTGTGGTTAAACCAACCACCATTCGTGTTGTGCTTGCTATAGCTGTAAGTCGTGGCTGGCCTTTACGATAATTTGACGTTAACAATGCTTTCCTCCAAGGTAATCTGTCAGAAAATGTTTACATGTCCCAGCCACCTGGTTTTGTTGATAAAGACAACCCAACACATGTTTGCAAGCTTCGAAAAGCCATCTACAGTCTAAAACAAGCTCCTCGAGCATGGTATCAAGAACTTAAACATTTTCTTCTTTCATATGGATTCAAGAACTTCTATGCTGATACTTCTCTCTTTGTCTTCAATGTTAATAGTCATACTATATATCTCATTGTTTACGTTGATGATATAATCCTAACGGGCAATAATACTGTAATGATAGATCAATTTATCAATGCTCTTGCTGAACGTTTTTCCATTAAGGATATTGGGTTGTTAACTTATTTTCTGGGTATAGAAGTTGTCCCCAACAAGAATGGTGTTCTTCTCTCACAAAGACGCTATATTCAGGACCTCTTAACATAAACTCAAATGCACTAAGCCAAACCAGTTCTTACTCCAATGCCAACAAATTCTACTCTTACATTACACTCGGGTTCTTCTTTATCAGATCCTTCTCAATATAGAACAGTTGTGGGCAGCCTTCAATATTTGCTCATTACAAGGCCAGACATTACCTTTGCTGTTAACAAGTTATCCCAGTACATGCATTCTCCAACAACTGAGCATTGGTCTTACGTCAAACGACTTTTACGATATCTGGTTGGCACTATTAATGATGGTTTACAGATTCATCATGATTCGTCTCTAAGTTTGCATGCCTTTTCTGATGCTGATTGGGCAGGGGACAAAGACTATTTTACTTCTACTGGTGCATATGTTGTTTATCTTGGAAAAAATCCTGTGTCTTGGAGTTCTAAAAAGCAAAGGGCTGTTGCTAGATCTTCTACTGAAGCTGAGTATCGTTCAGTTGCTAATACTGCTGCTGAAATTAAATGGGTTTGCTATCTCCTTTCAGATCTTGGCGTTACACTTCCTTATTGTCCAGTTATATATTGTGATAACATTGGGGCCAATCAATTATGCTCAAATCCAGTTTTTCATTCAAAAATGAAGCATGTTGCCATTGATTTTCATTTTATTCGCGATCAAGTTCAAAATGGTTCTCTATGTGTTGCTCATGTCTCCTCTCAAGATCAAATAGCATATGCACTCACAAAGCCTCTTCCACGACAACGATTTCTACAACTCAAATTCAAGATTGGACTTCTCTCCAGACCTCCATCTTGAGAGGGCATAAGAGAGGATTTACATCATCTCCTTAATTTTAGAAACCACTTCTTAACCTGTTGACTTATTCTTCTTTATCTTGTATTAGTATATTAGTTGTACATAGAAAATATAAGAATTAGTTTTCAACAACTCAGATTTACAGGATCAATATTGTGTATATATATTACTTTGATCAATGATAAAATAGTGTGATTTTCCTGCTCATTCAAATTCTTACATAATATTCTCTTTTAAGACTTACTTGAGAAGGAATATTAGATGTCGAAAAGTTTGTTTTTACCTTGTTATGGAGGTGAGAATAAAATTATATATGAGCCTATGTAATTAGAAAGAGAAAAACTTACAACACTTTAATTATATTTGTATTATTGATGTGATTAGTACTTTGCCAAAGTATTACTTCTTCCGTTCCAAATTAAAAGTCAAGTTTTGATTTTTCTGGGTTAAATTGACTATTTTGTAAATTATTTTTTGTACTATTTTTGTCAAAATATATGTAAAAAGATTATAAATATATATATATATATACAATTTAATACTAAACTCAATTTTTAAAATTAAAAAATATATATTTATATATATTTAATTATTAATTCTAAAAACAGTTCATTTGACTAAAAAAATCAAAAATAAATATTTAATTTGAAATAGAGAGAGTGATTAATATTTTGTTAATTACATAATAATCTTCCTATCTATCACAGTCAACAGCTTGTTTCAACCTCCATTTAGTCAACAGATCATTATATTTCCTTGGATAGCAAGGATCACGCCCCTCACTGTAATACACACATCATCCCATGTCAAATTTTCAAATACATATGGGATTGCAATATAATATTATATCAGGAAAAAATGTATATACATATATTTGCGTAGTACACAGTCGTCTACGGCGATGGTTTTTTAGAGATATGGTGACAGTTCAACCGTCGTCAGAGATATTATGGTCTATAGCGACGGTTGACCGTCGTCATAATCCAAAAAAACCGTCGTCATCGCACGACTGTGTACTATACAACTGTATATATACATATACCACATTATATTATATACATAATAGTATATATATTGCTATCATTAAAGCATTTTTTTCACTGCGCAAAAAAAATTACAAATATATAATGATGTATTTAATATTTTATATCTGTTTAATTTGAATTTTGTGGAGCAATAATTAAGTTATTACTGGAGCCAGTTAAGATGAAGTAGTCACACCCTTGATCACTATTAAGTTTATATATATATTTTGTTTTTATTTGTTATAGTAAATATTATATATTTTAACTTTAACTCTCTGCTTGTGAATCGCCACAAATACAATACTCGATCTATCCAGTACAAATTGGTTTAATTTGATTTTTTTGGTCAAATTGATTAATTTTAAAATTGATAATTAAGCAAATTTATTTATATTTTTGAACTTTCAAAACTTGAATGTTGTAGTAAATTAAACGTAGATTTTTATGTTATAATCTTTTTAACTATATTTAAAAGAACATGGGATCAATTTGTCTTCAAAATTCAAATTAAATTATTCTTTTATGTGATGAAAGGCGTATTTATTATGAATAATATAGCGAAGAGTTATAAAATTTTATAATTATTAGCAAAAAACTTGATAACTTCATCTTAATGGGATCCCATATTAATGATGAAAATTGTTAAATCCACAATACTTTTTATTATTTTCATAACATAAGTGTCGTTGTAGATGTATAACGACGGTTAAAATCGTCACTATAAGATCTATAACGATAATTTTATTGTGAAAATAATATTTTCTATTGTGAATTTAACAATTTCCTTAATATATTATCAGTGAAAATCCAACCCCGCGGTTTGACGGAAGATTAATAGAAGTATAGAACAGTCGTTGACATGCATGCATGTGTAAACATTAACTATTTTTCACACCTGAGGAGTAAGTGGGCCTACCAGTCCATGCATTATATTGGAGTATGTTTTAACAACAGAATACTCCAATAAGGATGTTTCCCAACATGTATCATTTTATTTAGTTGTATAAGTTTTCTGAACTGCTACAAATAATTTTAAATAAAATAATAAATGTGTACCAAACTACGTTCCGTTATTTAATATAAGTCATTTTAGAGAAATATTTTTGTCACTTAATATAAGTCGTTTGAGAATTTCAAGTAAAAATTAATTGTTTAGTTTTTAATATTACCCCAAGTATTAAATATAACTTTGGTTCTCTCACTATTATCTGTCTAATAAATAACATACTCTCTTTTTACAATACAAGGGCAATATAGACAATTGATATTATATTTAATGTTTTATATTATATCCTTAATATTTGTGCACAACTCTAAAATGACTTATATTAAGGAACCGAAAGAATAGTATATCTAACCAAGCCAAACAGTTTGGTCGGTAAGGCAACTACACTGGCGTTGAGGTAGTAAAACTTAGAAATTTGTATGAATTTTGTCAATTAATGGGCTGGCTTTGATGTCTACAATTACCTAATTAATAAAGTGCTTATTTTAATCAAAGCATTTTATTTGATCATATACATACCTAAACTCACAAAATTTAATTTGGATGAATTTAGTCAATTAATGGGCTGGCTTTGATGTCTACAATCTATTTAACAAAACACAATTGATTTTGAATTTGTCAATCATTCTAATAAATTATCAGGACCGTCCAAAATTTGAGATAAATCTCACCGTCCATTATATCCTCTTTAACTTCAAAGGAAAAATAATTGCTCTCTCTCACTCTCAGATCCTCCTCCGTTCTTCCTCCTCCGACTCTAGCGCCTGCAATCTCTCCTCCCCCTTCCCTTTCGTACGTAATGCCGGAGGCACGGGTTACATGATCTAGTTATCTAATAAAGTGCTTATTTTACTCGAATTAAGCATTTAATTTGATCATATACATACCTAAACTCACTCACGTAAAACTCGCAACACTTTTTTAAGCATTTAATTTTTTAATTAATTTTAATTTTTTTGTAAAACATTTTTTTAATTTAATTTTTTATAGCTAGTTTTAGACATAATTTAAACGCACACCAGTCACCAAACCTTTGTCACGGTCAAAATTTGAAACCTCATCCTCTTGGTACACAAGGGTTAGGGATAAATATTGGGTCAAGACCCTTTGCATGGGTAACATTTTTTGGTAACACTACACCATATTTATGATTTTAGTAATTAATTGGTTAAAAATTATATCATACATTTATGCTTATTTCAGTTATGCTATTAAGAGTGTTTATATTTGGTATATTTATATTAGTGATATTTATATTAGGCCAACAAATTCAATTATGTCTATATAAAGGATATTTACCGCATTGTCGATCAGTTGACACCATTCAATAAAATTACTAAAATTAGAGATACATTTTGATTTTTTTGAATTAATTCGCGAAATCCTAAAATTCAAAACTATATGAAGTTGTTTAATTTTGATACAAACACACAATTGTAAACTTAGTATGAAGCAATACTAATTATCACTTTTTTTGTTTTCAAAAACTTGAACGAAATTATATCAATTTTTGAGTTTTAAGATTTTTGTAGATTGATTCTAAAAAGTCAAAATGCATCTCTAATTTTGAAACAAATGTAGTATATGATTCTATGGACAAGTAAGTTCATCTAAACATCTAGCTCCCTCCGTTATTCATCTTTCTTTTTTTATTTGCTCCAAAATTAGAGATATATTTCTTTTTTAAGACATAAAATACCATAATATACCCAATTTATCCTTTTCTATATAATAGTTGAAACAAGGTTCAATTGTGGATTCACTACTGACTTGGGTTCTAATAACCTAACCAAGTGCAGTTTGCCCGCCCCCAGTACAACAGCCTTCTTATAGCCCTTCGTACGTAACAAGCTCTAAGAAGGCTTTTGAACCTTTTCCCTTTTCATATTTAACCAGCTTTACAATGATTTTTATTTGCCTTTCCCTATTTAACCTTTACAATGAAATATATATATATATATATATATATATATATATACGGGAAATGATCTATAACATGTATTTACTATGAATACTTATAGAGCATATACTATCTATACCATTGAAAATATATAAGGAAAAACGGTCATGATTAAAAACTGAAAATCGACGTCCGCTATACTATTAGTAGCGAACTGTAAAAATAATACTTAGCGTCCGCTATTATTAGTAACAGACGCATATGTGTTTGATTTTACCAATAAATATTCATGATTTATTAACTAGAGTTTAGGTTATCCACAACTTGTACTTTTTCAACTTTAATAAATTCTAAATACGGATTAATAAACCCTAAACTCTTATTTATAAACCCTAGTTAATAAACCATAACCCCTGATTAAAAATCCTAAATCTTGGTTAATAAATCATAAACCCTTGTTAATAAGTCAAACCCTTATTCTTATTAATGTTAGCGGATGCTAAGTAATTTTTTTACCGTCCGCTACTATTACCGGATGTTAAGTTTTTTTTTGTTTACAGTCTGCTACTATTAGCGGATATCGATTTTCAGTTTTTAATTCTTATCGTTCCTTCTTATTTTCAATGGTATAGATGATATATATCCTATAAAGATTCATAACAAATACATGCTATAGATCATTATCATATATATATATATATATACACGGTCCGGATCTTAAGCTCACCCAACTAAAAGCTCACCCAACTCACCCCTTTTAGCGACGGACCAGGCGACAGTTTGGTCCGTCGCTATATATACAACCGTCGTCTTAGCTTTTAGTGACGGACAACATATAGCGATGGACAACATATAGACGACGATTGTATATATAGCGACGGACGAATCGTCGTCCGATCCATCGCTAAAGGGAGGTGAGTTTGGGTGAGTTTTTAGTTGAATAAACCTAAGATCCTTATCGTAAATATATATATATATATATATAGTTGACATTTTTTGAATAGATTAAAACTCATATCCCACATTAAGTAGGAGCATGCACTAAAAACAATATCATTAACCCTTTGAAAGTACACTACTATACCTAGCATGTCACAAGCTTAAGTGGAAAGGTCCATAACTCCACCATCTGAGTGTTTCACGAGTTGCCTCTGCAAATTCCCACTAGTTGCATTTTCTTTAGCACTTTATTCTTAAATTATTGCTTCCATATAGTTTGTACAAACAATAAGTCTATAGCGACCGGATTGTTCCGACCGGTTGAAATTTTATTTTTATTTTTATTTTTTGCTTTTGACTCGCAAATAATTAATGTGATTTATTAGAATTGAAATTTTTATAAAATACAGTAATTTATATGTCATTTGGATACATATAAAAAGCAGGGTTATACAGTCTGTGCAACCCTGTTTTTTATATGTATCCAAATGACACCTAAATCACTGTATTTTTATAAAAATTTCAATTTTAATAAATTACATTAATTATTTGGAAATCAAAAGCCAAAAAATAAAAAAATATTTCCAACCAATCGCCACCCCGGTCGGAACTAACCGGTCCCCATAGAAGGATTCTTGTACAAATGGAAGAAAGAAAAAAACTTTTATTTTTGTCACACCGACGCACCAAAAAATCGTGCGATAATTCATAACATAGAAAAGGTATTGATGTCATTACCTAAGAAAGGGAAAAAGTAATAAACAAATAAAAACATGCATGTTCTATGGATGGGCTTCTCTCTGGGCGGAAATAATTATTAAAAGCACCATGCCACTAGAATACATATTCTTTCTAAAATAATTAAGAGCCATGGTTGGAACTTAGAAATCTTGTAGGTGTTGGGAAAAGGTAGATTTTTTTTTACTATATGTAAGAATACAAAATTGTCTTAATTAACATATATTTAATTATTTATACTTCTAAAAAAGTAGTATTATAATCTAATTAAAATATATTTAATAAATTATTTTATTTTCCTTTTCTTTTTTTATTTCATTTTCCGCATATTTCCCAAGTGTTTTTTAATTGTTTTTGACACACCCTGAAACAAGAAAAGGAAAAGTTCATTTCATCAAAAAGATGCGAGTTGATGTATGATAGAGTTGAAAGAAGGGGAACACTATTTCTACATGTGTTTTTGATATTTTACATAATTCTTTCTTACATAAAGATGTGATCTACTGTGTGTTCATGTGAGAGAGGATCATGTGGAAATTGTTAGTAACCTTAAAATAAAAAGGAAACTATATATATGTATTAATTTATCTCAAAATTAAATTTGTCAAGGTTAGTACTTGGTACTATGTCCTTAAGACAATTATGCCCTCCGTATAGTGCTTAGAGTTGATAGCACTTGTCTCCCAGGATACAATGACAACGTATACTTTAGCAGCACTACAAAAAATATATTTTACGAACCAAACTAAATGCTCTAACTCTCTCTCAAAAAGAACTCTATAAAACTAATGAAAAACTAATACTAGAATGAATTATAAAGCTTATTTGTTTGTGAAATGAATGAATGATAAGGCTACCCCTTCCTATCTATTTATAGGATGGGTTGGTGACCCTTCGGATGGGCACTTAGCCCTTAAAAAGGTATGAGATGCCTTTAAAAAGGCATGTAATGGCATCTGCAGGTCAAAACAACGTAGTTTTGATCCTTTGCAAAATGGGTGCGTCTTTTCAGAATTTTAAACGACGTAGTTTTAGTCTTCGCGGAACAAAAATTACGTAGTTTTAAGCTTAGTAGAAAAGGCGCTACAAAACGACGTAATTTTGGGACGTCCGTTCAGACTGATTGTGACATCCCCAAATCCGGGTACTTCAATTTTTACGGGATTTGGTGTTCACTGTACAAATATCACATATCTATCTACCCATAATAAATGCAAACCATGGATTAAATAGAAATAAGTCCTCCCCTTATGGGGTTACAACATCTGAATCATAAATACATCAATTTCAGGTTATACTAACCTTAAACATCTGTGCGGAAACATAAACAAATAGATAAGTCTTAAGAAACATCATAATCCTAAACACAATATCAAATAAATAACAAGTTTTCATCACTTGTTAACTTTTCCCTTGTCTTTGCTAGTGGAAGGCTCGTCAGATCTTTCATTCTTAACTGCAATGTTATTAATATGCAATAGTGAACACGATTGCCCACAAGTATACAAATATAACAATATAATAACATGCGAATAATCAAAGAAGTCTGAATAATAGAAAGCTCGGCTTTTGAATCAAGAAGGAATAACAAGAATCAAAAGAACATCTGAGGGTCATAAGACCTTAAACTATGTCCTAGGTTGTCAAGTGTTTATACTTTAAACCATTAACAGTCATAAGACTATATGGACTCTACTCCTTGTACTTAGGGGGATCAGCCCTTAGTACCATACTGTGCACAATATCTCAACGCTAAAGTATAAATAATCCCCTATACCGGGTTGTTCATCTCAGTTTGACATCAGAGTCCGCACTAAAGGAAGTTTGGTTGGATAAGTTTAATAATAATTCTAGAATTTAGAACGTTCATCAACTATGGACTAGTCGAATCAATAAGGGTTCGCTAGTCTTACAAGGCTCAACAATAACATCGATATTCAACTCGAATAATAAATCTCAAGAGTATACAATCGAATAAGTATTGTATAATTAAAATAATACTTAAAGGAATTATAATGTCTCATATGAAAATCTCAACTTGAATAAACAAGAATAAGAACTTGCATCATGATAATAATTCGAGAATAAAATGCTTATTCAATAATTGATTTGAATTTGGAATACTTGCTCAATAAAGTAAAGTTTAGGAAACTTGCTCAAATAAAGGTTTGAGTTTAGAAAACTTGCCTCTTGCACAAGTTACAATTAATTCACGTTCCTTATTAAATCCTACATATCAATACATTCACAATACCAATTAATTATAAGTTCGATATACTTATCGAATCACAACATCGATCTTTGAACACGTTATTAGACTTTACAAATAACGATTTAAGTTATGTAATTAACTTACTAATTAATCACATAATATAAGTTATTAATTATTTAACATCTCATTATATGCTTAACATGTCTTTGTGTTCATTACATTAGATTTTAAAACACATCTCTGAACATGGAACACTTAAAAAAAATTTAAAAATCTGCAGGTCAGGCGCGGCCGCCCTCCAAGTATGCCTTGGAACGGCGCAGGCGCGCTCCATTTGTGCCTTGGAGCGATGCGGTCGCGCTACGACGCAGACACAGTTACTGCAGTTCGTCAAGAACACATAGAACAGCCCAATAAATCCCAAATTAAACTAATACAACGATTTGTAATGTTACCCATGAAGTATAGACTTCACAGTAACATCAAAAATCGATTCTAGCATGCTTCTAATACTTCAAATCACATAATTACATGAATTAAAACATTTAATTTCACTGTTTTTGATATTTTGTAAAACTTTGAGGAAAAATATGAAATTAAACGCTACAGATTCGTTAATACACCGAATCCCTCCGTTTGAATTTCGTTTTGTTTGTTTAAACATGCATAATCATATTCAATCGTCAATTTTAAGTTAAACAAACGATTTAAAGCATTTAATTTATACGTAAGGGCCATATTTACAACTTTCATACTCTTTAATTCACGAAACTCCAATTAACGTATAATTACATAGAATTAACTACTTTAATTCATGTATACATGGTATAAAACATATTATGGACATATATTAACACATATAAAGCCATATGATCAACAATTATCGATTTAAAGCATTTAATTTGTACGTAAGAGCCATATATACAATTTTCATACTCTGTAACTTTCCAATTTCAAATAAAACATAATTATATGGATTTAATTATTTTAAAACATACATAAGTTATAGAAAACATGTTATGAACATAAATTAATATGTATATAGCCATATAATCAACAATCACCAAATTCTCCACTCACAGAGAACCTTTAACATACGTAAAAGAGAAAACTCTGAAAACTTAAATTTAAAAACTTAGGAGGAGGGATTACCCTTTGCTACTTGTTGAGATTAGATGATAATAGGATGATGAAAGCCTCCTTTGATTCTTCAAACTTAATTTCACAGATATTCTCTCTCAATTCTCTCTAACCTTTCTCTGATAAAATATACGTTATATGTATATGTAGTATATATGAAATATAAATATACGTATATATGTGAACTGACAACATAATGGTCAGTTAATCCCATAATGGGTTAACTGCCCAACTCTCTTTAAGGCCTTGTTTGGCTAGCTCCTTATATTCCTTTTCCATTTAATTTAATTAACCTCTTATTATATAGTTTAATGTCACACCTTTATTAATAAATCAATCTTATTTAAATTTAATCAAATAAAATATAACAATTCACATTAAATTACATAATCACATAATTAAAATTCTCATTTATTAATTATGTGAAATCTTTACATCTCTAATTAATTATTAATAAATTAGAATAACATTATGCTATTAAATAATTCATTTAATCAAATAAGCTCAATTAAATACATACTTTGAATTATAAAATTACCACACATAAATTTAATCAATGTAACTAATATAATTAAATTAATCTACCACAATTCCATCAATTAATTATCTAACTCAATAATTAAATCATCAAAAAATATTTATTTAATTTAATAAATATTTAAATAATTTACAAAATTCTCGTTCGTCTCATTTTTTCCCCCTTAAAAGGATTCTGTCCCCATAATCACGGTTCAATTAAATTCGTCCCGTTACATTCTCCCCCCTTACAAAGATTCTGTCCCCAGAATCGCTTACACATAAATTAAGTAAATAAATACGGGTAATTATTCATCATATGCTCTTCGAGTTCCCACATAGCTTCTTTAGTGTTGTGGTTCCTCCAAATTACCTTAACAGAAGGTATTACTTTATTTATAAGAACTTGCTCTTTCCTGTCAACAATCTGAACAGGAACTTCTTCGTAAGATAAGTCTTTCTCAAATTATAGGGGTTCATATTCAATCACATGTTTGTAATCGGATTTATACGGTTGTAAGACTGAAACATGGA
This sequence comes from Panax stipuleanatus, assembly GCA_020205555.1. NCBI lineage: Eukaryota > Viridiplantae > Streptophyta > Magnoliopsida > Apiales > Araliaceae > Panax > Panax stipuleanatus. The sequence continues at coordinate 91,707,336 of CM035123.1, forward strand.
AGACGTTGTGGACATGCTATAGCGCCGGAGGTAAGGCTACCCCATATGCGAGTTCTCTAATCCTTCGCAGCACCTCAAAGGGTCCGATGAACCTCGGGCTCAATTTTTCCTTCTTACTGAATCTGATCTTCTCCTTCCAGGGAGAGACTTTCAAGAAAACAAAGCTACCCGATTCAAATTCAATATTTTTGCGGTGTGGATCGACGTATTTTTTCTGCCTATCCTGAGCTGCTACCAGTCTTGTCCGGATCACTTTGACTATCTCTGTTGTCTGTTGTACCAACTCTGGACCTAGCAATTGTCTCTCGCCAACTTCATCCTAGTATAGTGGAGTTCTACACTTTCTGTCGTACAACGCTTCGTAAGGCGGCATGCCAATACTAGCGTGGTAACTGTTGTTGTAACCGAATTCAACGAGTGGTAAGTGATCGTCCCAATTTCCTTTGAAATTCGTGATGCACGCTCTCAACATATCCTCTAAAAGTCTTGATCGTTCTTTCGCTCTGCCCGTCTGTCTGAGGGTGATATGCTGTACTCATTCTTAACTGTGTTCCCATGCATTCCTGTAGTCGCTTCCAGAAGTTCGATGTGAAGCACGGATCTCGGTCGGAAACAATCAACACTGGAACTCCATGCCTTGAAATAATCTCTCTCACATACAGCTTTGCCAACTGATCCAAGTTCAATCTGATTCTGATCGGAAGGAAGTGTGCTGATTTTGTTAATCGGTCAACGATAATCCATACTATGTCGTGGCCTTTCTGAGTTGTCGGAAGGCCAACCACGAAATCCATCGTAATATGTTCCCATTTCCATTCTGGGATCTCTAGAGGTTGTAGCAAACCGCTCAGCCTCTGATGTTCTGCTTTCACTTTCTGATATGTCAGACACTTTGCAACACACTCTACAACATCTCGTTTCAAATTTGACCACCAAAAATACTGTCGGAGATCCTGGTACATCATGGTACTACCGGGGTGAATCGAATACCGTGAACTATGAGCCTCGCTCAAAATGTCTTCCTTAATTTTTGGCACTGGAGGTACCCAAACTCTGCCTTTGAATCTTAATAGTCCCTCACTGTCCATCTTGAATCTCGATTCGGTTCCTTCAGATATATTCTTCTTTACTTTCTCACATTCTTCGTCCTGAAGTTGAGATTCTTTAACTTTATCCAATAGAGTTGTACCAGCCTGTATCTGGAACAGCTTTTCATCGGTCTCCATAGGATACTTCACTTCTAATTCCAGCTTCTCCATCGCTGAAATTAGCTCCTCCTGGGTAGTCAACATCATCAGTTTCTCCCGACCCTTTCTGCTTAAGGCGTCGGCAACCACATTTGCTTTACCCGGATGGTATAAAATCTCACAGTCATAGTCCTTTATTAATTCCAACCATCTTCTCTGGCGCAAATTCAAATCCTTCTGTGTAAAAATATATTTCAGACTCTTGTGGTCTGTATATATTTCACACTTCTCCCCATAGAGATAGTGTCTCCAGATCTTCAAAGCAAATACCACTGTAGCCAATTCTAAGTCGTGGGTCGGATACCCCTTCTCGTAATCCTTTAACTGTCGTGACGCATACACGATAACCTTGTCGTTTTGCATAAGCACACAGCCAAGTATCACTATAAACCACAAAATTTCCTGTGTTATCCGGAAGAGATAACACAGGTGCTGTACTCAACCTCTTCTTATGCTCTTGGAAGCTTTCCTCATATTTCTCCGTCCAAACGAATTTCGCCATTTTTCTAGTCAAATTCGTCAGCGGAGTTGCGATGTTGGAAAAATTCTGAAAGAATCTTCTGTAATAACATGCCAATCCAAGAAAACTTTTCACTTCCGACAGTGTCTTCGGCTGATCCCAATTAATCACAACTTCGACTTTGGAGGGATCTACCGAAATTCCGTCCCTATCAATCACATGTCCGAGAAATTATACCCACTCAATCTAAAATTCGCATTTCAAAAACATGGCATGCAACTTCTCCCTTCTTAATGCCTCTAACGTTACCTTCAAATGCTCTACATGTTCTTCCTTGGTCTTCGAGTATACCAAAATGTCGTCGATAAACATCACCACGAATTTGTCCAAAAACGGCTTGAACACTCCGTTCATTAGGCCCATAAATGCTGTAGGAGCATTCGTTAGACCGAATGACATCACCAGAAATTCGTAGTGACCATATCGAGTCCTGAATGCTGTCTTCGGAACATCCTCTGGCCCAACCTTCAACTGATGATAACCACTTCTCAGGTCTATCTTCGAGAAATACCTCGCTCCCTTTAGTTGATCAAAAAGGTTGTCAATCCTAGGCAATAGATACTTATTCTTAATCGTGACCTTGTTCAATTCTCTATAGTCGATGCAGAGCCGCATCGTCCCATTCTTCTTCTTTATAAATAACACCGGCGCTCTCCACGATGATACGCTCGGTTGAATGTACTTCCTGTCCAGTAACTCTTGCAGTTGTACCATCAATTATTTCATCTCTATCGGAGCCATACGATATGGTGTCTTCGATATTGGAGCCATTTCTGGCGCCAAATCGATCACGAATTCTACCTCTCTATCTGGCGGAAGTCTTGGCAGATCATTCAAAAATACGTCTACGAAGTCCCTCACGACTGGTATCTCCTCCAACTTTGGACTCTCTTTACGACTATCGACTATGTAGGCTAAATATCCTACATAGCCTTGTCTCAATAACTTCCTGGCCTGCATCATCGTCAGACAACTAGCTTGTCTAGGCGACTTGCTACCATAAAACACAACCTTTGATGGAGTCATAAGGTTAATACACTTCTTCTGGCAATCAATTACGGCCCCATAATTGAATAACCAATCCATTCCCAGAATAACGTCGAATTCCCCTAGTCTAATCGGAATAAGATCTACGTTCATCACATTACCCTTAATATCCACCCTACAGTTCTTGTGTACGTACTTAACAGGGATCACTTCTCTATTCACAATCTCTATGTTCATAGGGTATTCTAACTCGTCCTTAGACAATTCTAAGTTATTAGCAAAATCATCGGATATGAATGAGCAAGTAGCACTCGAATCAAATAATATATATGCATTAACTTTATTGATCGGAATGATACCTGACACCACATCGCGAGACTACACAGCATTCTGCACTGTCATGTTAAATGTCCTGGCGGTTGGTCGGTTAGTTGCGGTTGGTCCCGTGATAGTTAGAGCATTGCCACCGCTGTTTTCCCTATTTTCTCCTGTTTCTGCCCCTCCAGATCCCTTCTTGGGACAGTCCCTCGCCAGATGGTCCTTCGACCCATATGTGAAGTAGGCGCTTTTCTTAGGGTTAAGGCAGTTAGGTGCTATGTGGCCTTCCTAACTATAATTGTAGCACATCCGCTTTCCTTTCATACAGACCCCCAGGTGAGCTTTCCCACAGATCGGACATGCTTCAACCCTTTTCTTCTGGTTTCCCTGCTGATTCCCGGTCGATGTGTTGTCGTTCCACTTTCTCTTCTGGCTATTACTTCCTCCCGTGTTGCTGCCACTAGCCTTGTTATTTCCTTCACTTTTATTCTTCTTCTTCTTCTGATCCTGGTTGTATTTGGTCACCGCATCGCTTCCACTTTCAGCGAGGATGGCCTTTTCCAGTACCCCAGCAAAATTGTTCAATTGAAACATTGACACTTTGCTATAAAACCAGGGTTTCAGACCCTGTTCAAACCTTATTGCCTTCCTCTCGTCGGTGTGCACTTGGTATGTTGCAAACCTAGCTAATTCATTAAATTTCGCAGCATAATCTGGTACAGACATGTTGCCTTGCTTCAATTCTAGAAATTGTACCTCTATCTGATTCTGTGAGCTGGTCGGAAAGTACATCTCAAAAAACATCTCCTTGAACCTTTCCCAGGTTATGATGCCTCTCCTCCCCTAACCTTATTTGCCTGCCACCAATAGTTGGCTTCTGATTTCAGCATGAATGTTGTGTAGGTGGTCTTCTGGTCCTCACTGACTCTGGCGATGTCAGAAACTTTCTCCATCTCCATAACCCAAGTCTGAGCTTCTATCGGGTTCATGGAGCCTTTAAAACTCTGGTGGTTCTACCGCCTTGAAGTCCTTGAACGAGGTGTTCGGTGGAGCTTGTCGCTGATTGTTCATTGCTCCTGTCAGAAAATTCACCAACTGTTGAACGGGGTTCGCGTTGGCCTTAGCGTCGTTATTGTTTGTTGACCCTTCTTGGGCTGCTTGACGGTTTGGTCTTCTTCTCGGCGGCATATTTCTGTTTAAGATATACGCTTATTAGATCTTTATTCAATCTTTAAATATTTAAGACTTAGCTTAAACATTTTAACATAATCACTTAACGCACAATCATCTCAATTATCTCTGATATTTTATTTAATCAAAAGTTTTAAACATAATACGATAGCATCACTGCTATTTACACCAACTATCCCGAGATAAAGAATCTACAGGATTTAAATCATCAAAATATTCCTTTATTTATAATCACATCGGAATTTATATTATTAACTACTCAAAGAAGTATTCACATAATCTAACTGTTCCTATCACTGCTTACTAAGACGTCGAACAACTTTATTGAGTTCTTCCTCCATAATGAGGAACATCGTCCTGCGATCTAGCATATACCAAGGCAGAACCTCGAACTGGACTGGATAGCACATAACCCGATCCTGGGCCTTGTCAATTGTATTCCGAAAACGTATAATCCGTCTCCTCAATCTTTGCTTTCTTTGCACTATCATTATCCTCTGCAAGATTTGCACGTCATGAATCACTCATCTAAGCATCCTCTGCTATGGCAAACCTTGCTGATTTCTCTTTCAAATCATTCTTCAATTTCTCTATCTCCTCTGACTTCTGCTCAACCTGGCCCTTCTCATGGACCAACTCCCACTCTACGTCTCCAAGACGTGTGTAAAGAGCCTCAACCTCACCATCTTTTTGCTCGATGGTAGACTGTTGAGTAACCTGTTGGGTTTGTACGAAATCGTGACGCAATCAAATTGCAAAAATTAGCGGAAGCATGGTATATCAGAGTTTAAAAAATTTCTACAAAACCATTACCCGGATCATCCTTTATGCAAATTATTAATTTAAAACGATAAATAAGAAGTTATGGAATCATACCCTTGTAGAACGAAGCTTCCACAGGTACTAGTTCAACTCCTTGTTCTTCGTGATCTCCTTGAATTTTCGGGTTAGATTCCTTTCTTTGATCAACGTTAGCCACCCAAGTGTTTGGCCTCTAGAGGTGATCCACCAAGGAAGATGAATTATCAAGAAGGAGGGTGTTTTGCTTAACCTTAGTTTTCTATCCTCTATAGAAAAGGAGTACTCTCCAACAATTGGAATTACATCAATCTAATATCTATTATAAGACTTCTCTTATATAGACATTGGTCAACCCTTCTAATCCTATTAGACATGGGATTTCTTTTAATTAATTAAACTCCTTTAATTAATTTAGGCTTCCCACCACATGGGAATAATTAATTAAATTCATTTAATTAATTTGTCTCCTAATCTTATTAGGAATAAATGAGAGTACTAAATATTAAATTAATTACTAAACTCCTTTAGAAATTAAAATAATAATAATTGTAATAATATTAATAAGACTCCTCTTATTAATTTATATTTAATATTTTCAAAATATTAAATAATAAACATTAAGCTATTTAATTTATTCTATCACCATAGATTAAATTAATTATACTTAATGCATTATTACGATTATGCCATTACCTTCTTAAATAATTATTCTTCCTTTTATGGTGTGACCCTTTAGGTTCTCCATATTAAACCGGTTGTGAATAAATCAATTAAAACAATTTTAATCTTATTTAAATAAATAAATTAAACTAATAATTTATTTAAATAAATAATATTTATTCTACAATAGGGATAAGCCTCCCTAGCGATCAACGACTTTCCAGATAATATAGATTTCAACATTAATCATAAAAGAACCTGTGAGTTAATAGTTACCATACAATTCAATCCTTCCACCATACAATGTCCCAATTAAATATAAGACATGGATTTACTGTCAAGTCTTATTTTATTTAATTATATGTATTTCGATTAGAAAATGCACAACTCCAAATAATGCAAATTAAAAACTCCTTTCTAATTTCATTTCACCTTGGCCAAGGATTCCTGGGTTGTCATTTAACGAATCACATGGGACATATCTCCTCTTTTACTAGAGGTGGTAGATTCTTTATTGATCATTCATTATCTCCATATGTAACTCATTATACCCAAGCATACCCTATATATGCCTTAAAAGGTCTTAAGGAATAAGTCAAAGTATAATTTGTTACATACAAGATACTATGATGATCTCAAGTCCAAGGATTACTTGTACTACTATCACATTAGGAATTCCTATTGACAGGCGAGTAAATCTCCATTAGGTATTCCATAGCGAATCACGTTCAGTGAACTTATTCTCCAATAAGCACCTACATACTTGCTTTAGTGTCTCCACACAAATGATCATGAGATCAATCATCCTCATCCAATGAGCAAGCAACATATGTACCAATCTATCCGGATTTACTAATCCCCTTTTTAGTAATCCCACGATTGGGAACTATTTTAGTTTTAAAACTTTCTAAGAATTTAGATCTCATTAGCATGATCATCATCATGATTCTAAAAGCATTGCTTAAAACTATGGGTTATTTACATATTATAAAAACAGCAACATGTAGATAATTAAATGCCTTTAATAAATGAATATTTTATTAATAAATAAATAAGATTGTTTACAAAGTACGTGCTTTATCATCATACATGATTGGCTTGTATGCACACTACTATCAATCTCCCACTTGCACTAAAGCCAATCGCCATGGTATCTCATACCCATCTTCTCTAAGTGACGATCAAACTGCTGTTGTGTTAAAGCTTTAGTAAATGGATCTGCAATGTTATCTTGAGAGTCTACACGCTCCAAGGTGACGTCTCCTCTTTCAATGATCTCCCTGATCAAGTGAAATCGCCGCAACACGTGTTTAGATTTCTGATGAGACCTGGGTTCCTTAGCCTGTGCAACTGCTCCTGTGTTGTCACAGTAAACGGGAACTGCTTCTCCAATGCTAGGAACCACACCAAGTTCAGTTATGAACTTCTTCATCCAAACAGCTTCCTTTGCAGCTTCACTTGCAGCTATATACTCTGCCTCTGTCACTGAATCAGCAACTGTTTGCTGCTTGGAACTCTTCCAACTCACTGCGCCTCTGTTCAAGGTAAAAACATACCCCGAAACAGATTTACTGTCATCTTGGTCCGTTTAAAAACTTGAGTCTGTGAAGCCCTCGAGTTTTAATTCAGACCCACCGTAGACAAGAAAAATATCTTTAGTCCTTCTCAAGTACTTTAGGATATTTTTCACTGCCTTCCAGTGCTCTTCTCCAGGATTCGACTGGTATCTGCTCGTTACACTAAGTGCATGAGCAACATCCGGTCTAGTACATATCATACCGTACATGATAGATCCTATTGCAGAAGCATAAGGGATCTTACTCATACGGTCTCTCTCCTCAGGTGTCTTTGGGGCCTGTTTCTTGGAGAGATGTATTCCATGGCTCATCGGCATGAGACCTCTTTTAGAATCTTCCATGCTAAACCTCTTTAGCATCGTATCAATGTACGTTCCTTGGGATAAACCAAGCATCCTTTTAGATCTATCTCTATAGATCTTTATCCCCAAAATATAGGATGCTTCTCCCAAGTCCTTCATGGAGAAGTGTTTAGATAACCAGATTTTAATTGATTGTAGCATAGGAATGTCATTCCCTATCAGCAATATATCATCAACATATAATACAAGGAATGAAATTACGCTCCCACTAACCTTCTTGTACACACATGGTTCATCGTCATTTTTGATAAAATCAAACTCTTTGATTGTCTCATCAAAACGAATGTTCCATCTACGAGAAGCTTGCTTCAATCCATAAATGGATCGTTGCAGCTTACAGACTTGAATTATTCCAACCTTTGAAACAAATCCCTCTGGCTGTGTCATATACACATCCTCCTCAAGTTTTCCATTGAGGAAGGCCGTTTTCACGTCCATCTGCCAGATCTCATAGTCGTTATAAGCTGCAATTGCAAGCAAAATCCGAATGGACTTGAGCATAGCTACTGGTGAAAAGGTTTCATCATAATCAACTCCTTGTCTTTGTTTGAAACCTTTTGCAACCAGTCGGGCCTTATAGGTCTCCACCTTGCCGTCCGCTCCAGTCTTTCTTTTAAAGACCCATTTACACCCAATAGGCTTAATGCCTTCAGGTGGTGAAACCAAAGTCCATACTTTGTTTTCATACATGGAGTCCATTTCGGATTTCATGGCTTCAAGCCATTTCCCTGAGTCTTTATTACTCATGGCCTGTTCGTAATTCAATGGATCATCATCATTCATGATGCGTACCTCATCGTCATCCTCTACAACGAATCCATACCTCTCAGGTATCTTCGGTACTCTTCCAGATTTACGAACAGGGTGTGGTATAGTAGGTTCTTCTACTTGGTCAGGTACCTGACTTTGATCCGTGGTAATTTGTGGTTCTTGAGCTTCTTCAAGATATATCTTACTCCCACTGACCCCTTCATGGATAAACTCCTTTTCCAAGAAGGCAGCATGTTTCGCAACAAACACCTTTTGATCAGTTGGATGATAGAAATAATACCCTACAGTTTCTTTAGGGTATCCCACAAATCTACACTTTTCGGATTTAGTTTGTAGCTTATCATGTTCAAACTTTTTGACATAAGCTGGACAACCCCAAGTCTTAACATGCTTAAGATTTGGTTTCCTCCCCTTCCACATCTCATATGGAGTCTTTGGGGCGGATTTGGTAGGTACCTTGTTAAGTAGGTATGCTGCCGTTTCTAGGGCATATCCCCAGAAGGAAATTGGAAGGTCGGTAAAACTCATCATGGATCGAACCATGTCTAACAGTGTTCGATTTCTCCTTTCAGATACTCCATTTAACTGTGGTGTACCTGGAGGAGTCCATTGTGAGATTATACCATTTTCTTTGAGACAATTGAGAAACTCACCGCTTAAGTATTCTCCGCCTCGATCTGATCGAAGTATCTTTATACTCTTGCCCGTTTGTTTCTCTACTTCACTTCTGAACTCTTTGAACTTTTCAAATGATTCTGACTTGTATTTCATTAAATACACATATCCAAATCTTGAGTGATCATCAGTGAAAGTAATAAAATAAGAATACCCACCCCGTGCACTTGTTGTCATAGGCCCACAAACGTCTGTGTGAATCAATGTCAACAACTCTGTAACTCTTTCTCCTCTTCCACTAAAAGGAGATTTAGTCATTTTACCCATGAGACAAGATTCACAAGTTGGATATGATTCATAATCGGATAGCTCGAGGAGCCCATCTTTATGCAACTTGGATAATCTTGTTTCATTGATATGACCGAGTCTACAGTGCCACATGTAGGTATAATTAATATCATCTCTTTTCCTTTTCTTAGTTTGTTCAATTTGAAATATATTTTCTTGTAAGTCAAGTGTATAAAGTCCATTTCGCAAATTTTCAATACCATATAAAATATCGTCTTTATAAATAGAACAACTATTGTTCTTTATAACAACGTTAAATCCTTCCATATCCAATACAGAAATTGAAATAATGTTTTTAATAATATTCGGAACATAATAACAATTATTAAGATAAATGGACTTGCCCGAAGGCATTGCTAAATAATAAGTTCCTACAGCTAATGCAGCAACCTTTGCTCCATTCCCTACTCGTAGGATCACCTCATCATTGTTCAGCTTTCTACTTCTGACCAGTCCCTTCACATTATTACATATGTGAGAACCACAGCCGGTATCCAATACCCAAGTAGAATTTTGACTTTCTGAAAAATTAATTTCAATCATGAACAAACCTTGATTGGAAGTCGAAGCTTCTCCAAGCTTCTTGTCTGCCAGAAACTTCTTGCAGTTTTTCTTCCAATGACCCGGCTCGTTGCAATGAAAGCACATTCCTTTAGCTGGTTCAGGTTTCTTTTGTTCCTTTTCTTTCCCCTTTCCCTTAGCCTTTTTGGATTTCTTCTTTTCAGAAGATACCTTAGGTCTCTTCCTTTTATTGGAAGAATCCACCATCAAGATATGGTTCTTCTTGGATGGGAAGTGTCCTTCTGCAGTTTTCAGCATGTTAAGCAGCTCAGGCAAGCTGACATCTAGCTTATTCATGTGAAAATTAACCACAAACTGCGAGAAGGTCTCAGGGAGTGACTGCAAGACCAAGTCTTGACTCAACTCCCCATCCATGACGAACCCAAGCTGTCCAAGGCGTTCAATCAAATTGATCACTTTCAGGACATAAGTCTCGATGGCAGTACCCTCGGTCATCCGAGATCGGAAGAGCTCCTTAGATATCTCATATCTAGCAGTCCTACTCTGTTCACCATAAAACTCCTTGAGGTGAAGCAGCATAGCAGGAGCATCCATTTTTTCGTGCTGACGCTGAAGCTCGTTATTCATGGATGCGAGCATGATGCATTGAGCCACAGATGCATCATCTTGCCACTTATTGAAAGTGACAATCTCTTCCTCAGAGGCTGTTTCTGAAACAGATTCAGGGACAGTTGAATTTAGGACATAAGAAATCTTTTCAGCAGTGAGAACAATTCTCAGATTTCTTAGCCAGTCCTCATAATTCGGCCCGGTAAGCTTGTTTGCATCAAGTATGCTTCGTAGTGAGATTAGTGATTTAGACATTTTTAAAATTCTGCATGTGAAAAATAACATTTTAGCAAACATTCATTTTATTAATTTTGCATACCAAAATAAATTTAGGTCTTTATTTTAAATTGGTATCTCCCACTATTTTCATCAAACTATATTACCCTCACTTATATAGTTCGGCAACATCTAATTAAAGATTTGCTAGTGAGAATAAGGATCCCATTTCAAATGTATATAACCTTGTGGATAGCACAACAAGCGATATACAAATAAATAGGTAGACAACTCTTGTCAATTACAACACTATATAACTCCTTTTATTTTGCCTCTTAAATCATAATGGTCAAGTGTGTGCACATCCGAACTAAAATGATTTAAGTTAAGTCCAGCCTAGCACTTCCATAAATTCAAAAAAGAAAAATGTTCGTCCTTGTGGATAGCACAACAAGACTAGATCGTTCAATTTTCTTGATAAGCATCAAATGTGATTAATTAACATCTTAAATACACAATACTCGCCTTGTGGATAGCACAACAAGCTCATATTAAATATTTAATACTCTATTAATTTAACATGCTAGAAGGCGACGTTCGATATTCCAAATATCATTTGAACGCTTCGGACTTAATATTATTTCTTTGAGGGGTTTGTTATTATTTGTCTCATCTTGTTTAGCGCGCATGCACATATATATATAAAATACGCGTCATTTTATTAAACATGCGAAGCATGTTTGCATAAAATATAATATATATAATATTTAGCATGCAATATAGAATATTATATTCTACCCGGATTGATTATGGACTTTTATTCTAGTTTGGTTCACTAGAGCCACCAAGTGAACCAAAAGGTCAAACCTAGGAGTGCAAGAATTTAAATTTAAATATAACTATTACATTTAAACACGGGCTCCATACAAACGGGTCTTCACGCGCTCCTTGCTCCTTGGTCTCCAATTTCTTCAAGATAATTCTAACTATTCTTATTACATTAAACTATTTAATTTAAATAGAAACCTTGATCAACAGTCAAGGGGAAGTACATAGGAGGGAGATAGAATTTTACATCAAGAAAAAAAAAATTAGAGAAGACGAGGTACGCAGACCCCATTTAATAAAACCCATTCATTCAAGCATTCAACTAAAATAAAATCCAATCACATTGGTCAAATAGTCCATAATCAATCCCCATTTATTTTCATACATATCACCATATATATCAATAAATAAATATTCATCTCATGAATTAAAACATTCCATATATATATGAGTATCATTTAATGGGCAATTTTAAATTGCATGAAATCCAATTTCAAGATTAAAATAAACTCTTTATTTTAATTATAAAATTATTTAGAATATAATATATAAATATATCATATTTATTTATTTTTTTTAAAAATCACCTTCTTTTATTAAAAGAGTCCTGCATGTTTATTAAAAAAGTCCTTTCCTGATGGGTCACCTTCTTTTTGGAGTAAGAAAGAGACAACACCTTTTCTTTGCAGAATTCAAGATTAGCACCAAAAAAAAATTGTGATTCGTCCCAAAAAAAGTCTTTTTTTTTTAAAAAAAATATAATTTTATACAATAAAATTATGTCCAATAAATTATTTTAAATACATACCCATATGTATATGAAATCAAAAATAAATTAATAATTGCATAAAGATTTGGCTCTGATGCCACTGTTGGGTTTGTACGAAATCGTGACGCAATCAAATTGCAAAAATTAGCGGAAGCATGGTATATCAGAGTTTAAAAAATTTCTACAAAACCATTACCCGGATCATCCTTTATGCAAATTATTAATTTAAAACGATAAATAAGAAGTTATGGAATCATACCCTTGTAGAACGAAGCTTCCACAGGTACTAGTTCAACTCCTTGTTCTTCGTGATCTCCTTGAATTTTCGGGTTAGATTCCTTTCTTTGATCAACGTTAGCCACCCAAGTGTTTGGCCTCTAGAGGTGATCCACCAAGGAAGATGAATTATCAAGAAGGAGGGTGTTTTGCTTAACCTTAGTTTTCTATCCTCTATAGAAAAGGAGTACTCTCCAACAATTGGAATTACATCAATCTAATATCTATTATAAGACTTCTCTTATATAGACATTGGTCAACCCTTCTAATCCTATTAGACATGAGATTTCTTTTAATTAATTAAACTCCTTTAATTAATTTAGGCTTCCCACCACATGGGAATAATTAATTAAATTCATTTAATTAATTTGTCTCCTAATCTTATTAGGAATAAATGAGAGTACTAAATATTAAATTAATTACTAAACTCCTTTAGAAATTAAAATAATAATAATTGTAATAATATTAATAAGACTCCTCTTATTAATTTATATTTAATATTTTCAAAATATTAAATAATAAACATTAAGCTATTTAATTTATTCTATCACCATAGATTAAATTAATTATACTTAATGCATTATTACGATTATGCCATTACCTTCTTAAATAATTATTCTTCCTTTTATGGTGTGACCCTTTAGGTTCTCCATATTAAACCGGTTGTGAATAAATCAATTAAAACAATTTTAATCTTATTTAAATAAATAAATTAAACTAATAATTTATTTAAATAAATAATATTTATTCTACAAAAGGGATAAGCCTCCCTAGCGATCAACGACTTTCCAGATAATATAGATTTCAACATTAATCATAAAAGAACCTGTGAGTTAATAGTTACCATACAATTCAATCCTTCCACCATACAATGTCCCAATTAAATATAAGACATGGATTTACTGTCAAGTCTTATTTTATTTAATTATATGTATTTCGATTAGAAAATGCACAACTCCAAATAATGCAAATTAAAAACTCCTTTCTAATTTCATTTCACCTTGGCCAAGGATTCCTGGGTTGTCATTTAACGAATCGCATGGGACATATCTCCTCTTTTACTAGAGGTGGTAGATTCTTTATTGATCATTCATTATCTCCATATGTAACTCATTATACCCAAGCATACCCTATATATGCCTTAAAAGGTCTTAAGGAATAAGTCAAAGTATAATTTGTTACATACAAGATACTATGATGATCTCAAGTCCAAGGATTACTTGTACTACTATCACATTAGGAATTCCTATTGACAGGCGAGTAAATCTCCATTAGGTATTCCATAGCGAATCACGTTCAGTGAACTTATTCTCCAATAAGCACCTACATACTTGCTTTAGTGTCTCCACACAAATGATCATGAGATCAATCATCCTCATCCAATGAGCAAGCAACATATGTACCAATCTATCCGGATTTACTAATCCCCTTTTTAGTAATCCCACGATTGGGAACTATTTTAGTTTTAAAACTTTCTAAGAATTTAGATCTCATTAGCATGATCATCATCATGATTCTAAAAGCATTGCTTAAAACTATGGGTTGTTTACATATTATAAAAACAGTAACATGTAGATAATTAAATGCCTTTAATAAATGAATATTTTATTAATAAATAAATAAGATTATTTATAAAGTACGTGCTTTATCATCATACATGATTGGCTTGTATGCACACTACTATCATAACCGTCTGCTCCTTCAACTCCCAAACAGTATCCTATAACTCAATGTTATGGTCATACAGCTCATCGTACATCTCAGCACTGATAGAGTTCAGTGGAAACTCTTCAGGGTATTCATCTTCCTTTTCAGCTGCCTCAACCTAAATCTCAATCTCCTTAGAGTCCTCCTCTGAGTCAAATACCAGCTCATACTCCTGACCAACGAATGTGATCAAAGGAGATGGCTCTCGTCGAACTAACTCCTCCCAGACTGTGTGAATGTCTCGGGGCTCCTCCTCAATAGCCACTCGGGGTACAACCCCCCTAGGCTGACTGGATCCTCCAACATCCGACATCATGACAAATTAAATTTTAAGTCTTAGTTATTACATGATGCTAATCGATACTCTCGAGTACATAAGTATAAACACATAGCACATAAGGTAAATTTATTATCTTTCTTAGAACTCGATCAAAGTTATCATACTATGTTCTCAAAGGCTACTACCCTAAGGTTTTCCCCAACCTAAGGTTCATAACCTACAGCTCTGATACCAACCTGTGACACCCCCAAATCCGGGTACTTCAATTTCCACGGGATTTGGTGTTCACTGTACAAATATCACATATCTATCTACCCATAATAAATGCAAACCATGGATTAAATAGAAAAAAATCCTCCCCTTATGGGGTTACAATATCTGAATCATAAATACATCAATCCCAGATCATACTAACCTTAAACATCTGTGCAGAAACATAAACAAATAGATAAGTCTTAAACATAAGTCTTAAGAAACATCATAGTCCTAAACACAATATCAAATAAATAACAAGTCTTTATCACTTGTTAACTTTTCCCTTACATTTGCTAGTGGAAGGCTCGTCAGATCTTTCGTTCTTAACTGCAATGTTATTAGTATGCAATAGTGAGCACGACTGCCCACAAGTATACAAATATAACAATATAATAACATGCAAATAATCAAAGAAGTCTGAATAACAGAAAGCTCGACTTTTGAATCAAGAAGGAATAACAAGAATCAAAAGAACATTTGAGGGTCATAAGACCTTGAACTATGTCCTAGATTTTCAAGTGTTTATACTTTAAACCTTTAACAGTCATAAGACTATATGGACTATACTTCTCGTACTTAGGGGGATCAGCCCTTAGTACCATACTGTGCACAATATCTCAACGCTAAAGCGTAAATAATACCCTATACAGGGTTGTTCATCTCAGTTTGACATCAGAGTCCGCACCAAAGGAAGTTTGGTTTGGATAAGCTTAATAATAATTCTAGAATTTAGAATGTTCATCAACTATGGACTAGTCGAATCAATAAGGGTTCGCTAGTCTTACAATGTTCAACAATAACATCGATATTCAACTCGAATAATAAATCTCAAGAGTATACAATCGAATAAGTATTGTATAATTGAAATAGTACTTAAAGGAATTATAATGTCTCATATGGAAATCTCAACTTGAATAAACAAGAATAAGAACTTGCATCATGATAATAATTCGAGAATAAAACGCTTATTCAATAATTAATTTGAATTTGGAATACTTGCTCAATAAAGTAAAGTTTAGGAAACTTGCTCAAATAAAGGTTTGAGTTTAGAAAACTTGCCTCTTGCACAAGCTACAATTAATTCATGTTCCTTATTAAATCCTACATATCAATGCATTCACAATACCAATTAATTATAAGTTCGATATACTTATCGAATCACAACATCGATCTTTGAACACGTTATTAGACTTTACAAATAACGATTTAAGTCATGTAATTAACTTACTAATTAATCACATAATATAAGTTATTAATTGTTGAACATCTCATTATATGCTTAACATGTCTTTGTGTTCATTACATTAGGTTTTAAAAAACATCTCTGAACATCGAACACTTCGAAAAATTTTGGAAATTTGCAGGTCAGGCGCGGTCGCGCTCCAAGTATGCCTTGGAACGGCGCAGGAGCGCTGCCTGGCGCGGGCGCACTCCATTTGTGCCTTGGACCGACGAGGCCGCGCTGCGACGCAGACACAGTTACTGCAGTTCGCGAAGAACACACAGAACAACCCAATAAATCCCAAATTAAACTAATACAATAATTTGTAATGTTACCCATGAAGTATAGACTTCACAGGAACATCATAAATCGGTTCTAACATGCTTCTAATACTTTAAATCACATATTTACTTGAATTAAAACATTTAATTTCACTGTTTTTGATATTTTGTAAAACTTTGAGGAAAAATATGTAATTAAACGTTACAGATTCGTTAATACACCGAATTAGTCCGTTTGAATTCCGTTTTGTTCGTTTAAACATGCATAATCATATTCAATCGTCAATTTTAAGTTAAACAAACGATTTAAAGCATTTAATTTATACGTAAGGGCCATATATACAACTTTCATACTCTTTAATTCACGAAACTCCAATTAACGTATAATTACATGGAATTAACTACTTTAATTCATGCATAAATGGTATAAAACATATTATGGACATATATTAACACATATAAAGCCATATGATCAACAATCGTCGATTTAAAGCATTTAATTTGTACGTAAGGGCCATATATACAATTTTCATACTCTATAACTTTCCAATTCCAAATAAAACATAATTACATAGATTTAATTATTTTAAAACATACATAAGTTATAGAAAACATGTTATGAACATCAATTAATATGTATATAGCCATATAATCAACAATCACCAAATTTTTCACTCACAAAGAACCTTTAAAATACGTAAATAGAAAAACTTTAAAAACTTAAATTTAAAAACTTAGGAGGAGGGATTACCCTTTGCTACTTGTTGAGATTAGATGATAATAGGATGATGAAAGCCTCCTTTGATTCTTCAAACATAATTTCACAGATATTCTCTCTCAATTCTCTCTAACCTTTCTCTGATAAAATATACGTTATATATATATATATATGTAGTATATATGAAATATAAATATACGTATATATGTGAACTGACAACATAATGGTCAGTTAATCCCATAATGGGTTAACTGCCCAACTCCCTCTAAGGCCTTGTTTGGCTAGCTCCTTATATTCTTTTTCCATTTAATTTAATTAACCTCATATTATATAGTTTAATGTCACACCTTTATTAATCAATCAATCTTATTTAAATTTAATTAAATAAAATATGACATTTCATAATAAATTACATAATCACATAATTAAAATTCTCATTTATTAATTATGTGAAATCTTTACATCTCTAATTAATTATTAATCAATTAGAATAGCATTATGCTATTAAATAATTTATTTAATCAAATAAGCTCAATTAAATACATACTTTGAATTATAAAATTACCACACATTAATTTAATCAATGTAACACATATAATTAAATTCATCTACCACAATTCCATCAATTAATTATCCAACTCAATAATTAAATCATCGAAAAATATTTATTTAATTCAATAAATATTTAAATAATTTATAAAATTCTCGTTCATCACACTGACACACTTTCAGCAGATACCGCTTCTCAAAACGACACAGTTTTGATAATAATAATAATAAAAAACTTTTATCAAAACGATATAGTTTTGATAATCGAACTAAAATTAAATTTTAAATAAAAAATTTAAATAAATTTTGTCTAAAAAGATATATACAAGGACCCTGACCCACGAACCACGAACCACGAGCCAGAGCCAGAGTCAGGCCAGGCCGGCCTTCAAACCAAGCCTTGGCTAGGTCCTCTCCTTTCCACAAAAGTGGGGAGCCCTTTAGGGCCCAAACCCAAGAGCAATTTCCTTGTATATAAACATATTAAATGTTTAGTTCTTAACCTATGTGGGACTTGCCTTTTTTCCCACATGTATTTATTATCATTTCTCATTTTCAAGTGTGATATTTGGGAGTTAATATCTCATTCATTACTCCATAGATTTGAGCTTTCAAATACTTAATTTAATCTACTCATAGAGTAGAACACATTAATATTTAGAATCATTAAAAATAATTAATTATACCCATATTAAATTTGGCTCAAATTCTAACAAAAATATCAAAAATACATGTGGAAATATCAGTTCCCTTGAAAGAATACCTACTCTATCCAAAAAGAAAATTCAAGTTATAAACATATATAACCCTTCCCCACATACATCCCATTTTTAGTTATGACAAACTTGTCCGATACAAAAACTAATTTAAAGCCTTTGTAGATACTCTAAATTTCCTTTTCCTGTTACTAACACTGTAGGAGGGCAAGACTGTCCATCAAATCAATCCCAGTATCAATACCAGGCCATCAACTTAACCCCAGTCTCAATACCGGGCCATCAACTTAACCCTGGTCTCAATACCGGGCCATCAGTTCAACCTCGGTCTCAATACCGGGCCATCAAATCAACCCCGATCTCAATACCGGGCCATCAAATCAACCCTGGTCTCAATATCGGGTTATCAACTCAACTCCGGTCTCAATACTGGGTAGTCAAATTAATCCTGGTCTCAATACCGGGTCATCAGTTCAACCTCGGTCTCAATACCGGGCCATCAAATCAACCCCGATCTCAATACCAGGTCATCAACCCCCGGTCTAATTACTGGCAGTCAAATTAACCCAGATCTCAATACCGGGTCATCAGTTCAACCCCCGGTCTCAATATCGGGCCATCAAATCAACCCCGATTTCAATACCAGGTCATTAACACAACCCCGGTCTCAATATCGGGCCATCAGATCAGCCCCGGTCTCAACCCAAAAAGTACAGGTCAGCCCTGGTCTCAACCTGGGAGGTACAAGACAGCCCCGGTCTCAACCCGGGAAGTACAGGACAGCCCCGGTCTCAACCCGGGAAGTACAGGTCAACCCTGGTCTCAACCCGGGAGGTACAGGTCAGCCCCGGTCTCAACCCGGGAAGTACAGGACAGCCCCGATCTCAATTTGAAAAGTACAGGACAACCCCGGTCTCAACCCGACAAGTAGAGGTCAACCCCGGTCTCAACCCGGGAGGTATAGGACAACCCCGGTCTCAACCCGAAAAGTACAGAACATCCCCGATCTCAACCCGGGAAGTACAGGTCAGCCCCGGTCTCAGCCCGGGAGGTACAGCTCAGCCCCGGTCTCAACCCGAGAAGTCAGGTCAACTTCAGAACCAATCCTGAAGCATCATAACCTCTCTAGAGAAAAACCTAGAGCGAGCAAGTCAGCCTCAGAGACAACCCTGAGGACAAACAAACTCGAATTAGAACCAAATCTTGGAAACAGCCCCAGGAAGTCAACCAATGGCCGTGCCGGCACTAAAGTCAACCCCGGGAGGGGAAAAACATTTATGTTACCAACTCTTAGCCGATTCGGTCAAACTCAAGTCGAATTGATGCCACCAAGGTCAGAACGAACCATAACGATGATCCCGAGTGCAAACATCACAAGACAGCTCAACGGATTAACTGCGGGGAATCAAACACCTGATTATGAACCCTTCTTCTTGGACCTGGAAAAGGTATTATCCCATGTCATTGTGACACTCTCGGCGAGGGCTTTTCAGAAAGGTATAGCACGCCTCAAACGGACGCTCCGATCAAAAGTTAGAAAGTTTTGAATCAAACCACGCGTTGCTCGGAGTGCACGTACTTTGAGACGACGGGACCCGCCATTAGGCCCCACCACGTGGAGCCGTAACTCTACCTGCGGCAGTAGCAGGTAGAGTGGAGGCTCTCTGGCCTATATATAGAGGTGCACCCCCTCTCATTTGAAGAATTCAGAAACGCTCTGAACCCCTGCCCGTTTGATTTTTTGTCTAACTTCTTGTCTTCCAAACCCAAATTTTTTCACTCTAATACGTAGATATACCCACATACTACCACATATCAGAAAATAACCGATAGATTCGGACGTGTAAAGCCTATGATTTGGCAAAAGTCCGTGTAGCAGTCCATTTTGAGTATTTTTACAAGCAGCAAGTCAATACTACTTCTTCGCACTTTTATACACTTGCATATCAAGTTTCGTTTTCTAAATATCCCCGAAACTCAGTTTCTTGGCCGTTTATGTCAACTTTTGGTACATTTTTGTACATAAACGTATTTTTTGGTATTTTTACAACTCGGATTGATGATCCGTCGCTTCCGACAACTTTTATATACTTGCATCTTCGTTATTAGCAACTTCGCCGGACTGGGTTATCTTCCCATTCCAGGTTTGGATTTTTTTTATATATTTAACTGTATATATACTAACTTTTCAATTCTGCCAAGCCCGGATGTCAAATCTACGGTAGTTTACTACTTTTATATATAAATATGCATATATAAGCAGCCTTCACCACACTGGGTTATCTTCCCAATCTTGGTTGACTACTTTTCTATCTATATATATATATATTTATATTCCAGTTCGGCCTGGATCATTATGTGACCTTTTTACTGCTTTTATATATATTTATGCATATATAAGCAGCCTTCACCACACTTGGTTAACTTCCCTGTCTTGGTTGACTACTTTTCTATATATTTACATTCAAGTTCGGCCTGGATTATTCTGTGGCCTTTTTACTGTTTTTGGCATCCTTCACCATTACTGGGTTATCTTCCCAATCCTGGTTGACAACGTTTTTATATATATTTATATTTCTGTCCGGGCACAGGCGTGAAAATCCATCGCCCTTTTTACTATTTTTTTTATATATATTTTAATTCTGTCCAGCCTAGATCATTCCGTGGCTTTTATACAGCTTATATATATATATATATATATATATATATATATATATATATATATATATATTAATTCTAGTCCGGGCACCGGTGTGAAAACTCATCGCCCTTTACAACTTTCATATATATAATTATATATATATTGCTTTGCTCATTTTTATTAAATTGTTGCTTTAAATATTCATTTTATATTAATCAGCACTAACTTATCTGCGGGCGAACTAGATTTATTTAAATCTCGCCAACTCTAGCTTTCAAACGATTCAAAATCGGTACAGACTGAACCGGGAAGCTAGAATAACTAAGATTTATTTAAATTTAGCATTTTTCTAGTTTCAGTTATAAAAGCAACCTGGCAGCCCTTAGATTGCTATCTAGTGGGAGCGAGACGCTTTGGATTAGCGCTAGCTAGGATTTACTGATGAATCATTGGCCATTATAGCGTTTGGATATATTTCTGTACAAATTTGAGTTGTGCAGGTTTATTGGCCTCCCTATGTGAGCCTAGCAATCGTGGTATTCATGATCAAATAGATCAGAATCTGATTCCCACGATGTACAAACTCCACTTTACAGATGTACCCTGCCAGTTTTTTTATAAAAATATACATACAAAAGACCTTAAAACGGTTATCCAGATTTAAGGTCTCAACATAGTGAAAATATGGTTTGTCGTGTCAGAATCTCTCTGATGGCTATCATGCCCATGAGGAGACCGACACTTGTATATATGTTGTGGTCGAGGATGCTTCGCAGCTTGACAATCACCATTCAAATTGAGCCTTAAGGCTGAAAAGATAAAACTGAAATATCAATATGCTTCAATTCCTATGTTAGCGTAAGGGTTTGAAAACCTTCTTTTAAAACATCATTCAATAATCTTATCGAAAAGAAAAGCTTTTGAAAAATCAAATCAAACACTTTTGTAAATCAAATCAAAGACTTTTTGCAAATCAAATCAAACCCTTCGTATATAGGTTCAACGATGCATAGACATGCTTTCCATCCAATATAGGCCCAATTTTCAAACAGCATTCACACACACATTTTAGTTTTTAAGGAAAATATTGAAAAGATGTGGTACCGTGTTTACACGGGAGTTGTGGGGTGCCTAACACCTTCCTCACACTTAACTAAGCCCCCAAACTCAAAACTTAATTTTCAAAGATCAAGTTTCGATAGTGTCCAGCAATTGGGCCTCTTTCAAACAAAACTCGGTTGAGTTGGTACAACCATTTCAAATCTACCAACTGGCGATTCTGTAAAACGTTCAAATCGTCAACATGATACATGTTGGCCTTTTTCTTAAAAAAACCTTCAAAACATTTTTCGCAATAAAAAGAGTAAGGGTAGAGATAACTTAGAAAGAGAGAAAGATCCAGGTTGTGACCCGACCCGCGGATTTTTTCTCGACGTCGACAGCCTTTTTGACTAAGAAGGGATCCTGACACTAAATTCTTCCTAATATCAGGCACATGGAGCACGTTTTTGAGGGTGAGTTCCTTGCCATATGTCATTTTCAGAACCACTTTGCCTTGTCCAGCAACCTTGGATGATGAAGAGTTTCCTATGTATAATTGTTCTCCATTCTCAATTTCTTGATATGTGGAGAACATGTTTTTGTCAGAACACACATGGCGGGTTGCTCCAGTATCTACCCACCATTCCCTTGGATTCTCAACCATGTTTACTTCTGAAACAACCGCTGAAAGGTTCATTTTAGAAATATCTTGAAAAAGTCCATCCACTTCCGCTACATTGGCTTGTGCAGACTTCTTGTTCTGGTCTTTGCATTTTTGACAATCCTTTGCCCTATGTCCGGGCTTGTCACAAATGAAGCAATTGTCTTGGAACATTTTATTTGCTCCCTATTGAGGTCCATTGCCGGAGAACTTTCTCTTGTTAGACTTTAGACCTTGTTCCACCACGTTGGCTTTATATTCCACAAAGGTCCTTCCTGTTTTCTTCTCAGAAGCACGGTTGTCCTCTTCTATCCTTAATCTTACGATTAAGACTTCAAGTTTCATCTCTTTGCGTTTATGCTTGAGATAATTCTTAAAATCTTACCACATCGGTGGTAATTTTTTAGCAACTTGAAAATATTCACTTAAGGACATACCTTCTGCATGTATTTCATGTAGAATTACCTGTAGTTCTTGAACTTGGTTAATGACAGCCTTGGAATCCACCATCTTATAGTCCAAAAACCTGCCAACTACGAACTTCTTCGTGCCAGCATCTTGAGTTTTATATTTCTTATCCAAGGAATCCTATAATTCTCTTGCAGTTTTGAGAGAATTGTACACATTGTATAATGTGTTGTCTAATCCATTAAGGATGTAATTCCGACATAGAAAGTCTGCATGTTTCCATGCATCAATTGCAGCAACCACTTGCCTATCCGTTTCATCTTCCTTGAGCAGAGGGGGATCTTCACGAAGAAACCTTGCCAAGTTCAAAGTAGTAAGATAGAACAACTTCTTTTGTTGCCATCTTTTAAACTCAGTTCCATTGAATTTTTCTGGTTTTTCACCATGGCTCACAGGAACATTTGGAATAGAAGGTGTAGAAGAAGAAGAACCAATCATAGATAAAGTATCAATAGCCATATCTCAAATATATATATATATATATATATATATATATATATTAACTTATCTCAAAATTAAATTTGTCAAGGCTAGTACTTGGTACTATGTCCTTAAGACAATTATGCCCTCTGTATGGTGCTTAGAGTTGATAGCACTTGTCTCCCAGGATACAATGACAATGAATACTTTAGCAGCACTACAAAAAGTATACTCTACGAACCAAACAAAATGCTCTAACTCTCTCTCAAAAAGAACTCTATAAAACTGATGAAAAACTAAGACTAGAATGAATTATAAAGCTTATTTGCTTGTGAAATGAATGAATGATAAGGCTGCCCCCTCCTATCCATTTATAGGATGGGTTGGTGACCCTTCGAATGGGCACTTAGCCCTTGAAAAGGTATGGAATGCCTTTGAAAAGGCATGTAATGGCATCTGCAGGTCAAACGACGTAGTTTTGATCCTTTGCAGAATGGGCGCGTCTTTTCGAAACTGTATACGACGTAGTTTTAGTCTTCGCGGAACCAAAACTATGCAGTTTTAAGCTTAGTAGAAAAGGCGCTACAAAATGACGTAGTTTTGGGACGTCCGTTCAGTTTTGATAATAATAATAAAAAACATTTATCAAAACGACACAGTTTTGATAATCGAACTAAAATTAAATTTTAATTAAAAATTTTAAATAAATTTTGTCTAAAAAGAAATATACAAGGACCCAGACCCAGACCCAGAACCACGAACCAGAGCCCGAGCCAGAGCCAAGCCAGGCCGATCGGTTGTCGGCGACGCATGTGTGGGTTAGAACCAAGCCTTCGCTAGGTCCTCTCCCTTCCACAAAAGTGGGGTGCCCCTTGGGGCCCAAACCCAAGAGCAATTTTCTTGTATATAAACATATTAAATGTTTAGTTCTTAACCTATGTGGGACTTGCTTTTTCCCCATATGTATTTATTATCATTTATCATTTCCAAGTGTGATCTTTGAGAGTTAATATCTCATTCATTACTCCATGGATTTGAGCTTCCAAATACTTAATTTAATCTACTCATAGAGGAGAACACATTAATATTTGGAATCATTAAAAATAATTAATGATACCCATATTAAATTTGGCTCAAATTCTAACAAAAATATCAAAAATACATGTGGAAATATCAGTTCCCTTGAAAGAATACCTACTCTATCCAAAAAGAAAATTCAAGTTACAAACTTTCATAATCTAAGCAGAAAAAAAAACAATCAAAAAACAATTGTAGGAGTCATGTCACATCCCGAATCCAATTAGTATCCGTAGACGAAATCAACTCTCTATATAGAGAGAAGTCAAACTTCCAAAAAGAGATAAATGACTCCCATAGAATGGAGAAAGAAAGAAAGAAAGATTTAACCCTAAACTAAGAGAAAACAAAATCCACAAAAGGGGAGAATAAATTTCATACAGAGAAAAAATAACAGTGAATTAAGAGACTAATATAGTGTTTGATAAATCTGTGTAATAAGAGTTCATTAAAATAGATGCCGTAAAAAATAGAGACACTTTTTTAAAACAAAATTTAAATGTTAAAGAGTTGTTTGATAGCTAGTATTTATTGTATGTCTGAATACAATATTTTACTACTTTACCCTCGGTTTATACTAACTTAGGTGAGAGTAAAAACATAATAAATATTAAACAATTAATTCAAATAAAACTATCAACAATGTATAGCTAGTAAAATATTTGAAGTCTAATAAATCGTAATAATAATTATGACAATTTTATATAATTACTATAAAATATGGCGAAAGTGATGGTGGGTGGTCAGCGGTAGTGGTGGGTAGTGGTGGTGATGGTGGGTGGTCAGCAGTAGTGGTGGTTGGTGGTGGTGAATGTTGGTGATGTTGGTTGTTGTTGTTGATGGTGGTGGTGGTGGTGGTGATGGTGATGTGAGTGAAGTGAGTGAAGTGAAGTGAAAAATTAAAAAAATAAAATTAAAGCAGTGATGGTAAAAGAGTAATGAGTTATCTCTTTTTTCTAAAAATACTTGTCTCGTTATTTTTTTTAAGAACCAAAAAGAGGTTGAATAAATTTTTATCAACAAAGATTGCCTCTACGTAAAAAAGTGGTGAGCCCAAAAAAAGTAAAAAGAGGTAATCAAACAGTACCTAATAATACCAAAAATATTTAAGGGATTATCTTTTCAAAAGAGAAAAAAGATGCTAAATTTATTTCTTAGCTAAACATTTCCCAAGATTTAGGCATAACCTAAAAGGAAAAAGAATATTACTTTCATTTCTTTGTCATCTATGAATCATGCTTTCTCTTCTGTTAGACAGGATGAGAAACAAAGGCAAGATTATTTGCCTTCTCATTTAAATGGTGCAAGTGTTGCAACTATTGGGACTTTGGGAGGAACACCAAATTTGAGAATTCAAACATACAAAACAAAGACTTTCACAATCTAATTTTTCACAAACTAATAATTCTCAATTTGGTAACATTCAAGGAAATAACTCAGTTACTTCTGCAGATAACAATGTCGGAGTTCTACCTTCAAGCAACCCATGAAATGTAATTATTACGATGGAGAGAACCACAAGGGAGACTTGTCTTGAACTCCATGGATATCCTCCAAAGAAAAAGAAGAAAGGAAAAATTCCTACTAGAAATCACAATTTCAAGGCAATTCCTAAAGCTATGAAGTCAAGTGTGTAATTCTATAAATAAGCACACCTAGAGGGGGATGAATATGTGTAAATATCAAAAGTGATCTACAGTGATCAATTTTTAAGTTTTCTTGCTACATGTTATAATCGAACAGGTTAACCCTGTCTATTTTAGTATATGTTCTTAGTTAGTTATAATCAAACAGATAATCCCTGTCTATTTTAGTGTATCTTCAAGCACGAACTGAAACTAAATATGCAGAATACAAATGCAGATTAAAGAAAAGAGCATAACATAAATCACACCAAGATTTTTACGTGGTTCAGTCCTTAACCTCTAGTCTAGTGACCTACATCCACGTCCAATACCAAATGGTATTGGAGACTCACTTTATTAAATTTTATATTCAAAAGGTTACATAGAAAACTCCCTGTACAATGAATATCGATTCTGACTTGGACACATCTGCCTCCTTGCACCTCTGCAACTTCTCTCACTACTGAGACCCTGATGCTTCCGTTGTACAGACGGACTATTACAAAGACTCCCAGGCCTAACTGGACTTGTACTCGATTTACAAAAGATATGATTTTAAGGATTACAAAAACTTTTCAGTTCAAAGGAAATTAAGAGATTACAAACAGTAACTGGAATCAAATTTTAGAAAGCTAGTAGGATGTATTCGATTTTTGACACACCAAACTCTGAATTAAACATACCCAAATGATATAGACTTCAAAAAAAAACAATACCAAGAATGCATATACTGATTATAATAACAAAACAACAACAATCATCAAATTTAAACCCTTTAAATTCCAAGTTTTTGCTTAAAACTTAACTTTTGACAAGTTTAGTGAAATTGAACTTCACGAATCCGTTTCTCAACCAAATCAATTCATACGAATTTCTTTCTTTTCGTTTATTGACATATAAACACAAACTATGATCAATTTACCGATTAATATACAATTTAAGCATAAATTTTCATACATAGAAGCCATATTCATATATTTTTCTCTGTAAACTCAAAACTCCATTTTTAAACATAATTTCATGGATTAATTCACCCTAAATTATTTATAGACATCATATAGCAGATTATACATGCATATTAACGATTATTAACAACTTCTCAGTAATTTAATCAACTCTTCTTGATTCCCCAATTCTTCTTCCTCAATCTCAATTTTTTCTCAAAACTCTCTCTTTTTCTCTTTGTTTTCTCAGGCTTAAGTTTTAGGAATGAACTGACATAATACATATATAATATAACTGGCACAACATGGGTATCAGTTAAGTGCGTCATGGCCTTAACTGCTCCCATGTTCTTAAGGCCATGTTTGGCTTGGCTTTAAAAAGCTCCTTTCAATTTATTTTAATTAACTTATTTATTATATAATTTATTTGTCACACCTTAATTAATCAAATTATATTATTTAAATTTGATTAAATTAAAGTCACTATTACTCATTAAATCAAATTATCACATGATAAAAATTCTTATTTATTAATTATAACAACTCAATAAATCTCTAATTAATTATTAAATTAATTAGAACAATATTATAATTATTAAACAACTCATTTAATTTAATTTTTCCAATTAAATTAGAACTTCGAACCATAAATTATCCAACATTAATTTAATTAATGTAACACATTTAATCAAATTAATCTACAATCATTCCATCAAATATTTATTTAACTCAATAAATAAATTAATAAAATATTTATTTAATTTAATAAATATTTAAAATAAATTAAAAAAATCTAGTTCGTCACATAGCCTCTATGTTAAGTTAGGTTTTCATTTCTATACAAAATTACACTCATAAATATACATAATAGAAATATATATCTTGTAAGACCCCAACTTTTTAGGAATAAAATTTAACTTCCTCTATATATTATTTTGAATAGTAAGGGGTTGATTTGAATAATGTGGAACGTTATGGGTAATATGCGCAGATATTTCAAATAAGCAAGTGGTTATAAAATATTCATTGTTGTCTGGAAATATTCGGTTGGTCGTGGAATATTCTTGCTGTCGGAGAATATTCGTACGACAGCGCAACCATTTGTGTGCCCCATAACGGAAAACTGTCGAATGAAGAAAACGACAAGAATGAGTTTTCTATAAATAACGGCGTAGTTGTTACCGTTAACACTGTTGAAATATCCAGTGATTAAAAATGAAGTAATACGCGTCGTTGCACAGTAGCACACTGTATTGCACAGTATTTTTATATTATTGTTAATTAAATAATTGCTACTGCACAGTATTTTTCATTATCAGTTCAATAATTCATATTATTTAAATAATATTATTAGATAGCATTATTGACAATGTCTAAGGAAGTTCTGTCTAGGAGGGGTTATTTAATTGTGCGCCAGTAAGGAGAAATCCTTATCGGAAGGCCCTCACTTTCCTGGGAACGACCTGGTTATCAATATTATAGTTCTATAATATTATTTGTGAATAATTAATTATTGATAAAAAAATAATAAGAAAATATTTATTTTATGTGGATATAAATGAAGGAATTAATGCTGAAGTGTTTTATCAGTATTTTATTGGAATGGAGGTGTGGAAAATCATCCGTATGTGGATTTTGGACAATTTATGTTTGGAATTTAAAAAAACTTCCTTCTATAAAGTTGTAGAGAATTAAATTTTCTATGGAAAGGACATAGAATTCGTATTTTTCTGATAAACGGGTTATTTTTATGAATTATAGAAGTTCCGGAATATTGGGTCGGAAGTGATTTTGGGGGTTAAAAATATTTTTTTTAATAAAAATGTTTTTTAGTGGGTGGGCCCCACTGGTGGTGAGCTGATGATTTTGGTCAAGAGGTTGGCGTGAATTTTTTTTAAATAAAATATTATTTTATTAAATTTTCTGCTTTGGCGTTCTAAGCATTTTCCTATAAATAGGGTGCTGAATTAGAATTTGAAAATCACACCAGAATCAGAAGTTTTCTCTCTCCATAATATCGAACGTATTTTTGTGAGTATTTAGATACTTTGAGTGTTACTATTGAGTGCAAGTTTCTTTCAGTATAATATCCGATATTCTAGTCAGAAGTATTGTTATTTTGAGGTAAGGGATGTTATTTTTTTCGTAAATGATATTATTGCTTTTAATATCATTTCATCGAAATATTGATATGAATTTTATTATGAAATTTTTACCTTTTTCGTCGGGGTTACTATTCACGTGTACGGCACTATTCACGAATACGATACTATTCACAAAAAAATTTAATTTTCTTTTCTTTGTCCAAGTTGGCTATTATGGGTCCTATCTTTGATTGGATCCAGTTTTGATCTTCATTCTTGAATTTTGCTCCACAAATGATTATTATGGAGTATTTTTAAACTTGGATAAACTGATTTACGAATTCTTAATCTTTGTTCGTTATCTCACTGGATTCGTTCTTTAAAATATTTTTCACCATCTTCAGTCCTAAATGGTGATACAAATGAATATCTTTGGTATGTAGTGCAAAGATGGATGATTATTTGACAAATATCTTTGGCCTGTAGTGCAAAGATGAATGATTACCTGATGAATATCTTTAGCCCTTAGTACAAAGATGGACAGGTGTTGAGATGAACATGACCAACTGGTGATAGAAATGAATATCTTTGGCCTGTAGTGCAAAGATGAATTTTTGATTCAAGATATATATTGATTGATGTTACAGGAATAAAATATTGATTATGGACTTTCAAATCATAGAATATAGTAAACATCATTTTCTACTTAATTCTTCTGATGCATTGTTATTTTCGCTGCAGTTGTTGATCTAAAACTTGTTGTCCATAATATTTTATCTGATTTGTTGAAGACTAACGATAAATTGTTCTTTATTATCTTAGTCATAATATTCTTTACTGGGCTAGTTGAGCTCACCCTTTTCATCTATTGTCTTCTTCAGGAAATGAGAATATTGCAGGGACTAGTCGGAGAACAGAATGATGGGCAGAGTTATAGCAGTAGTAGTCCTCACTATTTTTGTATAATAGTGTGAAAATAATTATAACTATTGAGGACTGAATTTGAGTGTTTATATTTCGTATTATATATGATTTGTATTAACACTCACAGCTTGTATGGTCGTCCTGCTCATGACCTTTTGATATAAAAGTTTATATTTGAATTCTGTACCATGTGTTTGGCGACTCAGAATGGGTTGGGTTGATTGTACCTATTCTGGGAGCGTCACAGTTGGTATCCAAGCTTAGGGATATGATCTCTGGCGGAGATCTGAGAATAGAACTAGGAGGGGAGAGACGAGTAAATCTTTTGCTAGTATGTCCTACCTAAGTTTATGTGGTATTTAATTGGTCAGTCGGAGCATAGGGTTAACATGTGATATGTTAATTGGTTTAATTAACCCTTGTCTTATGGCAGTATTTGAGAATGACATCGGAACATTTAAGCAATGGAGCATTTGAGACCATTGAGGCATCGCTACTCGTAGTCTTACTTTTAGCAATAGTTATCTATGTAGTGATTGAAGAATTAATAGTTGCACCCGAGCTAGTCGCAGAAGTAACAGCTGAGAGTGAGGAAGAAAAGGAACCTGAGTAAGATTTATTAGGAGAATTTTATGATCGGAATGTAGAACTACACAATCGTATTCATGAGTTAGAAGAGCAGGGTGAAGAACGACAAGCGGCCGTGGAACAAAGGGATACAATAATTCAAGATTTTGCTACTCTATATGCGAGGCTTGAACAGAATCTCTCTCTGGCAGAGCATATGATATTAAAGCTGCAAGCTGAGAATGCAATTGTCGAAATTCTGATGAAAGAAGAAACAACTGAACGAATGAGAATGGAGGATGCATGGGTAAACGCTGCACGACGCGTTGATATTTTAGAAAGAGGCGTCCGATCCAAGAAGGCCAAAATAGACGATATGGATTTTACTTTTTGGACAGCAATTGGGAGAATCCAACATCGAGTTTGGAATTATCATGTGCAGAGCGGTCAACCCCAATTCGATATGGATCGAAGAGTAATGATTCAAATCATGGATCAGGAGTGCGAAGAAGTAGTTGAGGGTGGGATGTGCTTTCTAGCGAAGTCAAGTCAAGATGGGATGGTGACTCCAAAGACTGTCTCAGACAAGTCAAAGTCGGTGGTTACTGGAAGAGAGTTTGTCGTGACTGCCCAAAACGTGAGGAACCCGAACGAGGTGATCACGGATAAGCTAATCATAAACTCTTGCGAAGTTTACACCTTGTTAGATACCGGTGCTACCCAGTCTTTTATTTCACATGCTTGCGCTAATGTTTCAACTTGACTTCTGAAAAATTAGACTTTGACTTATCTGTTGAAACTCCGTTGGGTGAAACTTTCATTACATCTACAGTTTATAAATCTTGCTTGATTCAAATTGGTACCCTCACCTTACTTGTTGATCTTTTATCTTTCGGATTGACCAATGTCCATACTGTGTTCATAGACATGATGAACCGAATATTTAAGAAATATTTGGATCATTTCGTGGTTGTCATTATTGATGACATCCTAATATACTCCAAAATCATTAAATATTTCTTTACTTAGAACGAACTCAATATGCGACAACGACGTTGGTTGGAGCTGTTGAAAGATTACGAAAAGCGAACGTGGTAGCTGACGCGTTGAGTAGAAGATCGTATGAGGGTACCAGTGCGATGTTGTCAATACGAAGACCCATTTTGTATGACTTACAAAGGATGGAGATAGAGTTAAAGACTCCAGGGACTCACGTGATGATGTCAAGTATACGCGTAGAACCAACTTTAATTGATAAAGTTAAAGCTGCTCAAGCTACATACCCGAAGCTGATGAAGATGAAGAAGAAGGTGCAAGAAGGTGCTACTCTAGAGGCGAGAATTGATGAAGAAGGAATACTTCGAGTCAACGACAGACTTTGTGTTTCTAACGATGCCGATTTGAAGTATAAAATCATGAGGAAGCACACAACACACCGTTCGCAATAGTACCAAAATGTATCGTGATCTTTGACATATATTTTGGTGGAGAAATATGAAGAGAGAGATCGCGGAGTTTATCTCGAGGTGTTTAACGTGTAAACGTGTCAAGAAGAAGCATCAAGAGCCATAAGGTGTGAAGAGCCCCGAGCTTCTCGCTGGTGACTTCTTATGTGGGATGCACCGAAGCCAGACTCTCCATAGGGGACGCCGTTTTTGTGCGGTGGCAAACTGATGGGTACTCTTGTGAGGTACAATGGTTGAATCACCATGAGAGTCACAGTTGGAATCGAAGAAATGATCTGGGAGTTAAAATCAAAAATAAAAGCGAGGTATTCTCATATTTTCGACATACCAGGTACATACGTCAATTTCGAGGACGAAATTTCATAAGGAGATGAGGTTGTAAGACCCCAACTTTTTATGAATAAAATTTAACTTCCTCTATATATTATTTTGAATAGTAAGGGGTTGATTTGAATAATGTGAAAAGTTATGGGTAATATGCACAGATATTTCAAATAAGCAAGTGGTTATAAAATATTCATTGTTATCGGAGAATATTCGGTTGGTAGTGGAATATTCTTACTGTCGGGGAATATTCGTACGACGGCGCAGCCATTTGTGGGCCCCATAACAGAAAACTGTCGGATGAAGAAAACGACAAGAATAAGTTTTCTATAAATAACGGCGTAGTTGTTACCGTTAACACTGTTAAAATACCCGGTGGTTAAAAATGAAGTAATACGCGTCGTTACACAATAGCACACGGTATTCCACAATATTTTTATATTATTGTTAATTAAATAATTGCTACTGCACAGTATTTTCCATTATTAGATCAATAATTCATATTATTTGAATAATATTATTAGATAGCATTATTGGCAATGTCTAAGGAAGTTTTGTCTAGAAGGGGTTATTTAATTGCGCGCCAGTAAGGAGAAATCCTTATCGGAAGGCCACCTCTTTCCTAAGAACGACCTGGTTGTCAATATTGTGGTTCTATAATATTATTTGTGAATAATTAATTATTGATAAAGAAATATTTATTTTATGTGGATATAAATGAAGGAATTAATGCTGAGGTATTTTATCAGTATTTTGTCGGAATGGAGGTGTGGAAAATTATCCGTATGTGGATTTCGGACAATTTATGTTTGGAATTTGAAAAAAAACTTCCTTCTATAATGTTGTAGAGAATTAAATTTTCTATGAAAAGAACATAGAATTCGTATTTTTCTGATAAAAGGGCTATTTTTTATGAATTATGGAAGTTCCGAAATATTGGGTCGGAAGTGATTTTTGGGGTTAAAAATATTCTTTTTAATAAAAATGTTTTTTAGTGGGTAGGCTCCATTGTGGTGAGCTGATGATTTTGGTCAAGAGGTGGGCGTAAAATTTTTTTAAATAAAATATTATTTTATTAAATTTTCTGCTTTGGCGTTCTAAGCATTTTCTTATAAATAGGGTGCTGAATTAGAATTTGAAAATCACACCAGAATCAGAAATTTTCTCTCTCTATAATATCGAGCTTATTTTTGTAAGTATTTAGATACTTTGAGTGTTACTATTCAGTGCAAGTTTCCTTCAGTATTATATCCGATATTCTAGTTAGAAGTACTGTTCTTTTGAGGTAAAGGATGTTATTTTTTTCGTAAATGATATTATTGCTTTCAATATCATTTCATCGAAATATTGGTATGAATTTTATTATGAAATTTTTGCCTTTTTCGTCGGAGTTACTATTCACGTGTACGGCACTATTCACGAATACGATACTATTCACAAAAAAATTTAATTTTCTTTTCTTTGTCCAAGTTGGCTATTATGGGTCCTATCTTTGATTGGATCCAGTTTTGATCTTCATTCTTGAATTTTGCTCCACAAATGATTATTATGGAGTATTTTTAAACTTGGATAAACTGATTTACGAATTCTTAATCTTTGTTCGTTATCTCACTGGATTCGTTCTTTAAAATATTTTTCACCATCTTCAGTCCTAAATGGTGATACAAATGAATATCTTTGGCCTGTAGTGTAAAGATGGATGATTATTTGACTAATATCTTTGGCCTATAGTGCAAAGATGAATAATTACCTGATGAATATCTTTGACCCGTAGTGTAAAGATGGACAGGTGTTGAGATGAACATGGCCAACTGGTGATACAAATGAATATCTTTGGCCTGTAGTG